>SJYX01020657.1:388478-493637 GCA_006410675.1 Oreotragus oreotragus
CACCATCTAACCCTGGTGACTCTCTTATTCTCTGTAGCCTTGAGTGCATGCATGCTAAGTCACTTCACTCATGTCCAACTCTTTGAGACCCTCTGGATTGTGGCCCTCCAGGCTCCTCTGTCCATGGGATTCTCCAGGCATGAATACTGGAGTGGGTTGCCATGCCCTCCTCTAGGGGATCTTCCTGACCCAGGGATCGAACCCGCATCTCTTAAATCTTCTGCATTGGCAGGCAGGTTCTTTCCCTCTCGTGCCACCTGGGAAGCCGTTTCTGTTGCCTTAGTTTTCCCTTTTCCAGCATGTCACATAAATGGACTTACATTGTCCACTTACATTGCTGTATAAAACTGGCTTCTTTTCATTCATCTTAGTACCCTTGAGATACATCTAAGTTATCAAGACTACCTTATTGCTGAGTAGTATTCCATTGTATGGGTGAACCAGTTTGTTATCTAGTCATTTTCATTTTTGCGATTCTTTTAAAAAATATTACATTTGTGGACTTCCCTTGTGGTCTAATGGCTAAGACTCCATACTCCAGTGCAGGGGGCCAAGGTTCAATCCATTCGTGGTTAGTGAACTAGATCTCACATGCTGTAACTAAGACCTGGCAAAACCAAATAAATAACTCTTTAAAATATCATAAGTTTGTTCTGATTTTCAAAGTAGAAAAAAAAATTAATCAAGGAAGGTTGGAAAATAGATAAACTTTAAAAAAATTAATCCTACCCAGACATCACCTCTGTTAACATTCAGGTACAGTTCTTTACATACTTTTTCCTGTGAATGGAATTTTTTGGTTCGTGGTTACATTCGCGTAGTTGTATCCTTCTTAAATTGCTGTTTTTTTCATACTTTAATTGTGATGTGTAAATATGACATAGATAGTTTTTAAAAAGATTATAAAGCAGACTCTGCTTTAACCATCCAAGTTAAGAAATGGAATGTTGCCAGTGTCCTAAGCTGCTCCTAAGGCCCATCTCTGTCGTGTAACCTTCCTTTACCTGGACACTCACTGTCCTGACTTTGATGTCACTCCCGGGTAGCTCAGTCAGTAAAGAGTCTGCCTGCTGCACAAGAGACCAGGTTCCGATCCCTGGGTCGCAAAGATCCCCTGGAAAAGGAAATGGCAACCCACTGCAGTGTCCTTGCCTGGAAAATCCCGTGAACAGAGGAGTCTGGTGGGCCGTAGCCCATGGGATCACAAAGAGTCAGGCAGGTCTGAGCAACTAACACTTTCACTCCCTTGTTTGTTTCATAGTTCTCCAAACCCGCCTGTACTCTTCAGACAGTGTGATTTGGCTTTGTTTCTTTTTGAACTTCATGGCCTCCTTTTTTTTGTTTCATTTACCATTATAAGTATTTGCTCTAGCTCTACTATAATAAATCTTCATAAAGATGCTTTTTGGAGAAGGAAATCGCAACCCACTCCAGTATTCTTGTCTGGAAAATCCCATAACAGAGGAGCTTGGCGGGCTGCAGTCTATGGGCTCCCGAAGAGTTGGACACAACTGAGTGACTAACACTTTCACTTTCAAAGATGCCTTTTAGCTGCATAATATTCTGATGAGTGATTGTGTTGTAACTCTATGTAGCCATTTCCTAATTTGGTTTTCTAATTTTCACTGTTGGAACTAATGCTTTATGTAGAAGTAATAGCTTTCTGTATGAATCCTTTTTTTGTATTTAAGATTATTTCCTTCGGATAGTTTTCTGCCTTAAAGAGTATGAAGTTTTAAGGGTCTGAAAAATGTTGCTAAATCCTAAACCAGTTCATACCACAATGAAGGCTATTGTTCATGGGCCAGCCTTGAGGGTTTTCCATACCTCCCCGGAGTAAAAACACTTCAGGGAACTTGATGGTTGAAAAATCATCTTGTCTTTCTGAGGTTGATTGTTTCTCCATATGCTTACTAATCGGTGTCCTTTTTTGTTGATTTTGCCTGAGTTTGTGTTGGGGTAAATCAGCTTCTTAGGTGACGATTAGCGTATCCTGCTGACCATTTCTTTTATTTTTTTAATTTTTTCAGATGTGGGTGCAAGAAACTACAGGCATCTCTGTGCTGTTTATTACAACAAGAATCCTGGGTTTGAGATAATCCATGGGCTTCTGGATAGAATCATGCAGCTGCTTGATGTGCCTCCTGGTGAAAAGAAGGGAGGATATGCGATCAAAGCATCAGACGGTGAGACAGGTCCATTGAGTTTAGAGCCAGCAATGCCATAATGAGGAGCCCAAGCCCTGTTTGTGATAAAACTTTTTGGCTTGATGGCGAGAGAGGGGATGACAGGGAAGGAGGAGACAGAGCTTCATATCAATTTGGTCCAGTTCAGTTGCTCAGTTGTGTCCAGCTCTTTGCAACCCCATGGTCTACCAACACACCAGGCTTCCCTGTCCATCACCAAACCCATGTCCCTTGAGTCAGTAATGCCATCTAACTATCTCATCCTCTGTTGTCTCCTTCTCCTCTTGCCTTCAATCTTTCCCAGCATCAGAGTCTTTGCTAATGAGTCAGCTCTTTGCATCAAGTGGCCAAAGTATTGTAGCTTCAGCATCAGTCCTTCCAGTGAATATTCAGGACTGATTTCCTTTAGGATTCAATGGTTGGATTTCCTTGCAGTCCAGGGGACTCTTAGGAGTCTTCCTCAGCTCCATAGTTCAAAAGCATCACTGCTTTGGTGCTCAGCTTTCTTCATGGTCCAAATCTCACATCCATACATGACTACTGGAAAAACCATAGCTTTGACTGGACAGACTTTTGTTGGCAAAGTAATGTCTCTGCTTTTTAATATGCTGTCTAGGTTGATCATAGCTTTTCTTACAAGGAGCAAGCATCTTTTATTTCCATGGCCACAACTGCCATCTGCAGTGATTTTGGAGCCCAGGAAAATAAGTCTGTCCCTGCTTCCACTGTTTCTCCATCTACTTGCCATGAAGTGACAGGGCTGGATGCCATGATCTTCATTTTTTGAATGTTGAGTTTCAAGTCTACTTTTTACTCTCCTCTTTCACTTTCATCAAGAGGCTCTTTAGTTCCTTCAGTCAATTAATTGTCCATATTTTCTAGAAAAACCTTTTTTTCCTCCTGCATTTTGAGAAAATGCTTTTCAGAGCTTTTCCAGCACCACACAGTATACTTTTGTTCTGGCTGAGTGCTGGTAACCTCTAGTTACTGGCACCGTCAAGCCATGGCCAACCCATAGTCCTAACTGGAAACTGATAGAACCTCAACTCATGACTTACGCTTACAGCCACCTATGTGAAGCCTTTAAGAAGAGGGAGAGAGAGTTGAAGTTAGGCTAGCTTAGTGGTATATAGAGTCCTAACACGCTAGTTTCTTGTCTGAGGAATTCTGAAATTTTTGCTTTTCGTATCCCTATATCTTGAATCAGTAAATTTTGTTAGACAAGAGATCCAGAAAAGCTTGCAAGAAACATTTTACCACTTTATTTCCACTGTTTACCTGACAATTTTATAACTCTGGCATCTTAAATTTCTGTTGGAAAATTCAATTTTTCTTGAAGTGTTATTTAGCAGTACTTGCAGTGGTCTGAAATTTGGGGAGATATATTTTTGTTTTCCCCTTAGATTTATTTTTCTTAGTCCTCAAAGATAGTTTTTTACTGTTGTTTATTTGTTCATGTTTAATTTGGAAGCTTATTTGAAAATGCAGTAGCCCTAAAGATATGAGCTTTTTTAAGTTGAAGATTTGTGGAGTTACATAAAATTTTTTAATAAAATTGAAAGATTACATATTGCAGGGAGTTAACAGCTTTCTGTCACACCTCTCATTAACAGTCATCCAGGGAAGATATGTATTACACTTATAGAATTTTAAAGTGTTGGAACCAGGTCTTGGAGTTCATCGGGTCCAGTTCCTTAGTTGGACAAGTGCGGGAGCCGAGGACCAGCAGGTTAAGTGAGTTGTGCTGGGTCACACGTGTGGAACCCAGGGCTCCTGCCTCCCAGTGTTCTGTCCACAGGGCCAAGTTGCCTGCCTTTATAGTGGGTTTCCGTACTCATTCACCAACTGACGCTTCTAGAATTCTGCTTTAAGGTCTGGTCATCCATGTTAACAGCAATCTGAGATCTGATGTGACTTTTTTTAAACTTCTATACAGTCTCTTCTCAGAAATTTTATATTTCATATAGAGATTAGCTGGATACAAATCTGTTCACTGAAACGTTGTGCCATTACGAGATTAACTTTTTTTCTGGCTTGAAAGGCTGCAAAGATCTGACATGAAAAACAGGAGCTTAATTTGTTGTGGCTATGACACTTTTATATGTAACATTTATACTAATGACATTTCTATAAGCCATAAACCAGTGTCTTAATAATGACTCTCCTGCCTCAGTCAGTTCCTTAGAGGTATTTCTCAGAAGAATCTGAGCTCGCAGTCGTGAGATAGGCTACATGAAGACCGAGTAAGTAGGATACAGGTCATTCTGTCAAGGGACCTAACAGGGGGAATGACGGTTGCACGCCAACTCTCACACCTTGCTGCTAAGGCCAGTGCCTTGACGTTTCCAGAGAGGGAGATGGTATAGCTTCTTCAGGGTGTCTGGGAAAACACTAGTGAGTTTCTGGGAGCCTTTGAACGAATAGGTGAGAGACTGGAAGCAAGGCAGACCACTGGAGCAAAGCCAGAAATGATGGGAAACAAGGCGTAGTGCAGTTCTGTTTGACTATAGGGTAAAGAAGAAGCTTGGGACCACAGTGTCCTGAGTGCTAGGATAAGGAATTTCAGCTAATTAACTGGAAAATATTAAAGCTGCTGCTACTTCCCCTCCCCACCTTAAGTGAGTGATATGATTAGATCTGTACTTTGAAGGGATTAATCTGACAGCAATACGTAAGTTGGATGGCATAGAGAGTAGAGGGGGAAGAGAATGGTGGAAAGGTGTTATAGTGTGTTTTAAAGCAGTTAGAATAAGAATTGAACTTGAATGTTGGCCAAGGCTATACCAAGGAGAAGACTGATTTAAGAAGCTGTATGAAGGTAGAAGCTAAAGTTCTATTTTTAATATTCTAAACCTGTGAAATTATAATTTTAATCCTTATATCTTTTGGCATCAAGACAATACTTAATTTTTTTAACATATAGATATCTGTTTTGGTTTGGAGAGAGTATGTGTGTGTGTCAGAAGTTGCATTCATAAACTATAACCACTTATGATGTGGTTGTAGATCTTTATGTTCAGTTTTTTAGCTGACTTGTTATTGCTGTTGATACAGAGGCCATATGTGTTTTCTTTTGAATTTACTTTGGCTCTCAGAATATTATGTTTTATTACATTTTGATTAATGACAAGCATGACTACCTTTTTTTGTTTTTTTTAATCTTTTTTTTCTGATTGCCTTTTTTTTTTTTTAAACGGTTAAAGAAACCAACCTAAAGAAGTGCCATTGTTAGAGTAAGTCAGCAGTAAAGTTGGTATAAGTTCTTCATCTAAAATTTCATATATACTTATCTCCTGAGTAAATTTCTACACAGGAGTTTGGTTGCTGAGGCACGTTTAGCTATATTGTTTCCTCAGGTTTATTGTTAATTGCATATAGTTTTTTCTGCTTCAAGAAAAGGTCTTCCAAGTATCAAAATGTCAAGTAGAAACAGATGAAGAGCTACCGTTTCCTGCCATTCTCGATCACTGTGCTGTCTTCTGTTACTCTGGCATATGGTTTACCTTTTAATAATTAAAAGTCCTTGGTGGCCCTGCCATTACAGTTGAGCAAAGTCTGGTCACCAGAGAGCCATGCTAATGTCAGTTCACTGGCAGGTGTACCCAGGCTCTCTCTGTGCATTCTAGCAAACGCCACTGCCTGCCTTTCGTGCCGCTTTGTTTGGTGGCAGAGGGGGGAACAGACTTGATTCCCCTTTAAGAAACTTGGCCCTGTCCATCGTGAGAGAAATGTGGAGACTCATTTCATTGATCATCACATTGATCCCAGGGAGTTCCGGTGACATTTGCATGTAACCTTGCTTGATGCAGGCAGCAGACCTCTGCCTCCCCAGAGTCTCTGAGAAGCTCTCTTGAGGCCTGTGGCTACAGCCACAGTTAGAAGCCGTAGGCTCCTAGTCTTACGTAGTTTTTATTTGCCGAGCATCATGGCAATTAAGAACACAAAAGGAACTAGGATGTCAAACTGCCAGTAAAATAAAGGCAACCATTGAGTGGAAAAAAAGAAAGCAAGCAAACCTTCAACCTTTTGAATCTGCCTGCCAATGCAGGAGATGTGGGTTCGATCCCTGGGTCGGGAAGATCCCCTGTAGAAGGAAATGGCAACCCACTCCCATATTCTTGGCTGGAAAATCCCATGGACAGGAGCCTGGTGGGTTACACAAAAGAGTCAGACACGACTGACTGACTGAACAATAGAGCATTGTGAGTGCTTCAGACATCTCCTAGGGTTTCACTGGCATTAGATCACGTCATTACAGCATATGTATATGCTTTTTTCTCAGACTTCTTCCCCTCTGTTTTTGTGGTTTGTTGCAAACTAAATTATGTATGTTAAAATGCATTTGTCCTTTTCAAAAACCACTTCTGGGCAAGGGAAATTCCCAGCATTTTTGTGTTTACAACAGTTATGTGGTTCCTGGGCAAATTATGGTGAAAATCACTTCTTATAGAAGATTGCATTGACTCAAGTGTGTGTGTGTGTTTTTTCCCCTTTGTTACTATTTCAGTTTTGTTTATTCACAAGTCTATGGAAAACATCAGTTTAACCTGAGACAAGATGGGAAAATAGAAGTTTTAATACTTTAGTTTTGACAATTCTAATTTTCATGCTGCTCAGAATCCATTTTGTGAAATGAAAAATAACCTTGTAAGTAATAGGCACATTTAATCCTGTACCATATGTACTTATAGAAGGTATTTAAATACCTTCTGTTAGTGTCACCTAATGATCCTTGACTTGACCTGTAGGTCATGACCTTTTTCCTCTTTCAGCAACCTGGGAAAGATTACAGATGCTAAAAAAATATGGGTGAAATTGTGACATCTCCCCGGTCTTCACACTGGTTTTTAGTATCACATGAGCTTGGAAATACATGAGAATCATATATATTGAACAGTTTGTTAGAGTAAAAGTGTTCCGTTTATAGTTCCATTTATACAAGACCTCTAGACCTCTAGAAGGAGTGATCTTTATGGCATCTCCAAATTTTTAGTTACTGTCAACAAAGACTGTTAAGGCACCAAGTTTAAAAGAAAAAATGTTTGGAAGTTTGTATGCTTCTGACTTTGTTACTCTGTGTAAAAAAAATGTCCTTCAGCCTCTGATTCTCTGCTTTTTTGTGTTGGAGGCAGACTTTCAGATACTGCCATTTTTGTTATCTTCTTTGTGGGCTTTCTTAAGTGCAGTATTAAATGCATCAGCAGGGATCACCCCACATCCAAGCAGCAGGATGACATGGGGCCAAGGTGCTCATAAAAGCCTCAGCTGTGATCATGGTTCACGTAGTCCTGTGTTCCCCTGTTTGTTCTCACTTTCATTGGTTCATAGAAAGCGTCCTTTTGGCTGCGCCGCGTTCCTGTTGCTGTGAGAGCTTTTCTTTGGTTGTGGCAAGCAGGGGCTCCTCTCTAGTTGCAGTGGGTGGGTTGCTCGCTGGATGGCTTCTCTTATTTTGGTCAGAGGTTCTAGAATGCAGGCTCAGGAGTTGCTGTACTTGGGCTTGGTTGCTCTGAGGCATGTGGGATCCTTCTGGACCAAGGGTCGAACTGGATGTCCCTTGCATTGGCAGGCAGATTCTTAACCCCTGGACCACGAGGGAGGTTGTGTTCTTGAGCGTGCTTGTTCGTTTCCTTACCTCACTCCCTCTTATACTTTGAGGGGGGTATACTCTTATGAGGCAAAGTTCTCTCCACACGTGCTCAACACCCCGTGCTGTTGGTGAGCCGAGGAACCCACTTGACGACTCAATGCTCAGTGCTGAGGTGGGTGCTGCACACCATGTCACTTGAATGTCTTGGTGGGCTCACTTTCCCACCTGATAGATCTTATTGAATGAAACACAGTGTGTCTCAAGTTCCTTTTATTATCACTCCCTTAAGAAACTTTTTAGACTTTTTTCCTAATTGCCCCTCCATAAAGTGTTAATTTATAACAGTTTATACAATAGTATAACATTAAAAGCTATGCAGCAGATACAAAGTTAAATGTTAGTTTTTTCATGCAGGCTGCTAGGCTTGAAGGATCTCAGTTCTCCAACCAGGGATTGAACCTGGGTTGCAGCAGTGAAAGCCCAGAGTCTTAACTACTAGGTCACCAGAATTTTCTAATTTAACGGTTGACTTAAAAGTACTTACTTATTCTTAACCCTGAACTGAATTTTGAAAATAAGGTTTATACTTTTTTATATATGAAGCCCGGACATGATTAGATTAGTGTGTTGCAGTCCATGGGGTCGCAAAGAGTCAGACATGACTGAGCGACTGAACTGAAAATGTTAATACTGCTGGTATATTGCATACTTATTATGTACTCCATGAATATATGGGTGTCATACATTAAAAAAAGTATAAACCTTATTTTTAAAATTCAGTTCAGGGTTAAGGATAAGTAAGTACTTTTAAGTCAAGAGTTAAATTAGGACTGGCCCAGCGAACCACCGCAGAGCTGCCAATGGCCCATGGATCTGCCATCCTTTCGAGTGCGCCATGTCTGGTTCATCCAGCGTCGCGGCTATGAAAAAAGTGGTTCAACAGCTCCGGCTGGAGGCCGGGCTCAATCGGGTGAAAGTTTCCCAGGCAGCTGCAGATTTGAAACAGTTCTGTCTGCAGAATGCTCAACATGACCCTCTGCTGACTGGAGTATCTTCAGGTACAAATCCCTTCAGGCCCCAGAAAGGCTGTTCCTTTTTGTAGTAAGACAAATCTTGATAAGGTTTTCCAAACCACGTTTCATAAACCAGTGAATATTCAAAGGAAAGCTAAGTTTGAAGCCTGTACAAAAGCCTCTCTGTAACGTGCCATACTGTACAAACTCCTACTTTTGTCAGTCCTTAATGTCTGCCTCTTTGAATATTCATAATTTTCTGTTTCACAAGGGTAATTATTTTATATACACTGATGGCAACATGCAATAAAATACTTAGTATAAAAAAAAAGAGTTAAATTAGGAAATTCTGGTGACCTAGTAGTTAGGACTCTGGGCTTTCACCACTGGGACCCAGGTTCAGTCCCTGGTTGGGGAAGTGAAATCCTCCAAACCTAGCAGCTTGCATGAAAAAATTACTAACCTTTACCTTTGTAATCTGCTGCATAGCATTTAATGTTATAATCTTGAATAAATTGTAGTGTATCAAATTATACATGCCAGTTGGCGATTGATTTAAATACATAACTGTAATCAAAAGTTTTTAAAAAACATTCAAACCTCACTTTTCCAGTGAAAGTAAATCACTTGAAAATTTTCTTAAAAAGTATTTTCAGTGAATTTAACTTTTCCTTGATAAGATAACTTTTAATTAGCTGGTAGTCAGGTGAAAGTGTTAGTTGCTCAGTCATGTTCAGCTCTGCGATCCCATGGACTATAGCCTGCCAGGCTCCTCTGTCCATGGAATTCTCCAGGCCAGAATACTGGAGTGGATAGCCATTCCCTTCTTCAGGGGATCTTCCCAACCCAGGGATCAAACCCAGGTCTCCTGCATTGCAGGCAGNGCCTGCCAGGCTCCTCTGTCCATGGAATTCTCCAGGCCAGAATACTGGAGTGGATAGCCATTCCCTTCTTCAGGGGATCTTCCCAACCCAGGGATCAAACCCAGGTCTCCTGCATTGCAGGCAGATTCTTCACCCTCTTAGCCATCAGGGAAACCCCTGATAGTCAGGTATGTTGTTTTCAGTCCAGCACTTGATGTACTTAGTGATGTGTTGCATAATAACTCTTTTAAGTTAGAAACTGTTTTTATTTAATTCTCAAAGCCTGAGCTATGTACAGAAGCTCTCAGAATCATACATAAACAACATCCACAAGGCAGCCTGTGGTGGCTCCTGGCACACGCAGCTCACCTCTTAACATGACCTCAAAGTTGAGCACTTGATACAGTCTTCCAGTCACAGGACCTGAGCCATCTGTCACCGTGGTTACGGAGCACTGGTCTTGCACACATTAGCTCTGTTTTCCACGCTAGTGCTGCTCCCGTGAAGCCCAAGACAAGCCAGTGAGACAAACTGAATACTAAGGAGAACAGTTTTGTTAAGTGGGGTTCAGCTTTGGGGGTCTCTAAACCATTGTAATGTTAAGATTGTTTTCATACCTGCCTCCCCAACCAAGAACCAATTTTCATCCCCCATTGAAAGTGCATGCTGTGACTTACAGTGTACTTTGGAGGTACTTCAGTTTAACTGTATGTGCTGGGCAAAAAAAAGAGAGAAAGGTGTTTTGTTTAACACCGTGTGCTCCTTTTTTTCCTGCTGCTTAGACCTTGCCCTCCACTGTTCTGTAGAAAAGACTATGGCCCAAATACAAAGAGATGCAAAAGAAATTCATTTTGCAGTTTCAGGGACCCAAATCCTGAAAGCTGAGATGGTTTTTAGGGTGATTTGTACTACTCAGGTTTTTGGGGTTTTTTTATCTTTTTCTGATTCTTTTCCATTTTAGCTTTTACAAGATACTGAATATAGTTCCCGGTACTGTACAGTAAATCCTTGTTGTTTATTTTATATATGGTAGTATGCATCTGTTTGGAGAAGGCAATGGCACCCCACTCCAGTACTCTTGCCTGGAGAATCCCATGGATGGAGGAGCCTGGTGGGCTGCCCTCTCTGGGGTCGCACAGAGTTGGACATGACTGAAGCGACTTAGCAGCAGCAGCAGTATGCATCTGTTAATCCCATACTCCCAATTTATCCCACCGCCTTCCCCTTTGGTAGCCATAAGATTGTTTTCTTTCTCTCTGAGTTGGTTTTGTAAATCAGTTCATTTGTACTGTTGTTTAGATTACACATGTGATAGAATATTTGTCTTTCTCTGTCTTAATATGATAGTCTCTAGGTCCATCCATGTTGCTGCAAATGGCATTATTTCCTTCTTTTATGGCTGAGTCGTATTCCATTGACTTTCTATGCCACATATTCTTTGTCCGTTTATCTGCTGATGGACATGTAGGTTGAGTCCATGTCTTGGCTATTGTAAACAGTGCTGCTATGAACATTGGGGTGCATGTATCTATTTTAATTAGAGTTTTGTTCAGATATATGCCTAGGAGTGGGATTGCTAGATTATATGGTAATTCTACCTTTAGTTTTCTGAGGAACTTCCATACTGTTCTCCATAGTGGTGTACCTATTCGTTTTTCTCCACACCTTCTCCACCATTTATTATTCATAGACTTTTTGATGGCCCTACTGACCGTGTGATGTGGTACCTCGTTGTAGTTTTGGTTTGCATTTCTCTGCTAGTTAGCAGTGTTGAGCATATTTTCATGTGCCTGTTGGCTGTCTGTATGTTTTTGGAGAAATGTCTGTTTAGGTCTTCTGCCCAGTTTTACTGGGTTATTCTTTTTTGTTGTTGTTGTTACTGAGTTGCATGATCTTTTTGTATATATTGGACACTAATCCCTTGTCAGTCACATTGCTTGCAAATATTTTCTCAGTCGGTAGGTTGTCTTTTCATTTTGTTTGTGGTTTCCTTTGCTGTTCAAAAGCTTCTATAAAAGTTTTGAAACAGCTACAAGCTTATTAAAAAGAAAAAAAGACACAAGACAAAATACTTTTTTCTGAACTGTTTGAGAGTAAATTGCCAACCTATACCCCTTAATACATTAGTGTATGTTTCTTACAAACAAGGACATTGTGTCTCCATAACCAAAATATAATAATCAGAACCAGAAAAATATCTTTCATGTTAATGTTAACCCCACCTAATCCTTACACCGTGTGCAAGTTTTATCAGTTATCCTTTATATCACAGAATCACTTGTTGCCTTTAGCTGTCATGTCATGTCATTAGCCCCCTTCTGAAGATTTCTAGAATAGTCTCTTCTTGCCTTTCATGACCCTGACACTTTTATTTCATAGTATGTCCCTCAGGTTGGGGTTGTCAGATGTTTTCTTCCCAGTAGATTCAGGTTAGGCATCTTTGAAAGGATGTTGCAGACGTCCTGTCTTCTTGGTGCATCCTGCCAGTGGCGCCCAGCTGTTTATCTCACAGCTGAGGCAGTCAACTTGACTCACTTGATCAAGCTTGTGTCTGCCGGGTTTCTTTACTGTCAACTTACTCCTCTCTCCCTTATCATTAATAAGCATTTTGAGAAGAGCATTGAAATTATGTAAATGTTCTGTTCCTAATCAGTGTTCCTATATGTTTATCTGTCTCAGTACAGATTCATTATTTCCCATTTTATCCAATGTATTTTGTTGCTGTTCAGTTGCTCAGTCCTGTCTGCTGCTTTGTGACCCCATGGACTGCAACACGCCAGGCTTTCCTGTCCTCCAGAATCTCCTGGAGTTTACTCAAACTCATTTCTGTTGAGTTGCATCCAACTATCTCATCCCCTGTCACTCCCTTCTCCTCCTGCTTTCAGTCTTTCCCAGCATCAGGGTCTTTTCCAGTGAATCAGCTCTTTGCATCAGGAGGCCAAAGTATTGGAGCTTCAGCTTCAGCAGCAGTCCTTCTAATGAATATTCAGGGTTGATTTCCTTTAAGATTGGCTGGTTTGATCTCCTTGCTGTCCAGGGGACTTTCAAGAGTCTTCTCCAGCACCATAGTTCAAAAGCATCAGTTAATCCAGCACTCAGCTTTCTTTATGGTCCAACTCTCACATCCGTACATGACTACTGGAAAAACCATAGCTTTGACTAGNATTCAGGGTTGATTTCCTTTAAGATTGGCTGGTTTGATCTCCTTGCTGTCCAGGGGACTTTCAAGAGTCTTCTCCAGCACCATAGTTCAAAAGCATCAGTTAATCCAGCACTCAGCTTTCTTTATGGTCCAACTCTCACATCCGTACATGACTACTGGAAAAACCATAGCTTTGACTAGATGGACGTTTGTCAGCCAAGTGATGTCTCTGCTTTTTAACATACTGTCTGGGTTTGTCATAGCTTTTCTTCCAAGAAGCAGTGTCTTTTAATCTATTACTTATTCTGATGCTCATGTTGTCCTCACTTTGGCCAGTGGGAATCCCTTCAAGCTGGCTTCTGTGTCTTTCTAACATGTTCCTGTTATTCTTTATTATTATTAGCACTTTCTTGCTTTGGGCATAAGAGGATAGTCCAGGCTTATCTTGAACTTTCCATTGTCCCATTTCTCCATCCTGGTTCCTTTTAGTGGGGAGTGGTGTCTCAAAGCCAAGATTTGGGCTTCTAGGTGCACACAGACATACCTGTATCTACTAATTTACTCCTATATCTATGTTTTGAAAACCATAAGCCTATATTAATATCTCCATTCCAGTTCAACACCTTAGGGTCCATTGCAGTTTTCTCCCTTTCGGTATTTGTACGTCACTTCTCCAACAGTGAAAAACCCGGTTCCCATGATTCGTCATTTATTCACTTACTTGCTTATTGCCCCTGTTTGTAACTGAACCCTCTCTTGTACCCTGAGTGTTTGCCCGGCGCATCACTCACTCTCAGACTCTAGCGGCCCCGTGCCTTCCCACTTGGGGTTGCCCCCTTTCGTCTGTGAGTGCCCTCCCTGCCACCTGTATCTCTGACACCCAGTGCCCACCCCAAGTATGGGGATCTCTGCCTTCCTTGGCCCCTCTAGGGCTAGATTATTCTGGAAGCGAGGAGAGGACTTTGTAAGTCTTGAGAAACTTTTCTTGGCAGGGAGCCTCTTACTAAAGTGAAAGGGAGAAAGTAGTTATATATGGTGGTGCTTTTTTGGAAGTGGGTTATAATATAGGAGATATATTTCTGGGCTCATCTTATATAGTTTCTGCCTCAGACCTGGAATCAGCTAATTGCCAAGTGGCCCTGGTTTCCTTTAGTGAGAAATCAAATTTAGATCACAATCTAGGTGCTAAGGTTGCTCATTGCTACTGAGCGAGTCTTTGTTTCTAGGACTTTCTAAAATGCAGAGCCAAGGAAAACCTTTCTGTAAAAAAAAATCCTGTTTTTTAAAGAAAAGCATTGATTTCATATGGAGAGTTCCAATTTATATTTAGGATTAGAGGATTTTTACTTAATATGTTGGGCTTTATTTTTATAAGGTTTTTTTTTTTTTCACATTGAAAATCTTGGTTCCTGATGAATTTATATTATTATTCTATCCATCTTTATATATCAGTTATTAGTACTAATAATATAATTGTTAGAAGCAGTTTAAAGCTTTATCTTCAGTTCTTTTTGTATTTAGAAGATAGCCTACAATAAAGTACATTTTGACCATTATTTTCCCAGTATTTTTAACAGGCAAGACTGTAGAAGCCTTAAACAATGCTTGCACTGGTATTTTGTAAATCTCATATTAATTCAGAGTCTGCTTTGTTTAAAAATGAGAAATGCATATTTTACTGTAGACTCTGGGGCAATATGGAAGCAGAACCTTAATCAGGTATCTATTAATATTTGTCTTCTCTGGAGTTTCTTTCATCTGTCAGCACATTTCTCCTGTCCCCCTGTTAGGCTGCCTTTAGAGAGATAGTCTTCTATATATTATATCATTGCAGGAATCTCACAGATTAACATTCATTTAAAGCATTCCTGATAATTTTCTATAAATGACAGGCAGACGATCTGACTTCATTCAGGCAGGTCCCTGCTGTGGTTTAGATCTTGATGAATTAGTTTGCTTTACCTTAGTGTTCATTAGCTGTGGTCTAGTCTCCCCATCTTGAGAAATAAAGTGTATTAGTCACTTGGGTGACTTGGACAACCTGTCCCCCTCCTAGAAACATCTCCAAGCACCCACCAGCCCTGGTTGGTCATGTGTCAGGGTCAGGAATGTCATCATCTTGCCGGGGGTTCTTTGAGGCCAGATAGGCTGCATGTGAGGTGGGCAGTTTGTCTTCAGACCCCAGCCCTCCAGCACTTTAAGCCTTGGTGGAAAAACTTTAAAGTTTTTCCTTCTTCCATTCCTTCCTACCCCTCCAGGACTCTCATTGTAAACATTCTGCCTTTTTTTAAAAAAGGAAAATTTCATTTCAAGAAAGGATCTGCTTGAGGTTCAGTTGATACATACCAGTGTGAACTTGCTTTAATTTTTAGCGATTTCTCATTGTAAAAGGAGAAAATCTGGTCCCTTTATGGAAATGTTAGGTTATTAGCTTTAAAAAGGGTGGGGCAAATTTAGTGGAATAGAAAAACTCTCTCCACCTTCTGAAATGACACCTGTTTGACAGCCACACACACACTTCCTTATGTTTAGGAACAGGGGAAAGGAGAAACGTGGGAAACAGCAACACGGCCCAGTATATTAGCAAATGTTGTTGTTTAGTTGCTAAGTCATATCTAACTCTCTGTAACCCATGGACTGTAGCCCGTCAGGCTCCTCTGTCCATGGGATTTTCCAGGCAAGAATAGTGGAATGGGTTGCCATTTCCTTCTCCAGGGATCTTCCCGACCTGGGGGTCGAACCCAGGTCTCCTGCATTGCAGGCAGGCGCTTTACCATCTGAGCCACAAGGGAAGCATCAGCAAATAGATAGACGTTAATTAATTATTTGCCTTTCGTTAAACAGTAAACTGTGACTGTAGTTACAGTATTTTTATTTTGAGTGATGTTGAAGCCAGCCATAAAGAATAAATAGTTGAGCAAAAATAGAAGGTAAAATGCCTTGCTCTGAATGTCTCTAGAACTTCCTATTTCCTGTTCTGTGAGACTAGTTTTGATGTGCCCAGTATTTATCAGTAGCTGTTAAATGTTTTATCAGTGTTGTTATCACAGCCACTGTACCTTGATATTCTTCTTCCAGAAGACAAAGGTTTCTGCTCCTTCTCTTAATTCCCAAAGGCTCCTAGCTTGTTTATGAATTGTATTCTCTGAACAAAGATTCTCTCTTGGAATTATCTTCCTGGACTGCTTTGATGCTTTTTTTTTTTCGGTTCCACCAGTGGAACCGAAAAAAAGAGAAGTAATTGGTACTATACAAGGGACAATTTTTTAAAAAAAATCAGTGTTGTACAGAACAAGATCAGTTCAGTAGCTCAGTTGTATTTGACTTTGTGACTGCATGGACTGCAGCACACCAGGCTTCCCCGTCCATCACCAACTCCTGGAGCTTACTCAGACTCATGTCCATTGAGTCAGTGATGCCCTCCAACCACCAGTATCATCTTATATTTAGTTTGTGGTTTGTTGGTCCTACTATTGCTAGAAATCCATTGTTTAACATTTTGATATGTAATGAACTATACAATAATTAGCATTGTTTTACTTGTGTGGTACTACCTTTGGCGAAGAAAGAGCAAGAAGTATTAATAACATATATGTTACAACAACCCTGTTTGTAATAATGAATAACTGGAAACACCGCCAAGATTAAATATTTGAAAAAAATTTTGGCAAATGACATATAAATATAATGGAATGTGATAAACATGTAAATATAAACTAAGCTGAAAAAGCAGATGTTAAGATGATACAAATTCTTACTAAAATGCAAGGGAAGAATATACTTTATTGGGCCCTAGGGAACATGATTGCCAGTGAGGTATCAATTGTGATGAGTTATAGTAACAGTAACTCCTGTGTGTTGGGTCAGGTTCTTCTGTAGAGTTAGCCCAGGTGATTTAGGACTTAATCCCTCTGTGCCAGTTTCTTCATCTGTAAAATGAGAATGATAGTATCTGTCCTGTCTGTACAGGGAGAGACAGACTAAGAACTTGGGAAAACATTTTGGAATGGCTGATCACTCCCCAGAGTTCCCTCAGGGTAGATGTTAAATCTGCCATTCAGAAAGTCATCTTTGGCTAAAAGTCACAGACTCAAGAAGGAACTGGGTTCTCAGCTTGACTGTTACCTGGCTGGCTGGTTTTAACCTCTTTGGTATCCATTTTCTCATATCTGAGATAAACATGGACAAAATCACCGCCAGGGTCATTTCCAGTTTTAAGATTCTGCAGGAGTTTAAATGTGTCAGAAGTAGCCTCTGCCATAGGGTCTAATGTAACAGCACACTTTCTTCCCCTTTTTAGATGGTGTTACTGTGGTGCTTCTTTATCCACTCAGATTATTCCAGCCTTGTTTCAGGAATCTGAAACTTATTCTTTAAGGATGCCTGTCTTAGATGGGATTTTTTTTTAATGTAGTGCCTTTTTCCTTGGAAAAGCTCTAGGTTTGTCCATATTATATTATGTTAATAATATTGCTGAGCATATGTTATTATGTCCTAAGGCTAGCGGTTGTCGGTCTTTTATTTAAGTGTTGTTCGTTTATTTAATTTTAAACCAGAAGTTTGCACACATGAAATGGACAGCTTGACCAAAAGTTTGAAAACACTATTCGTAGGCCTTCTGTGCCTCAGGCCACACACCGAGGCGCTCACTCTTGGGCCTATACTATTGCCTGCCTCTGGCAGGTCCACTAATCTTCTTGTGCTTTGCTTTTTCCATCTGTAACTTTCTTGTCCTTGGGGGTTTGGCCAGGGCTGCACTGGGACCGAGTCACTCCCTTTACTGGGGATGGAAGATGAGTTGAAAGTAGGGTACTTTGTTTTCACAATCTCATTATTCTCTTCTTTCTCTTCTAACATGCCCTACTTGTCAGCTGAAATTTAATTCTGAAGCTACAGCACATCTGTCCTAATGGCATGCTTGAAGTTATGTTTATTACAGGTTGGCCAAAAGTCTCAATTGAAAAGTTAACTAATTGTGAAGTTATAGATACAGTCTCAAATACACGCATTTCCAGTCTTTCCTTAATTAGCGTAGAATAGTCTCTTTATTGTTGTTTTTATTCTTTCACTGTAACTGTGGAGAAAGTAATAAATTCTGCATATTTTGCTGTCCTTTAATGGTTTTTATCAGATGAAAGAG
This sequence comes from Oreotragus oreotragus, assembly GCA_006410675.1. Classification (NCBI taxonomy): domain Eukaryota; kingdom Metazoa; phylum Chordata; class Mammalia; order Artiodactyla; family Bovidae; genus Oreotragus; species Oreotragus oreotragus. The sequence goes on from SJYX01020657.1 coordinate 406,410, forward strand.
TTGGAAAGACCCATTTTATTGACCCTGGAAAGCAGGATGATCTATACCTTTTATTTTTGAAGTTGTGATTCTTTATCTGTCCTGTGAACATTGAAGAAATGTGAAAATTTGGGGGGAAATGATTTAGGTGCAAAACAGATAAAGGATGAGGGCGTTATTTTAGAATTTTGTTCAGTCGCCCAGGTCATAAGTGAAAGACATGGAGGATTTGCTGCCAAGGATTCAGGGGCAGTTTGGGCACCTGGGCTAGGAGGACCTTCACAAGGACCGGAACGAGGTGCCAGCACGGAGCTGTCTTCCAGGTCAGCTGCCTGCCTTGCCTGCCTCTCTGTGCATCTGCTCTCCTCCCTTGTGAGCACTCAGCAATAAGGCTGCAACAGGGACGAGTGAAACCTGACTCCATGTTGGACCTGTATCTTTGGCTTTGTTGTTCAGTCGTGCAGTCGAGTCTGACTCTTTGCGACCCCATGGACTGTGGTGCACCAGGCTTCCCTGTCCATCACAGTCTGCTGGAGTTTGCTCAGGCTCATGTCCATTGAGTGGGTGAGGCCATCCAACCAATCTCATCCTCTGTCACCCACTTCTCCTCCAGCCCCCCAGTCTTTCCTTGGTGTGTATGAGAGAAACATAGCTAAGATTAGACTTTAAAATAGATTCTAAGAGTGGTGATCATCTTGTGATGTATAGAAATATTGAGTCACCATGCTGTGCCCCTCGGAGAAGGCAATGGCATCCCACTCCAGTACTCTTGCCTGGAAACTCCCATGGACAGAGGAGCCTGGTGGGCTGCAGTCCATGGGGTCGCTGAGTCAGACACGACTGAGCAGCTTCACTTTCACTTTTCACTTTCATGCATTGGATAAGGAAATGGCAACCCACTCCATTGTTCTTGCTTGTAGAATCCCAGGGATGATGGAGCCCAATGGGCTGCCGTCTGTGGGGTTGCACCGAGTCGGACACGACTGAAGCGTCTTAGCAGCATGCTGTGCCCCTGGAACTAACACGGTGTTCTAGGTCAGTTACACTGTAATAAAAAAAAAAAAAAGTAAAATGACAAATATCAAAAGGTGATAGCCATGGAAATAAATTATAAATTTCCTTATACTAAAAAGTAAAACTGGGAAATTTTGCAGTCATGATTCTAAATGTTTAGTCATAAGGTGACTATTTTAAAAAATGGTTCCTTGTTGAAGACATTTCTCCATTAGTTAGAAGCTAGGTAATCTGGACTTCGCTGATTTCCTTTTTAAGCATAAAGCCCAACAGGACTCAGTCCTTATTTGCAGGACAGATTTTGCCATGCCCTATTGATAGAGTTACACTCATCTCACACATTAGCAAAGTAATGCTCAAAATTCTCCAAGCCAGGCTTCAACAGTATGTGAACCATGAACTTCCAGATGTTCAAGCAGGATTTAGAAAAGGCAGAGGACCCAGAGATCAAATTGCCAACATCTGCTGGATAATCAAAAAGCAAGAGTTCCAGAAAAACATCTACTTCTGCTTTATTGACTACACCAACGCCTTTGATTGTGTGGATCACAACAAATTGTTAAAGAAATGGGAATACCAGACACCTAATCTGCCTCCTGAGAAATCTGTATGCAGGTCAAGAAGCAACAATTAGAACTAGACAACAGACTGGTTCCAAATCAGGAAAGAAGTATGTCAAGGCTGTATATTGTCACCCTGCTTACTTAACTTATATGCAGAATACATCATGCAAAATGCCGGGCTGGATGAAGCACAAGCTGGAATCAAGATAACTGGGAAAAACATCAATAACCTTAGATATGCAGATGACACCACCTTTATGGCAGAAAGTGAAGAAGAACTAAAAAGCCTCTTGATAACGGTGAAAGAGAAGAGTGAAAAAATTGGCTTAAAACTCAACATTCAGAAAACTAAGATCATGGCATCTGGTCCCATCAGTTCATGGCAAATAGATGGGGAAACAGTGTCAGACTTTATTTTGGGGGGCTCCAAAATCACTTCAGATGGTGATTGCAGCCATGAAATTAAAAGACACTTGCTCCTTAGAAGAAAAACTATGACCAACCTAGACAGCATATTAAAAAGCAGGCAACATTACTTTGCCAACAAAGGTCCATCTAGTCAAAGCTATGGTTTTTCCAGTAGTCATGTATGGATGTGAGAGTTGGACTATGAAGAAAGCTGAGCGCCGAAGAATTGAGGCTTTTGAACTGTGGTGTTGGAGAAAACTTGAGAGTCCCTTGGACTGCAAGGAGATCCAACCAGTCAATACTAAGGGAAATAAGTCTTGAATATTCAGTGGAAGGACTGATGCTGAAGTTCCAATACTTTGGCCACTTGATGCTAAGAACTGACTCATTGGAAAAGACTCTGATAATGGGAAAGATTGAAGGCAGGAGGAGAAAGGGACGACAGAGGATGAGATGGTTGGGTGGCATCGCCAACTCAATGGACATGAGTTTGAATAAGTTCCGGGAGTTGGTGATGGACAGGGAAGCGTGGCCTGCTGCAGTCCTTTGGGTTGCAAAGAGTCAGACTCGACTGAGTGAATGAACTGAACTGATTGATAAAATGTCACTGTGAGCACAGGCTCCCTCTCTGAGCCCATGCGGTGGGGGTAAGTGGGCCCAGCACTGCTCTCCTGTCCAGTTGCCTATGACTTAAGGGTTAATGATGTCCGCAGGTGTGTTGGGATTAGCACTGTAAAGTTGTCTAAGGGGCTTTTCTTTCTTTTGATCTTCAGAAAGGGATGAAAGATAGCCATTATACTCAGGGGATTAGGCCCTCTCTCTTTAAAGACTTTAGGTGCCATAAATATTTTACATCAGATGTAAGGTGAAGACTTCTGTATGTCTGGGGAAAGTGGATGTTTTATATTACCAGTTGGAAATTATTTAGTCTCCACTTACAAATTAAATGGTCTTTGCAGAGAACTTTTCTTCCAATCTGGAGTATACTAAGATCTGAAAAAAACGTGTGTGTTTATATCATGGTAGTTACGGCAGTTTTTCCTCCTGATGTTCCTAAACCTTTTTCTTTTTATGAGTTAATGTCTTACCTATATTGTGCCTTTCCCCCTTGGGTGGTCTCTCATTGCATTGAGGCACTCCAGAAAACAATAAAAAAAAACTCCTGGTTCTAAAACTTTGAGAACCACCACCCTTAAGAATGACACCTTGCTCACATAAGTGTGTGGTCAGTTTTCTTAAGCCCTATATTTTGTCTTCCTTTTTCCTTTAAAGTGAGGTTGATGTGCTCGCAACATAGTCAGTCATAGTTACTACCTTATCAAAAAGTGGGGGGAAACCAGGAAAAAGTCCTTCGTGGAAAATTATGATCAGAGCCCCATTCTACTCTTGGCCTGTCACCCAGTCTGTCAGTTTCACTCCAGAAATAGAACACACTGGGCTTTCTTTTTTTTTTTTTTCTTTTGTGTGATTTCCTAGGCCGGGTTATTGGACCACAGACTGGATAATTATATATATATATATATCTAGTTGTATTAGAATTAGAGACTTGGTAGATGGAAAGGATTGGGTTTGGGTGGGTGCTGGCCCAAGAGTCAGCCTGTTAAGTGATTTTTCCTTCCTCCCATCCTATATTATGCACATAGTCATTTAGAACAGATTTAAAACTCTTGCTCTTGGCCCAGTGGCTTACTCTCTCTATGTAACTTTGCATTTTGTGTTTATCCCTGAATTCGGAGGCTTACGGATGGTTATTTTTATTAAAGCTCATGATAATAGCTTCTATTACTTGCTTTGATGTGTATGATATACTAACATTCCTTCTCCAGTGTTCTTCACCCTCCTTTTAATTTTGTTCTTTTTATTATGGAAAATTTGAATGATAAAGTACCAGATTGCCGGCAGTTAGAATTATGTGGGTGTGAACCTCAAAGCATATACTAGTAATGTGAAGAAAGGGAAAAGTAAAACTGTACAAGTAGGTGATTTTTAGAGATGGATTAAATAAAGTATCAAAAGAATTAGTTGAAAACAGTCGATGGCGGGCAGGGGGATGGTGGTTGGGCAGTAGGCAGGGAGTTGTTAAAGATTAAGGAATTAAGAGCTTCATGCTTGATAACTCCAAGGAGCTTTCAGATTAGGGGTCTGCTCAGTTACCGCCTTAAGCTTCTGCTTCCGATGCTTCACACAATTACAGGAATAAACTCTATGCATCAAGCTTATCCAAACTTCGGGCCTATAATATTACTCCGAAAGAAAAATGAGGGCAAAAAGAAACTGTGAAAGGTGTTTGGCAACGAGCAAGAGAGGGAGCTCACAAACTCTTTGAAGGTCAATTAGCCAGAAAATGTGCTAAAGACTGGGTGCTGTGCCGGATTACTGGCCCAAGAATTCCCCCAAGGTCCTCACAGTGGTCCTGCCGTTTCAGCACAGGGAGACAATTACAGACCTGGAGGAGATGCTACAAAAGCTTTAATTAAGGGACTTACTCACACCCCACTAAGTTCTGGAAATTAAATTCTTGTTTGTGCTTAACTGACGTTTCTTTTGTGTGGGCTTCCACATGTATTTCAACAGAGAACACTCATTTTCCCCAAATCTGTTTTTCCGTTGGAAGCCATTTTGCTGTGATGGATACCATCAAAGCTGAGGGTTTAATCAGTATAAAGAACTGGGTAGAAAACTGGGCTGAGAGGTTTTTTGGCTGGAGAGGTTTTGGGCACAGGTTGAAAACTGTAGTATTTATGTACCTTGGTACAACAGTAAACCAGGAACTCTGGGCTTAAGTGAATGATTAAAAGGAGGCAGTTTGTAGAATTCACGTTTCAGAATTCCCCTTCACAAGGCAGCGTGGTTTCACGTGGATTTAACAACTTTATGATTCTAGACACAGTAGGCTTCTGTTTCTCCAAAAATAACTTTGTTTGCCGGTGAGATAAAAGGGGACTCCGGCTATCATCCAGGTATGACTTTTCATAAGCCTAGACCCATGTTTAGGTTCCATTCAGATGTGATTTCTTTTACTTCTGGAAAGACTGATTCAGATTGCCTGGGTCCTGGCCGGAGCGCACTGGTGTGCTGAGCGCCCCTTCTGCTGATGAAGGAGGCGCGCCTATCTTTGAACTCGGCCCTAATTGCTGCCTTATCGGGGGTGTGTTCACTCTTTTTGTTGTTGTTAGTGAAGCATTTCTCTCTCTCATCTGCCCTTCTTTGAAGCCATTCACTTCTGCCTGCAAAGTTTGGTTTGAACCATAAAGATTTTTTTTTTAAGCACTAAAAAATGCTTATGTTCTAATAACTTGAAATTTTCTTTCAGTGTGTCTGGCTCACGTACAGCATCAGTCAGGTGGCACAGTGTCTCCCTGTACCCCTTACAAACTTAAAGGCACTTTTGTGTGCCTCTGAATTTATGTCTGAAGAAGAGAGGCTTCAGCCTTCCGCTAACTTAACAGAGGCATCAATCAAAAAATCGTTAAGACTTTGTTAAACATGAAAAAGGGCAAGAAAAGTGAAAATTGTCATCACAGTTTAAAACGATTTTCCACACGGTGACGTTATATAGAAACCCCACCATTGGGTTTAGTTTTTATGTGTGGATGGGCAGGGGAGGATGAGCATTGGATGAGAGGGTGGAGGATCCCTTCAGGGAGGCCCTCTGACCCCAGGCAGTTGTGGAGGCTGAGACTTTTGATATTGGTGTCACTGACAATATTCCCACACTTGGATATATTTGAAATAATGCGTGATATGATTTTCAGTTCTTTTTGCCTTTCTTTGGAAAGGAGGAACATTCTCTCTGGTGATATGAATGTTTTTGTTTGATGAAGTTTTTAACCAGTTAGTGAGCTCCAGTAGAGTTCAGAGCCAACTTCTGGAGAGAGGGCCAGCTGGCATTGTCATGCTTGCTAGCTGAAGAAGAACGTCACTGAATTTTGCTTAAAAAAGCGCTGATTCGAAAAGTTGTTTTATGAACTAAGAATTCAAAGTTCTTATCTCTCGGGCTTTATTTTGCTAACATTGTAGAACCAGCACATCTGGCTTAGATTCTAAAATAGTTTGGTTTTATGCTTCAGTTAAAATGAATCCAATCAAATTGGAATTGGAAGACAGATAAAAAGGAAGGATTTTGGTACAGTGAGGATTCTTAAACATAGCAAGGTTATCAGGAAAGTTCTTCAAAACTTCCTCTCCAAATGGCCTTTAAAAATAGGCTTTTTTAGATACTGTAGTTTATTCAGATAGAATTCTATGTAAGGGTTGTAACTCTACAATTCTTGGTTATACTGCTCACCACCAACACTTTTAAAAACCTGTCATTTGAAGATTTATTTGGTGTGAGAGGGTGGTCTTGTTTTGTTTTGTTTTGGGGTCACATTGTATGGCATGTGGAATCTTAGTTCCCCAACCAGGAACTGAACCCACGTCCCCTGCATTGGGAGCACTGATTCTTAACCACAGGACTGCCAGCGAAGTCACACTTAAGTTCGTTTGGCCTGTTTTTGTCTTTTAAGTTAAGTTTTTATTTTGACAGAATTAAAACATGCGATCTTTGTCAGATTTAACAGTGTTCGTATGTCACTAAGACCATACATTATCAACGAGTATGCTTTCTGTATTATTTCATGTGACCCCTCTCTCCAAGTGTGGATTAATGCACACAGCCAAACCATTATGAACTTCAAATGCAGTTCATTGAAATTCTTGCTTTTAATAGTAAAGCAGAGTTACTTAGTTTGGGGAGATATGAGAAGCAGACCACCGTATATTTCAGCTGGGTTGCTTTGGGGTTCTTTAAGAATGACAGTTAGAAATGTTTTTCAGGAATGGAAACAGACGCCCTCCCTTCCTGAGTCTCTAGCAGACTCTGACTTGATGGTAACCCCCCACACACACCAGTTGTGCTTTTCTTCATTTTCCTGACCTTGGAGCTATTAGCAGAGACTCCGCCATCCGCTCTTTCAGGAACAATGCACTCGCTCAGAAACGGCAGGCTGGAGGCTTGTGGCCTGGTGTTTTTATAGTTCATACGAGTAGACGTTTTGGTTGAGTCAGTGGGGAGCTGTGGCCCTGATCCATTGTCAAGCTGGTGGTGACAGAGACGAGTCAGCGTTTGCTTTCCCTCAGCAGAGCGTGGAGCGTTGCGACGTGACTGTGCAGGGGCCTGGGTGTCTGTCTGCTCGTCTTTTAGCTGTTTAAACCTCAAGAACAGTTTCTGGGTTAGTCAGCCATATCCGTGTCATTGGCACCCAAGTAAAGAGGGAACTTTCTGCCTGTCTTGAGTAAATCAGGGGTCAGGCCAGCCCTGTGTTGGGGCCTTTGCCGCGGTTTACAGTAGATGCCCCAGAACTGCTCAGAAGGTTCTCTTGCCCACAGGAATGCGGGTCACATTCTGGTCCACGGCCCGTGCCCGCCGAGGACAGTGCAGCTTGTGTTTCTCTGTGGAATGAGGTAGAAAAGAGTGCTGTCCTGAGCAGGACGTGAATTCAGTGTAGACTCTGCATCCAGCAAGTGTTATGAAGAACCTGTTTCAGAACAGGTTCTTGGCAGGCACCGTGGGGCTTGGTCTTACATTTCACTTTCCCTTTGTCCTCTTTCAGAGCAGCTCCTCGTCTGCACACACCTGCCCCCCCCCCGCCCCGTCTCTTCCCAGCTCCGCTCCTTCAGTCTCCTCCTCTTCACCCTGTCTGGACCACTGCAGTAAAAACACAGGGTCCCCACTTTCATGTTTGCCCCTAATCTCTTTCTTATAAAGGTATCTTGAAGAAAATGCTTCTTTTTAAGACCAGAAAGTGTGAGGGAGCACTGTGGTTTCATGGCCAGGAGTTTAAAGAATAGTTATTTTTTAAAGGCGACTAGCAAGCTTTCAGTGTTAAATGTCGATTGACATTTTTGCCTGGCAAAGCACTGATTCTTCTCTCCCTGTCTTTCAGGCCCTGTGTTCTTCCCTGGGCGATGTGCAGAGATCTTTGCCCGGGGTCAGAGCATCGGGAAGCTGGGGGTCCTTCATCCCGACGTTATCACCAAGTTCGAGCTGACCATGCCCTGCTCCTGCGTGGAAATCAACATTGAGCCGTTTTTGTGAAGATGAGTCTCTGCTGTGGGGTTGTGTACCCGAGGGTCTTTCTCTTCTCCTGGATGCCCTTCAGTTGCCCCCACAGGAAGTCCACTTGTGCATTGATGTTGAATAAAGTAGAAAGCAGTGTCTGGCTCTGTGGGTGATACTACCATTCCCACGTCCAGCCAGCTTGTACGACACACATGGGTTGTCTGTGTGAAGCTGCCTTGTCCGTGAAGGCCAGCGGGAGAGCCAGTCCAGAGAATCAGGAATGCTCCTCATATGTCAGAGCTTCCGCCATCCCCATCACTTCCGCAGTCCGGGATCCTGTTCTTTGCCCTGATGAAACAAGAAAGCTGATTAGAGCACACTTTTGAGGTTAACTCGGGATTTTTATTTTTTGACATTTGATGTGTGTTCATCATTGGGAAACAATAATATAACAGCATTTTTAGAAAACGTTTAGGAATCGGTGATGGTCTAGTAGTTACAGCCTTTGGAGTCATTTAAAAGAAAAATGTACACATATTCAAAATATTTGAGTGTGGATACGTGGAGATATCTAGAAGAGTTTAAAGGGAGACACCGGTACCTGGGCCCTGTGAATGTTAAACAGTATAAAGCATACTTTTGCCCTAGGCCCCACATTTTACTGTGGTCAGCGTTATAAAGTCATGGCTTTAAATACTCAATAGAGCTAGTAGTTTCTGTCGTATTTTATAGGGAGGTATTAGATCTCTCTTCTGAAGCTAAGCTCCTGCCAGTCTGCCTTGTCTTACCCACTAACTTACTTTAATATTTTGATCTAGAATCCTCCAGTAGGTACCATGTATATTTCAAAAGCCAGATGAAATGTTTGAAAAAAGTTCTTAATTACCACCGAGATGAGATAGGAAACAAAACAAAATGTAAAACTCTAAAAGTCCCCTTAGAAATAGCTAACAAGGATAGACAGAAACTATGTTTATGGAGTTTTTGTGGCACCTAATACTGAGACCATATTCCTACCATGAATCAGGGCAGCAGTGTCCAGCTTAGCAAGGTTTATGAACAGACAGACTGTCATCGGTTCCTTCCCAATCCTGTTGTAAGCAGATCCTCACATTTTCAGTAATGAAGTGAGGTACAACCATAAAAAATAATGCTCTTCAAAGGGTTTGTATCTAGCAAGAAATCTATAAAATTTCTTATAACTTGCAAACCCAATTTTTAAAAATAGACAAAAGATTTGAACATACATTTTCCTAAAGAAGATAAATAAGCACATGGGAAGATGCTTAACATCATTAGTCATCAGGGAAATGCAAATAAAAAATTAAAATGGCTAAAATTTTTTGAAAATGACTGTAGCAAGTGTTGGTGTGACTGGAGCAACTAGAACTGTCATCTGTGGCTGGTGGGAATGTATATAGATACAGCCACTTTGGAAAATAGTCTGGCAATGTGTTACATCATGAAACATACATCTGCCATCTAGCTGTTCTACTCCTAGGCTTACTTATGGCCATACAGAGTTTTATGTGGCTATTCACAGCAGTGTTATTCAGATAACTGGATATAAACAGATGAACAGATAAATATAGTAATATAGTATATTTATACTATGGAATATATCACAGCCCCAAAATACATCACATTCCTTTTTTAAAGGAATGAACTATTGATACTAAAACATGAATGACTCTCTAAGCACTACATTAAGTGAAAGAAGCCAGACACAAGACTACATGTGATTGCATTTATATGAAGAGCTGGAAAAGTCAAAGGCAGATTGATTGGCTGGAGCCTGTGGAAGGGAAATGGACTGCAAAGAATTAAGAGTTAACTCGGGTTTAGGGTAATCAGAATATCTGTACCTTAAATAAGGTGGTGTTAGTAGTTAAGTAGGTTATACCTCATTAAAGTTAGGAGACAAAAGTTAGTGCAACTTCTGTATTTTGATGTGAACACCAGCAGATGTACGCTTAGGGTAGACGAGCATGAATTTCATATTCAGCATGTCAGCTTGTGATGGCTCACTGCTCCACTACCATTAGTGAGGCATTCTTTCCCAGTTTCATGTTCACTGATTGAAGTCAGGGTTTGTGAGTCAGGATAGCCGTGGTTGAAGTGGGTGGATCCATTGATTCTGTTGGCAGCCACTGATACCTAACTGTGTATCCCAGCAGGAAAGGGGAACAGTCAACTCCAGCCGTCGTATGGCATTCCTGCCCTCTGAAGTAGGAAGCAGTAGGAAGAAAAACAGTACTGGGTACATTAGATGAAGAACCTTCACTTACAAGTCAAGGCTCCGCAGCAAGATGGTCTTATACTTGTGCCTGTGAGTGTTTCGAACTGGAGCCAGAGCAGTCTGTGGGCATTGCCTGCCAGAAAGCTTTGACTGGAGAAGACACACCTGCCTCGTAAAAACTGGGAGCCCTCATATTAAAAGGGAATCAGATATAATTGATTTTTGTTCTAGCTTACAGATAATTTCTTCAGCCTGACTTTCCTGCATTACTCTAGTTTATTATTTTCACATGTGATTTTTGTCTCAACGCATTAGTTCTTTGTTAGAATAGGGATTCTCCCTGACTTATAGGAAGAGAACAGCTGACATTCAGAGAGATTAATAATGTGCCCGGAAGTCACGTGGCAATAAGTAGATTTGTGACACCTGGTAAGAGGGACGTGGCACCCACATCTGAGTGTTTTGTGTTATTTACCTATTTATCCAAACGTGTTTTTTAAATAAGTTTTGTTTTTTATATATAAAATACTAAAAAAGACAAAAAATTAAGAACTCTTCACTACTTTAAAAAACTATTCCAAGTAAGACCATCCAAGTAAGGGTAAGTTAATCTACCCTTCCTCCTGCAATCCTCTATAATCATTGTTAACGAGTTAGTTTATGTTGTTCCTGACATTTTCCTTAGTTTGGACAGTCAGACCCATATACATGCTCACAGTGCTGGGGTCATGCTCTGTTTACTGGTTTGCAACAAGTTTTGGCTTCTACTTTCCACAGTGTAATCTCATGACATTTCACTTAATATGCCCCATTTTTCTAGGCCAGTACCTTCCTTTAGACCTACCTCATTCTTTTGTATCATGCAAACGTCTCTTGTGTGGATGTCCACAGTCTGGGCAGCTATGCTTGTTGATGAATCTTCTGTTGTTTCCAACTCTGCAATAGTAAGCAGTGCTCCAGTCGACTTCCCTATGCCTCCCCCTAAAACAACAGTCTCAGGGACCATGAGAAACCTGCCCTAAAGCACACCAGACTGTAAACATCCACATTTGGTATTACCTTAGGTACCTGAATACCACATTGGCAAGGTGCAGAGCTAGCAAACTTCAGAAACCATGATGAGGAGTATACCCGGAAGGGCCTTGTCTCAAGAGTGGGGAGAACGACTTGAGACTAAATGTCACTCTGGTTCCACCTAAAAAATCTTAAAAACAAGACCCAGAAGAATCAAAACGATTTTTAAGGAATGAATTGCATCCTGGAACAAAGCTTAAGAATATGTATAGTCAGACAAGCTACCCAGCACCCAAGAATCTCAACTTCACAGTATCTGGCATCCAATAAAAAATTATAAAGCAGGTGAAGTCGCCAATACAACCAGTAAGGAGGAAAGTGAATTTTAAGAATTAAAAATGACATAGCCGATAAAACTAGTAGACAAAGATAACTCTCTTCCATATGTTTAAGAAGCCAGAGGAAAGACTGAACAGGTAGAGGTATGGAAGACGGTATTTTAAATTAATCTCAGTGAAAAAACCATGATGTCTGAGACAAAACAGAAATACCCTGATGAAAATACTAATACCGATTGAATGGCAGCAGAATTGATGGACTGGCTTCGTAACAAATTTATGTTAAGCTGTGATTTTATTCCCTCCACAACAAAAAGTCTTCCAGCCAAATATTTTTATTGGTACCTAGTTTAGATGATAAAATGATCTGGGTTCAGTGTGCCCTATGCAGTTTCCCTTCTCACGGCATCATCCATCTAGTTCCCAGGAGACAGACACTGTGGCCTAGAAGCCCAGGAGGCTCTGCTCCTATTTAGGCTCACAGATGCAGGTTGATGGCGTGACAGCAGTACCAACTGTCACCCTACCCCACCTCAAACACATTAAGGCTGGCTTTGTGTGTGTTAAGGAGGCATTGACATTCTTTGAAACTCTCCAATGGGAAAGAATCTGGCTTGTGCTCCATCCAAGGGGACCCTGATGTCATAGCAAGAGAGCAGGACCAGCAAGTGTGTTGAGTGGGTACAGGGAAGAAACGTCACAGCTGAAACTCCAGCAACATCCTCGCTTGTCTTGCTGGCTTCTGCATGCCATGTAGACAGGCGTGGAAAAGGAAAAAGGGGTTTGGCTTTGTATGGCTTTCCCTTGTCTCACGAGGCTCCAGTTTTAAGAACTTAACCTTCTATTCATGGTCCACATAGAGCTCTCATTCTTCTTAACATGCATTCTGTAAATAGTCAAGTCTGCACTGCAGGGGTGGAGAAGGCAATGGCACCCCACTCCAGTACTCTTGCCTGGAAAAATCCCATGGATGGGGGAGCCTGGAAGGCTGCGGTCCATGGGGTTGCTGAGGGTCGGACACAACTGAACGACTTCACTTTCACTTTTCACTTTCATGCATTGGAGAAAGAAATGGNCTGCACTGCAGGGGTGGAGAAGGCAATGGCACCCCACTCCAGTACTCTTGCCTGGAAAAATCCCATGGATGGGGGAGCCTGGAAGGCTGCGGTCCATGGGGTTGCTGAGGGTCGGACACAACTGAACGACTTCACTTTCACTTTTCACTTTCATGCATTGGAGAAAGAAATGGCAACCCACTCCAGTGTTCTTGCCTGAGGAATCCCAGGGACAGCAGAGCCTGGTGGGCTGCTGTCTATGGGGTCGCACAGAGTCACACAACTGAAGCGACTTAGCAGCAGCAGCAGCAGCACTGCAGGGGTGCCCCACTTGCAGAAAACAATGCATGTGTGCTGTATCCTAAAGACTATTAGGGAGCCTTATGTTCACAGGAATGAAGAGCTGCCATATGATTTTTAAGCAGCAAACTCCATAGTGCACTTAAAATTCAAGCTTAACCAACCAAAACAGAGGCAGCTTTTATGAAAAGATCTATTTCCTAAAACGAGATATGTCTGCACTCTCATTCCACTTTGTTCTGGTTAACCTCTTACTAGAGAATCAGGGTTTAATTTGTAATCATTTATTTCCAGTTGGTATGTGCTAAGTCGCTTTAGTCGTGTCCAACTCTGTGACCCTAGGGACTGTAGCCCACCAGGCTCCTCTGTCCATGGGATTCTCCAGGCAAGAATACTGAAGTNTGTCTGCACTCTCATTCCACTTTGTTCTGGTTAACCTCTTACTAGAGAATCAGGGTTTAATTTGTAATCATTTATTTCCAGTTGGTATGTGCTAAGTCGCTTTAGTCGTGTCCAACTCTGTGACCCTAGGGACTGTAGCCCACCAGGCTCCTCTGTCCATGGGATTCTCCAGGCAAGAATACTGAAGTGGGTTGCTACGCCCTCCTCCAGGGCACCTTCCTAACCCTGGGATTGAACTCGTGCCTCTTACATCCTCTGCATTTGTCAGACGGGTTCTTTACCACTAGTGCCACTTGGGAAGCCACTGGGTATGATTTGTAATCATTAAAGAACAACAGGGAGTATTTACAGGTCCCTCAAAGAGACAGATCATGGCAAAATATTAAAAAAAAATAGTTTCATGGGACTTAGTTCAAGGAACTGAGCAAAGACAGGCGGGAGGGAGGCGTGGACACCAAGGACACTGAGTCCCTTGCTGCTGTCATAGCTGCCGAGAGATGAACAGAGGATGTGGGAGCTAGAGGTTCATTGACAGCAGAGGGAAAAGCATCCAAAGGTGAATATTTGAGTGAAGAGACTGAAATCACCTGTAGATGTCACCTCTTCTGGATTATCCCATGTGGAGGCAAGGAAAGGATTAAAGAGCTTCCTAGCTCCCTTCCTGTTCTTGTGATCGAGTTCTGCCCCATCAAAGCCTCTTGCTCACTGTTTATCCCAGGCCTGCCATCACTGTTAACTCCCACACACGTGCACACCACCACGGGTGTGGCCTGGCTCTTCCTTGTAAGAGCTGGAGATGTTGGGGAAGTGTCTCATGCGAGCTGTGCCCTCACCATAGAGCATCATCTTGTACCTACTTTGCATCACATCTCCATGCAAACTCCATCTGTTCTTTAAGCCTGGGTCACACATTACCTCTCATATGAGCCTCTGTTGAGTTCCAGAACTCAGTTCCCACTGGGAGCTTATCTTTACCCTATAGCCTTAACAACTTTGGATCTTGGTTTGTCATTTCTGAGCCTGAGTCTTCTCTCTGCAGAGACCTCCATTTGGCAGACGAGGTTTCATCTAGCCTCACATGCCCATGGGAAGCAGCAAATTAGGTATTATGAAATAACATAGTGTTCAGGGTACAAACAGGATCCTAACTTAGCCTTGCAAATAAGAGTGTCAGCTTTCAATACCATTTCAAAAAGCAAGGGATGCTTAAGGGGAGAGCATATCATTGCAATGACGTGACTGTAAAGTGGGGTCATGTCCATTTCATTCAGCAGACAGTGCAGTCACCTGTGAAAATCTCTTGCTTGAGCTTCCCTAGTGGTCCAGTGGTTAAGAGTCTGCCTGCCAACGCAGAGGACATGGGTTTGCTCCCCGGTCTGGGAGGATCCCACATTCCGGGAGGCAACCAAGCACAGGCATCACAGCTTCTGAGCCTGTGATACGCAACAAAAGAAGCCACAATGAGAAGTGCGAACACAACTGGAGAGTAGCCCCCACTCTGCAACTGGAGAAAGCCCAGATGCAGCCACAAAGACCAGTGCAGCCATAAATAATTTTCTAAAAAGACAGCATTTTGCTTATCTTCAATATATAGTGACATTTATCTCCGAATATGGTAAGAGGGTGCTCTTCAGTATCGAGGAGCTGAAGGAGGGTAATTAGATATGCAGTCATACTACTTCCTTTGTTTTCATCATGCCTGTGGCTGCCGTGGTGCTCACCAACATCTGCATGTGGCTGAGTCATGACAGCGCTAGAGAACTGTATCGTCATTGTTGTTGAGTCGTTTTGCAACCCCAAGGACTGTAGCCCACCAGGCTCCTCTGTCCATGGGATTCTCCAGGCAGGAATACTGGAGTGGCTTGCCATCTCATTCTCTAGGGGATCTTCCTGACCCAGGGATCGAACCCACATCTCCTGCGCTGGCAGGCAGATTCTGTACCAGTGAACCACCTGGGAAGCCCCAGAGAACTGTATAGCCGCTGTTTATTTTTGTCACCTCTTTTCAACTCAGGTCCCATAAACCCTGAGGATCTAGGGGGGAAAAAAATTGCAAGGAAGCAGAACACTGGCTTTTAAAGCATTTAATAAATCATAATCAAACAAAAATGATTTTAAAAAGAATAAATTTACATACAGTACATAAGACAGATGAAGGTTTCCAAAATAAAAAACCAGAGCATATGGCCCTGAAACACCATACTCAGGAAGCGTGAGTTGCCTGTTTGGGCAAGAAAATTCTGTTATAGTGTGATCTGCAGCCATGTTGAGGGGTGATTTCAGTCGTTGAGGGTTTTTTGTTCATGGTCTCCTCTGTGGTTTTTTCTACTGCATGATCTGTTTTGGTGGGAGTGTGGGCAAAACTGGTCTGGAATGATGGCTGTTTAGAATGACACTCACAAGAGGAAATGCCCCGGTCCAGAGTGCTTGTGCGTTGGGGGCAGGAGGGCAGTCAGGAAAAGCACATGCCGTTCTACCTGGAGGGGCTGATGATGCCGAGCGTCATCATGCCCAAATGCAGGGCTGGCCAGACCACAGCTTCTAAGCTTAGACTGGACACATCAAGATGAGCTGGATTTTGAAACTTAAATCTCTAAGACTTCTGCTCAACAGAGGCTCTGGACCAAGACAGGGGTATGCCAGCAGGGGGCAGTCTATCCCCAGAGAGAAAATCCAAAGATCAGAGATGGAAGGTGTAGTCTTGGGTGGGCAGGAGGGGGTGTGTGTGTGTTTGTGTGAAGGGCTGGGTAAAGTGAATGAGGAGGGCTGTTTGTGTGTGTTGCAGTTTGAAGCAGTTAAAATGGTTTTTCTAAACAGTTTCTGCCTGATTCTAGGCCACAGAGCCGTCGTGCTCAAAAAACTAAGCTTGGTCTCACCAATATGCACTTTTTATTCTTTGGTTGATGTAACAAGAGACTTTAAAAACTGACCAATCTGTGAATCTTTCTTTACTGAGCTATGGCTACCATATTCATCCTCAGTCCAAATTGTATAAATAACAGCCTCGAATACATCAATACAGCTGACTGCAGTTCTGTTGTTGGGGCTTAAAACTAGAGATGGCAGTAAAATTTATATATACACACAAATGAATTGCTCACACCCACCACTATGACAATAATTATCGCCCTTCTCAAAGGATACAAGTAGAAAAAGCTGATCCTTTTGCCTGTTGGCTTCAGAGAAATCAACTAAAATCACTTTGTCTAAATATTACCCAGGGCTGTGATCTCAGGTCTGGCAGCCCACAGGGATGGGGGTATAGAGAGTGCCGCGTGCACTGCAATGTGGGGTGGTCTCGGGTGGGGGTGCCCGTGACCTGGGGCATCCCCCTACCAGAGTGCCACAGATGCCGGTCAGAGGATAATGTAAAAACAGGGAAACGGCAAGTCATTTTGACCCCTGCCTTCTAACTGAAAAATGTCAGAAGCATGAAGTCAAACATCAGAGAGGATCGCAACCAAAGGCCAGGGTGCGTCTTTGAAATCAGGACAACCGGGTGTTCAGTTTTCACGCTGGATGAGGAGGTAAGAACCTAACTGACCAGACAGGCAGATTTCCGCTCAAAGTGTGTGAGTGGTGAGGATGCAGGAAGTTATAAAGTACTGGCTTCAGCAGCTCGGGAGCTCCACCGCAAGACACTTTGCTAACTGCCCATTGACACTCGCTTTTAAGAACACTGTTGACAGCTGTTCAGCTGTTCCTCTTCATTCTTGTTCCTCCTCCTCAAGGAGCCCCTGCAGGAGGGTGTTTGCCTAATGATCACCTTCCTAAGTCTAATAAGGACTTGCCTGGGGTCTAAAGGCTGCTTGTTCCAAAGAGAGGCTGACATTAATTACCCTTAAAATTAATGGGGTGGGGGTGGGGCATAGAAAGGGAGCCCCTGATTCTATTTAGCAGATGAGAAAATGGATTTAGGAAAAGTAATGAAGAAACAGTGGCCAGGAGGGAGGTCCAGGGCCCCAAGAAGGATTACATTCACCTGTTCTTCTACTGATCTACTTTAACAGGCCCATGACAGTGCCTTCCCAGTTTGTAAGAAAGCAAAAAAAGCTGAAGGGCAGAGGGCTAGTCCCAAGTCACTCTGATGCAGGAGAGAGCCACACACCCAGAGGAACTCGGATGAAGTGAGTTGGGAGCAGCCAGCTGGGTTCATGGTTCAGAAGAGGATAGAAATAAAGGGTACCCAAATCCTGCAAAGTGTACAGACAAGGAGAAGCAGATCTCCCCCTCCCCCGTCCAAGCGCACCTGACAGAGACCAGGACACATAGGGAAAGCAGGTTCTTGCCTAGGACCTCAGGGCTTTGCCCCACCTTTCATGCTTCCCAGGCAGGTTTACAGCACTCTTTCCCTGTGAGCTGGCATGGTCTCATGTGATCATAACGACAGAAAGTCACCCTGTCCAAGAAACGTCACTCCTTCTCTCGGACCAACACTGAGACTCGGCAATGGGCAGGGTCATAATGGAAAAGAAAACCCGATGTCCAGCTTTCTGGGTCATGCTCTCCAGAACCCAGGGTGTTTGTGGCCACTCCTAAGCCAGGCTGCAATTCCTGCCAGCCCAGGGCTGGCCCAAAGTCCATGTAACAGGGTGGAGGACCCCAAAAGAGGTCAACTGTGGGTTTAGCCCGGCTTCATCCGTGACATGACCCTTACAGGCAAGTGGCTCCTGCAAGAAAACTTTCCCCGCCATACAGCAGCAACATTTATCTTAGATATTAGCAAAATAGACATGTGACTTAAGGACATTTTTTTTTTTTTTTTTAAAGAAAAATGTGTCATCAAGACTTCCCCACTCAACTTTTTGATGTCTTATCCAGTGACTGTTTGAGGCTCAGAGTAATCCCAGAAACCTGTGGAGCATTGGCACGAAGGTGGTAGCACAGATGCCAACAGACGTGTAGGTGACAAACTTGTAAGGCACTTCGATCTCCAGTCTCCGCCTGGCCTCCTTGTTTCTGGTGACCACCTTGAACCAGGAGTACAACACTTGCAGCGAGAGCTTTTGTACAAGCTGACGGACCAGGAGGATCAGCACAATTCCCACAGTGAATTTGGCCAGACCCAAAACTAACAGGTCGGTGGTGAGCGGTGGGATGTTCTGAATAACAGGGAGAGATTCTGTGGGCTCAGACACGAGCTGGAAAAAATGATTGATCCAGAACCCTATGGTCACCCCAGCCCCAGCAGCCACGATGGTGGTGGTGTCTGCTCTGGTTGGGCTGTAGTAATCGGACACAGGGTAGTTGTAACACAGGAAGAACGGCACCACTAGAACACACACGGGGAAGAGGGGACTGGCTGAGTCCAGGCGATCGATAAGGGTCCAGGCAGGGTAAGTGAGGACAATGAGGATGGCGGTGATCAGGATGCCGCCCAGCACATCCTGCAGGAAGGAGAGCAAAGAACGGTGAGAGCTCTTCCTGTATTAATTTCAAGTCAAGTAAAACTGATTTGATGTTTAAAACACAATTTTTACATTTATTTTATAATACTATTTAAGACTTTTTTTTTTTTTTTTTTGATGTGGACCATTTTTTAAGTCTTTCCTAAATGTGCTACAATATCGTTTCTATTTTATGTTTTGGTTTTTTGGCCTCGAGGCATATGGGATCTTACCTCTCTGACCAAGGGATCAAACCCACACCCCTGGCACTGGAAGGTGATGTCTTAACCACTGAGCTACCAGGGAAGTCCCTTATAATACATATATATTTTTAAATGTATGGTTGTAAACATTTTAAAAGTAGGCAAAATACAGTCATGCTATTATTCATGATTGTATTGCTATTCATGATATGTCTTCCAGTTTTTCCATCTTTTGGAATAAGTTTTATGTTTATTTTCTTAATGCATGACTATAACCACACTTTCTTCAACCTATTGTTTTTTTTTGCATTCTATACTTTTAAAAAATTTGCTTTTTGGCCATATACAATGTGGTTTGCAGGATCTCAGTTCCCCAACCAGGGACTGAACCCAGGCAACTGCAGTGAAAGCGCTGAGTCCTAACCACTGGACCACCAGGGAATTCCCTTCAATCTATTATCTTTTTATTTAATATTATGTCACAGGGCTTCCCTGGTGGTTCAGATGGTATAGTGCAGTGCAGGAGACGTGGCTTCACTCGCTGGGTTGGGAAGATCCCCTGGAGAAGTGAATGGCAACCCACCCCAGTAGTCTTGCTTGGGGAATTCTATGGGCAGAGGAGCCTGATGGGCTACAGTTCACAGGGGTTGCAAAGAGTTGGACACCCCTGAGCAACCAGTATAGCCACATCTTAAGTCACAAGGATTGTCATAATCTTCACAAAGATGGTGTCATCCTTTCTTGGCAGGCAGAGGGTGGAGAAGGAAGTCACTTTCTGCGGGAGCCATGTTAAAAGCAAGCACACCATCATTACTTACGGAGTGCATTTATCTGGGGTGGTCTGGGAAGATATTTTAGATGTGGTGGTATCGAAGTTCCACCGTGCCCATCTGGGCACTACCACTGTCCAGAGACAGAGCTTCAGATAGGGTACATATTTCACTGGGTGCATGCACGGTGCTTAATCAATCCTTCTTCAGGACACTTTAGACTGTGGTTTTCTTTCTTTGTTCCCATGTCCCTATTTTTTCTCTTTCTCCCCTTCCCTCCTTTGCCTCCTTCCTTAAAGCCATGTTTAAAATATTTTTAACTCCTTAATGTCCTCCATTTTCTTCTTCCTTAGTGTTTTCACAGCAAAATTCATTAGGTGAAGTCTCAACATAACCAACTGGTTAATACATTTAAGTCAGAGAATGAGGAGCTTGCTATGGTTTTGTTACAGTTTAATGTGGATTATTTTGAAATTTTATAATTGAAAAATTGAAACACTTTCTTCAATGCATGGAAAATCTGGAAAACAAAAAGTAAAACATATGCATTGTAGAAAATCTGGGAAGCACCAAAAAGTATAAGAAAAAACAGAATTTTATTCTCACTACCTACTGTCAACTGTGTCTATATTTTGGCATGTTGCCCTCCCACTCTTTTTTTCCCCATAAATATAAAATAGAATTCTAAAGAGTTGGTCTTTTTTCCCCCCCCTAATTCTTCATTCATTATTGCTCTTGTTTAGTTTTTAATAAAATGACATCTGATTCGGGTAAACAGTGAGTGAGAATCAGAAGTAAACACTGAGGCTAGAGCATTTTTCAGATTAGAGGGTACCCATTCATCCTTCCAGTGTCCACGTGTGTGAGCCCCTGCTGCACGCCACATTGCTAGAGGATCCAGTCTGAGCTAAACCATCACAATCCATGACTATGGGGAGCTTACAGTCTAGAGAAGAGACAGAAGGTTGCCATTGTTGAAGAGCAAAAGTGGTCAGCTTGTGGATTGTGATGGTTTTAGGGCGCTGAAGAGTAAAGGGTAAACACAGGCAGGAAGTCCACAGGGTCCTAAAATCCAATCCACTTTGTAAAGCTTACATCAAGGGAACAACACGAAGCCAATGACATAGCTCTCACTGGGTACCAACATGACAAGATTTTATGGCTGCAGTGGGGAGAATGAATACAAAAGGGCAAGAGTATGGGGATGGGGAGGCCACCTGCCTTCTCAGAGGAAGCCTTGTACTCTGCATGTCCTCCATGTGACCCCTGGGCTTCACCTGCTGTTACTTTTGCCATCCTTCTCCTCAATGACCCCTCAGGCTGCGTGGTCTCCATGATCACGGTCCCCATGACCGTCCCCTGTGCTATGATTATGCAGGGGTGTTGTCTTATTTGGGCAAGCGGCGGGGAGAAGCAGTCCTTCATTTAAGCTTCTTGGTTACCAAAACCTGAGGCAAACTCTTGAACTGAGATTTTCTCCACCTGTGGCCTAGACTTCGCCTTGAAACACAACTGCTGACTAAACTAAACTTTATTGATACACAATTCTCAAAGCCCACTTACTAGAAATTTGCTGGCTGTTTCCTCAGCATCTGTCTTTGACGCAGTAGCCTCATACCTCTCCTTGGGGATCCATGAAGTTCTGGAAAATATGGGAGGTGGAGTACCGTGACCCAGGTAGAACAATCAGGGCGCTGTATCTCCTGGTTATCCTGATTGGTCCAGGGATGGTCATGTGACCTGCACCAGTCCAATCAGACAAAACTAGGGGGTTTTGCTTGGGATTCTCAGAAAGAGATGTTCTTTCTTTTTCTGAACACTGGGCCCTGTGGGTTTACACCCTTTACTTAGTAGACCTTCAATATTCAGCTTTTGTTAATATTACCCTGCACCATCATGGCTTTTCTCTGACCTCTGAGAGGTCTCTTGCTTATTTTCCTCCTTCAGATTCTTAACAGGGCATTTCCACAGATTCTGTCTTTAGGCTGTCTTTTCCCCCCTCCATTTAGAGCTTGTGTAGATCCATGGCCCCATCTCTCCATTCTCTACCAGAGTAACTCTGAAATCTTTTGTTTTCAGACATTTTTCTCTCAAACTTTGGTCCTACCTTTTTAAACTAACAGTAATTTTCATTCAGATGCCTGTCAACTCCCCTAGCCAACTTGCCTAAAAGTCATCAACACCCGAAAATAAAAAGAAGTAGAAGAAATGAACACTTTATAGAAAAGGAACTACGAATGCCTTATAAACATATGGAAATATACCTAAACTTACTCATCATCATAAGTGGAAATCAAACTAAGCTGAGGAGAGATTAAAATTTACATTCACACAAAAACCAGTATGCAAATGTTTACAGCCGTTCTATTAATAATGTCCCCAAACTGGGAACAACCTCCATGTCACTCAAGGGGTAAACCAACTGTGCTCTGTTCTTTCAATGGACTATTTCTTGCAATAAAAAGCAACAAAATACTAATGCAGGCAACAGCTTGGATGAAGTCTCCAGGAAATCACGCTGAATGGAAAAAGCAGTCTCCAAGGGCAACATACTGTATGGTTCTATTTTTATGACATTCTCTGAAAGACAGAACTACAGGACTGGGGAACAGATCAGTGGTTGCCAGGGTCTTGGGGAGGGAGGGTGCAACTGCAAAGGCAGAGCATGGGGGACTCTGTGGGGTGACAGAGCTGTCCCGTGTTATGGTGACAGTTACTCAAACCAATCCTGGTATTCAAATCCAGAGAACTGGGACTTCCTGCTGATCCCGTGGCTAAGACTCCATGCTTCCAGTGCCGGGGGAGCCTGGTCAGGGAGCTAGATCCTACATGCTGCAACAAAGACCAGGCATAGCCAAACAAATGAATATTTTTTAAAATATCCAGAGAACCATACACCCAAGGCAAAATCAATTTTACTGTTCATTTAACACATGAAATTAAAAATGACATTTTAGATAAAAATAAGAAAGCTGGTGGGCTCTTTTGTTTTTACTCATTAACAATGTTGCGTGTCCCATGTGTGAAGCAGTGCTCTGGCCATCCAGAGGTTCCCAACCCAGCTCTCTCTCCCCTCCCCCACAAACCGCTGATAAGGTACCCCTCACCCATCAGCATTAACAAAAATCCAGAAGTCTGACAGCATTCTGTTGATGAAACAGTAGGTGGGGGCAAAGGGACTCCTGTCTCTTAATTGTATAGACCCAAAATGGTGCAACACTTATGAGGAGGAACCTCATGATATGTTTTTAAAAATTACACATTCATTTAACCTGACTTGCAATCTCACACTAGGGCTTGACCATGGAGATATACACCTGCCTGTGTCTGTAATGAGCTCTTTACAAATTGTCCATTGTAGCATCATCTCTAACAGCAAAAGCCTGGGAAAATGCCAAGTTCTACCTGTAGGCAGCGTTAAATATAACCCTACAAATACTCTGCAGCTGTAGAAAGAATGAGGAAGCTCTCATATAGAATTGTAAAAAGCATGGTATAGAACAGTGTGTACAGCATGCTACCATTTTCCATTTTTAAAAAGCTGGTAGACTATACGGTACATTTTTACTTTAAACACAAATAGGTTTACTTGAAGGGCAGGGGATGGAGGTGGGAAGACTTTTCACAGGATACCCCTGTGTACCTTTTGAATTATATAAATGTACTGCCTCTGGGTTTCCCAGGTAGAGCTAGCAGTAAAGAACCCGCCTGCCAATACAGGAGACATGAGAGACGCAGGTTTGATCTCTGGGTGGGGAAGAACCCTGGAGGAGGGCATGGCAACCCACTCCAGTATTCTTGCCTGGAAAATCCCATGGGCAGAGGAGCCTGGCGGACTGCAGACCATAGGATCACAAAGAGTCGTACACGACTGAAGTGACCTAGCGCAGACTGCCTCTGTTAAAAAATTAAGTGAAATAATTTTTGTCTCTTTTCTTCCAAATGCAATTTGCCTTTCAATCCCCATGTGAAGTGGGGATCTCAGGTGATCTCATGGTATCCTCCACAGGGGACTGGTCAGCTATAGTGATGGGTGGAGGGTGCAGCTGGCCTGCCAAAGCATCACCTGCTGGGAACAGAGGGTGTCTCGTGTTTTAGAGGAACATACATTTTGAGGGGAGGAGGAGGGCCAGGCACAATGAACTCAATACCCCAACACAAGCCTCTGCTCTCTCAGTGGGGATAGGAGGTTCTGCCTCTCAGGGTGTGTCCTGGCAGCCCCATTGAACTGATGTCTGAGCCCTGAAGAAGTTAGACAGGATGAAAGAGCATTTTGCCTCCATCTACAAAACACAGAGCTAAAGAAGGCTGCTTGGAGATCCTTCTGGCAGAGGGCTATCCAAAGAGAAGAATCCAGTCTTCCTCATCCCTCCAGGCCACAGTGCCCCATGTGGGTACTTTATGATACCACCTGGCAGGACAAAAGTGGAGCATCCAGATCATCCACTGTATCTGCTTGGCCTCATGAGGCAGACACAGAGATGCTGGTGAAATCAGCAGGGAAGGATGCTGGCGGGGCAGGGACTACAGAACTCACAGCGACAATGGTATCTCCCAGACTGGCTGATGGGACAGTATCAGAAAGCTACTGGGCCTGGAGGGCAGTAAACAAGTTCAAGGTGCTCATGGGTCACAGCCTGGGCAGAGAGCAAGGGACCCAGCAGAGCAGTCTTCACATCATGACATCCAGCAGGACAACGTGGCACTCGGGACTCAGATGGGTTCATGAGCACATGTGAGACTTTCCCTCGGGAAAGTCCAGGCATTTTTTTGCATGAGAATTTCTGTAAACACAGCTTTGCAGAGGGCTAGAGGTTCAGCCTGATCCTGGAGGTGTTCAGGAAAATTCATTTATTATACTTATTTCTGCTGGTGCCACCCCCATGAGTCCTAATGACTGCGCCTCTCTATTTCTACCTCTGGCCACCAGTCACTTCCACAGACTGCCCTCCTCCTTGATTCACAAGCTCCTGCACCTGCTGTCACTGCTGAGTTTCCTTGCCTGCTGGCCATTCACCTCCCCACAGCATTCACCATGTGCCTTCCTGGTTGCCCGTTTCAATGCAAATGTTCACCAGTTTTAGTGTTAGTGTGCACTGGAAAAGTGAAAGTGAAAGTCGCTCAGTTGTGTCCAACTTTTTGTCACCCCATGGACTATACAGTCCATTTAATTCTCTAGGCCAGAGTACTGGAGTGGGTAGCCATTCCCTTCTCCAGGGGATCTTCCCAACCCAGGGATCGAACCCAGGTCTTCCACGCTGCANAAGTCGCTCAGTTGTGTCCAACTTTTTGTCACCCCATGGACTATACAGTCCATTTAATTCTCTAGGCCAGAGTACTGGAGTGGGTAGCCATTCCCTTCTCCAGGGGATCTTCCCAACCCAGGGATCGAACCCAGGTCTTCCACGCTGCAGGCAGTTTCTTTACCAGCTGAGCCACAAGGGAACCCCTGGAATTGAGTGTGCACTGGTGAATCACAAAATCAAAATTTTGGATCATTTTAAAGATGCAGATTTCAGAAGCCTGCCTTCTGATTCTGACTTGCAGCGTGGCCCAGGAATCTGCATTTTTACATCCCAACATAATGCTCACATAGTGAGTCAAAACGGAAACAACTCTGAAAAATACCAGCCTCTCAATTGAAAGTCCGAGTCCTGCATGATCTGGGTTTAATTAACCTATCATATCAGGGCTTTTTCTCATTCCTTTTCCATTTGAACTTTCCACACCAGTCAGATAGGTCTACTTGCTTTTCCCAAAATGCCTGGCACAATTTTATCAGAATTCTGCAACCCTTTCATGTACATTTTTAGCCATCTTTATCTCTCAAGATATTATCAGCTCATCTAAAGCTCAGCTCAAAAGCTACTTCCTTTGCAGAATATCTTCCTCTGCCTCCACAGATGGAAATAGCCTGTCCCTGAACTGAATGTAAAGGCATTTGCTTAACAGCACTCAAAAAGCCCCTCTCTTAAATTGCCTTCGCTGTAGTTCTCTGTTCACATGCCTTTCTCCTGAGTTGATTGTAACACTGACTGGCAAGGAGGAAGTTCTCCTGAAACGTGACCTTATTCCTCAAAGCTCCCAGCACAGTGCCTCACATGTCACAGATATTCAGCTACAGAGATCTGGAGAATGTAATGCCTTTCTCTCAATGGACTAACCCTAACCCATTGTTAGGATTAGGACTTCTCTTGCTGGTTCAGTGGTTGAGAATCCACCTGCCATTGCAGGGGACATGGGTTTGATCCCTGGTCGGGGAAGATTCCACATGCTGCAGGGCAGCTAAGCTCATCTGCCACAAGGACTGAAGCCCAAGCCCTAGGGCTCTGCAACAAGAGAAGTGGCCATGATGAAAAGCCCAGGCATCACAACTAGAGAGTAGCCCCCACTTGTCACACTAGAGAATGCCCACGTGTGTCGGTGAAGACCCATCGCCAGAGAGAAATAACGCATAATTAAACACACACACACACTGTTATATAAGGGGCTCCCCTGGTGGCTCAGATGGTAAAGAATCTGCCCCCAGTGTGGGGGCCTGGGTTTGCTCCCTAGGCTGGGAAGGTCTCCTGGAGAAGGAAATGGCTACCCACTCCAGTATTCTTGCCTGTAGAATCCCATGGACAGACAATCTGGCAGGCTATAGTCCATGGGGTCACAAAGAGTCGGGCATGACTGAGTAACACTTTCACTGTTTTAATACATAGAAGACAATTTGCCTTCCTTCCCTCCCTTCCTCTGTACCTGCAGTTACCAAATTCCTGGGCATCTGGTTGTAATATGTTTTCATCAACCAACTCTGTTCTTCTTCAGTGTATCAGGAAATGAGTCTATTGTTGGTCCACAGCCTTAGCATTTGAGGTGAAAGTAATTTTGGTCAACATGCCTGCTGTTGGGGAGCTTCTTTCTTTCTATCCACATAGTTGGGTTTGGGGCCATAAAATGTGGTGCTGTATAAAGGCAATTTAGATATTTTTGCAACAAAGATACTGGAACCAGTTCTAATGAACTTTCTACATTCATTTGGGGTCTCTACGTTTCTGATAATAAACCTCTTCTAAACAGCTTCCGCAGGATCATCGAAAAAGCAGGAGAGTTCCAGAAAAACATCTACTTCTGCTTTATTGACTATGCCAAAGCCTTCGACTGTGTGGATCACAATAAACTGTGGAAAATTCTGAGAGAGATGGGAATACCAGACCACCTGACCTGCCTCTTGAGAAACCTGTGTGCAGGTCAGGAAGCGACAGTTAGAACTGGACATGGAACAACAGACTGGTTCCAAATAGGAAAAGGAGTACGTCAAGGCTGTATATTGTCACCTTGCTTATTTAACTTATATGCAGAGTACATCATGAGANGGGTCGCAAAGAGTTGGACACGACTGAGCAACTGAACTGAACTGAACTGAAACAGCTTCTAAAAAATAATGCTTGAAAATTGAAGGACAACTTTTTATACTAATTTTTTCAAGCTACTAAATTTTTAGAAACAAAAAACTCACAAAATCTTCACCTGAGGATAGTATCTGATGTTTTGATTTTGGTAGATTCTCAATGAGGAGGTGATCTTCATGTGTTTGGCACAGTACGTGGGGCCAGAGGGACAAGAGGTCACTGTTCTCTGGGATGGCAAAGGTGAACGGTGAGGCTGAGGACAGGGTGTTCCTGTTCAGCCACTAAGTCGTGTCCTACTCTTTGTGAGCCCATGAACTGCAGCACACCAAGCTCCTTTGTCATTTACTATCTCCTGGAGTTTGCCCAAACTCATGCCCGTTGAGTCAGCACTGCTATCTAACCATACAGCATCCACTGCAGCCCCCTTCTCCTTTTGCCTTCAATCTTTCCCAGCACCACGGTCTTTTCCAATGAGTCAGTGAACACAGAAGTGGGAGCCACTGGATAGCACTGGGATAATGCTGTCCAGAAAAATGTGGATTTGGGGGTGGGGGAAGAGAAAAAAGTGTGTGTGGTTTTTAAGGAGATAGGAACTCTATGGAAGATAGGAAAAGTAATGATGCAATAAAGCCTGATAAAACAAAGACATGAGGGCAAAAATGGCTAGATAAATGTGTTTTACTTTGTAGAAAACACATTTAAAACTCACTTTCAAGAAGAATGCAATTAGACTACAAAGAGTACAAAATACACAAAATATTCACCATTTAGACCCAGTGATGGCACTCCTAGGAATTTATCCTAAGAAAATGATCCGAGAAAAAGCTGCTCACAAAGGATCTTAAATAGGAATGCTTGATGAAGTCCAAAAAGTTAACAGTGCTTCACCGTAGAACAATCAGAGAAAACAAATAAGCAAAAAGATGATAAAGAATGGAGCATATGTCGTAATAAGAAAGAATCTGGAAAGACATAAATCAAGCATCGTATAATGTTGTTTACACCAAAAAGGAGATACAATTGAAGACTGCTTTCTTATTTAATAATATAGCAGGAATATTTCCATTTGAAAAGATACATTTCTGCACCCTCTGCCTTTTAAAAAAAAATAGTTTCAAAGTATCTGTAAGTGAGAATATCAAGCAGAATACAAACTCTACATAAAGGATGATCCTAATTTTAGATAAATCTACATTATCATGGAAGGATAAAATATCAGGAAACAGATGAATATATTAAGAGTAGTTTTCTTCTCTTTGGATATCACAGATGATGATTACCTTCTCCAGGCTTTGCAAATATTTTCTAAGTCTTCTAGTCAACACCTTTATTATGATAAAAATAAAATCAATGCAAAAAGTCAAGATGTTAAAATCAGGCTTTCAAAATAGACAAAAATGAAAACAATTAACTGATGCTTATAAATTTTTACATCATCCAAAATAATGAAATGCCCCCAAGAATCTATATGATAATCAAGATACCATCTTTCTATGATGTAGGTAACATTTAAAATAAAGGCATAAAAAAATAAAGGCATATAAATTGTGTGGCCAGTGTTATCCTAAAGATCACATTGAAATTTAATAAATCTTTAATTCAATTTACCATCAAGGCTCAAATGAAGCCTTTTAAATTATTTGGGGAAAAAATAAATGATTACATGAACCTAATATTTTTAAAGTTAAAGTGCAGGAAGATCTATCTTAATGCCTTTGATTTTTGTACCTATTCTCATTTTCAGTTATAAAAGTTAATATACAGATAAAAGCTTGGGCTTTATTATACCTCATACAGAAAACAATAAAAAAGACCGGTAATCTAAAGTATTTAGGAAAGAATCCTAATGGAGCTGTCCCATGCATCAGAACAAATTTTAGTGAATGCTCACACAAACACTTAAAACAATGTTTTTATTCTGAGCCAAACAGAAACACTCTTCCTTTTGGTAAACTTCTCTAGATATTTCAACAGGCAGGCCTTGTGAACTCTCCGCAGTTGTGAATTCTATCCCTACATCACATTCCCATATATGGTTTACTGGGGCACATTTATATTCTACCCCAAATATCTTCACTGAAGAATGCTCATGAACAGACCAACACAACACAAGGTTAGCTCACCAGAAAGAAGGGGAGAACAAACCCATTCATTCAATTGTTTAGGAAAGAATGCATTCAAATCTTGGAACTATTTATGCCAAGAACTCTATGATTCTGGCATCTTCCCCTCTGCCAGGTCCCCTGCTGAGAATGTGAAGGGCCCTCTCTGCCCTTGGCTGCCTTTGGAGAGCAAGCTGAAGTCAGGAGCAGCATAAAAAGCCAAGACCCTCTTCTTTGTAAATGTAGTGAATGCTCTGAATGCAAGCAGACCCTGACATTAAAACAAACTTAAACAAAACCCGCACATAGGACAATTATTTTAGAAAATAATTTTTAGGTATAGATCAATGTTTCCTAGTTAATATACTCTTCTTCCATGCTAGCTCACAATTAATTCAATTTCTGAGAATAATGTAGATGAGATTCGATAGAAGCCAAACAGCAAGAGGGAGGAAGCACTGTTCATGAATATGAATATAAATGATTACAGAGAGAAACCTACATGTTATATAATTAGCATAGGTATAGGGGAGAAGGAGTGAGTGCTTAATTTCAAAAATGTTAATTTCCTACTGAAACACACCAGCATCCACAGAGAACCAAAAGCAGGGAGCAGATTTACCTTGCCACGTGGTGTGAGTGTCAACAGTAGAACCTCCTGATATTCACACCTCTTTGAGTGGGCACTCTGTCACGACTGTTCTCTGAGCCACCTCAGATAGCCAAGCACAAGTTGAGTACTCAGGATCACTAGGTATGGAAATCTACAGTTATTCTGAAAACCTACTGGTGTTCAGGAGTAACTATAGGATGTAGAAAAAAGTATGCCAACTTTCACCTTCTGCTGTTTTAGAATAAATGCCCATTTGGAAAGTGAGCATATGCAATCCTTCATTAGAAATGATGTTGACATTTTTAACAGAAAATGGTTTTCTATAAGTGTAAGAAAAATTATATAAAATTTGTATGTAAAGTAAGGCAGAAAACCTCATTTCCATGTCTTCTGGGGGCACAGATCACTCAAAGATAATAGAAGGAATAATACTTTGTTCACTCCACTCTTTAATATTGATTAAATTTCTCAGAGTTTGTGAAAGAACAGGCTAAGTGATAGATTTGGAGGAGGGGTTAGAGATACAAATAATTGCTGTTAACCTCAAAGGTAACAGTTTGTTGCCCTGTAGAACAGTAACCAGTTTTGTATATAACCCAGCAATCATAAAGTAATATTTATCAAGCTACCTGTAAATATTTAGTCCCTCTTTATATTTGACTGGTTCCTTCATTAATCAGTTGAATAAAATCTTTGACACTTTCATTTTATATTTGGACAAGCATTATGATTTTACCATTTAAAACTTATATTTTAACAAGTAGATAATTTTTCAATTGTTTATTCATATGACTAATTGTCTTGAATGATTGAATATGCATAATCCATGTAACAATGTAGCATTTTTCATCTTGTTTTCCTGTGTATACTCTCTTTAAATGGCACTGGTTTGCTCAAAAAGTAAATAAGGCAGGTATTATCGTTTCTTGATGTGGTAATATAATGAAGACATTATTGTATGCTTTTTATAATATCAACTAGAAAGGATTCAGGTAGACTATATATTTCTAAACTCCATATACAGTATGATTTAGGAAATAATCACTTCCTTGTCTCGGTTTCACAGAATCTAACAAGTCCAAACAGTAGATCTTCATGAAACAAAGCTTCCCCAACCATACTTCACATTAATATGAACAGCTCTAACTATAACGAATCACAGGGCTTGGCAGGTCAACAGGATTATGACATCAGATCAAACAAGCTTCCCAGGCAGGTTATAACATTGTCTTTGACAACTGCTAAGCAGCTTGCAAGAATGACAAGTACAGGGAAGGGCAATCTGCTAGAAGACACAAAAGGTGCTGTCAAACATTTAAGCGACTTTCCTCAGATCTGGGTGGGTAGAGGGGCCTCTGAGCAACAAGCAAACAGATGAAACTCATGTTCAGATGTAATATGACTGTTGAACAGGCCCATGCAAGTTGAAATGTAATTGCCATTGTCACCATACAGGCTAGAAAGCTGTGTGAAAACTGCTTCAGGGTTTTTCTAACTCCATCTTGCATTGGAGCCCACTGGGAACGTGTTAAAACGCAGAATCTAACTCAGCAGGTCCAGGTGGGGTCTGCATTTCTAAGAAGGTCGCAGAAGATGCTGGAGCTCGCACCTAGGGGACCACACTGGGAATGGTGAAGACTATCTCACCTTGTAAATTCCAGAGGCCAACATGGACTCCTCAAGCCGAACATGGTATAGTCGGAGCTCCCTGAGTGCTTTCATGAAGTACACATTAAAAAAAATAAATAACCTTCTTAATTATATGAGTACCATAAAATAGTGATAGTACAGGACCTTCCTGGTGGTCCAGTGGTTAAGAATCCGCTTTCCAATGCAAGGGACGTGGGTTCGATTCTTAGTTGGAGAAATAAGATCCCGCATGTCGCACGACTAGGGAGCCCACATGCTGCAGCTCCTGGGCCAGCGCTGTAGTGCTCACACGCCACAACCAAAGGTCCTGCATGCCACAACTAAGGCCCCAGGAAACCAAACAGATATACAAATAAAATATTTTTAAAAGGTAATAGTAAATTTTGAAGGCCTTCGAGTGATGTGCCAATGAGGAAACATTTAAGTATAAAGCAGTCCCAGAGAAAGATCTTAAAAGTCTTCATAGACCTGGTGACATGAGTGCTCACCTTAGAGGAAAATTAACTCTGCCCCAATTCTTTGTCACTCACTCCGGGAATGATGGCTCAAACCGCTGAGTCCTGGCTCTTTGTGTAGAAACAGAACTTCCTCGGGGGAATCCTTTGCAGCTTGTGTATCACAAGCAGAAAGAGGAACTGGAGATTACTGGAGAATTTAGGAATGGCAGTCCTACTCTGCAGACTGTTCTAGGTGTGCCCGATGTGGCCATGCAATGTTATGATGAGGCCGAGGGTGTGCGTGCTAAGTCATTTCAGTCATGTCCGATTCTTTGAGGCCTTCCAGACTGTAGCCCGCCAGTCTCCTCTGTCTGTGGGGATTCCCCAGGCAAGAATACTAGAGTGGGTTGCCATGCCCTCCTCCAGGGGATCTTCCTGACCCAGGGATCGAATCCACATCTCCTATGCCTTCTGCCCTGGCAGGCAGGTTTTTACCACTAGGATCACCTGGGAAACTCTTATGAGGAAGCTGGACAATCTCAGTTACAGGGATGGTCAATTCCGAGTCATGGTGAGTGAAGTGAAGATGGTAACACCATGTAATTATTAAAGTGGAGAAATGAGATCCAAGACACAGTGAGGCACAGGATTGCAGTACATGCATGACCCTTTGTTTTCACATGTAGTGAGAGCTCAGCGATGTGATGTGGAATCCAAACTGTGCCATAAACCTGTATACATGGAATAATTTTAGGCAGGTTTCAGGGTCAGAAAAAAATCAAATAAGCTACAGCACTTACAAGAACCCCTGTGTGCATTTAAAAATATGATACATGAAGTGTTTATTTCCTTTCCCCGGTGAATATGTTTTAAGGAACATTCCTACAGATACACACAAACACGGTCCTCAGTTGTGTTTTGCAATTAAAATTAAGTACTCGACCTTCAGCTGATTTTCAGAGTACAGGATGTAAGGCAGCTAATTCACTCCTCTGCATCTGTCTGCTGTATCCTAATTAGTGTTCATTTGATCACCAACCAGGCATACTTTGGTAATGAGACGAATTCTTAGGCAGTTTCATGGCTGTGATGGATGAACCATCCATCTGCCCTTTATGACAAGCTAGATACTACTATTTCTCTCTACAGGTGACTTGGCCCACCTTATCTCTCTAAACCCTTCAAGGTGAATTTCTTATTTTGAAACAGCATCACAGAGAAGATGGGTGGATATTAATTCTGTGGAGAACTTGGTTCCCTTTCTCAATCAGATCTGGGATGCAGGGTTATAGCAATAAAGAGGAATTTTGAAAATCAATGGTTTGTGAACTGATTCCCAAACAATAAAAGGACCACAGACAAAAGCACTTTGAAATCCATGTATTTGTTTTATTGCCAAAATCCACATTAAGTGTTCTGTTTAAAAAAAGGGAAAAAAGAGAGTACCAGGGAAGATATAAGAAATACAAGTATACAACCAATGAAGAGTGATTATTCATCACAGCAAAGTCTAGAATCTTCCTTCTCTTATAGGAAATTCTTATGTAAATAATAATGGAGCTCAAATATTTCTTTATTAATTCATTTAATAGCTATCACATGGTTTTATTTTCAATTGGTTATTATGCCCCAAGAAATATATTCAGATAGAAGAAGATATAACCTCTGTCCCTTAAATAAAAATAGCTTTATTGTTTTTGTCAAAAACTATTCAGGTTTACTATTAAAGACACACTTCTGAGCCTTCTGTCCATAACCAGCTTCCCTTCCCACACACATAAGTTTACAGCTAATGGACCCATACTGTACAAGCTGTTCTGTAACCTGTTTTTCATTGACTGGATGTCATACACATTATTTCATTACTATAGAACTACATTATAATGGCTATATCACATTCTACTCTATGGAGACACCTTAGTTAACTACCTCTGATTGATGGACATTTCCTGTTCTCATGTTTGCTACTAAATGCATTAATGAGCACCCTGGAGGGGCAGTATAGAATGGTAATTAAAAGCATGGGTTCTCAACTCAGATAGCTCACTCTGAAGGCTCGGTTCATCTCTTACCAACTGTATAATCCTGGTCAGGTTTCTTAACCTCATCTGTGAGTCTGCAATAATAGCAGTACCCTCATAGGGTCACTGTTAATTACCCTGATGAGGTCATTAATACACGTAAAGCACTTAGAATGGTGCCTAGCAGATAAGTACTTTATAAATGGTTGCTATTATTTTTACCTTCACACCTGTGTAATTATACGCATTGGGAAATGGGCTAAGTAGTTTAGAAGGCTATATATGTACACTTTACATCTTTATACAGTCTACAAAGTGCCCTCCCAAAAGCTTATACTAATGGATTATCCATACTTTAGAAAATAATCATTCTTCCTTGGCAGGTATGAGACCCGGAAACTCACTGCCACATGACCAAGATGGCTACACTGATTTAAGTGTACACTGTAAGCAAGTGGAAATGGTAAGATTCCAGTTCAGGGACACTAGAGGAAATGAGTCAGAGAACTCTAAACCTAGCAAAATGGGAGTGAAATGAAGCCATTTCCAGAATAAACAAAAGCTGAGAGAACTCGCTACCAGCAGAACTGTGCTAAAAGATATATGCTAAATAGAGTTATTTTAGGCAGAAGGGATGAGATGCCAGATGGCAGAATAAAACTGTAGGAAGGAATGAGGAACAACAGAAAGGATAAATATGTGGATAAACTTAAAATTATATTAAATATACAACAATAAAAAATAAATCCTTGAGGGCAAATATTGGTAGAAATAAATGTCATTTAATAACCCATTCTTCTCAGGAAGTAGTAAAGGTACTAATTGTAGTTGATGCTGATAAATCAAGGATATATACTATAATCTCTTGGGGAACCTCTAAAAGAATTATGCAGACTTCATAAGCTAATAGAGGAAGGGTAAAGGAAGAATTAAAATAATTGATTCATACACATGAAAGCAAAAGAAGAGATGAAGAAGAACGGGGGAGAAAGTTAACAAAGAATAATGTGGTAGATTTAAATCCAAATATATCAGATTACATTAAGTGACAATAGACTAAATATACCAATTAAAAAGGAAGGCTGTCAAGCTAAATTAAAATATAAAACCCAACTACATACTGCTCATAAGAATCACAGTGCAAATATTAGGATACAGAAAAGGCAAAAAGTGAAAGGATGAAAAATGCTTTGCAAATGCTCGTGAAAACAAAGCTGGTGTTGCTATATTAATATCAGACAAAGTAGGTTTTGGGACAGGAAACATTACTAGAGACAAAAAGGACATTTCATAATTGTGAAAGGGCTAACTATCAGAGAGGCAACAATTTAAAAACTGTGTGTACCAAATAATATAGTTTCACAATATTTCAAAATATGTGAAGAAGGACAGACTAAAAGGAGAAAGAGACAAATTCACAACCATAGTGAGTAATACACCTATGTAATCAACATAGTGAGTAATACATAGTGTTCTCAGCAATTCAGAGAACAAGCAGGAAAAAATAATCAGTGAGGATACAGGACTTTGAAAATAATTTTAAACATGACCTAACATATTAAACACCCAATGCAGCAACTACACAAAATACAACAAATTTGGGGGAAATCAATCTCAACAAATTTTAAGAAATGGAAGTCTATATACAGAGTACCTTCTCTGACTAGAGGGAAATCAGGTTAGGAATACAATTTAAAACAATAATTAGAAAATTCCCAAATACTTGGAAATTTAAGTAATATACTTCTAAGTAGCCAATAAGGAAAATTAGAAAATATTTCCAAATAAATGACAATAGGCTGCAACTAACCATATTTTTAGAGGCAAATATAGAGCCTTAAATGATATACTGCAAAAGGAGGACTAAAAATCAACTTCAAATATTCTAGAAATAACAGCAAAGTAATGCTGAAAGAAGGATGAAAATTATAAACAACAAAAATTAATACATATACAATGGAGAAGATTGAGAAAACAAAAAGCTGGTTCTTTAAAAAGACTACTAAAATTGATAGGTCCCTAAAAAAAATTGATCAAAAAAGAATAAAGATTCAGAAATTAAAAGAGAGAATCATCTTGAAATATGATGATGTTGCTGCTGCTGCTAAGTCGCTTCAGTCGTGTCCAACTCTGTGTGACCCCATAGACGGCAGCCCACCAGGCTCCCCCATCCCTGGGATTCTCCAGGCAAGAACACTGGAGTGGGTTGCCATTTCCTTCTCCAATGCATGAAAGAGAAAAGTGAAAGTGAAGTCGCTCAGTCTGTCCGACTGTTAGCGACCCCATGGACTGCAGCCCACCAGGCTCCTCCGTCTATGGGATTTTCCAGGCAAGAGTACTGGAGTGGGGTGCCATTGCCTTCTCCGATGATCATGTTAAGAGATGCAAAAAAATCACTTAAGGAAATCCAATACTATTTAGGATGTTAAAAAAAAAAACTTAAACTCATAGCAACTCAGGAATAAAAGAATACTTTCTAGTGCTGGTACCAACAAAAAAATCTATAGCTAACATCATCCTTAAAGATGAAATATAAAATACTTTCTCCCTGAGTTTAGAAACAAGAATAACCACATCATCATTTCTATTCAGCATCATACTGGAAACCTAAGCCCACATGATAAAGCAAACAAAAGAATTAAATATTAAAGAAAAAGTAAATTTGGTATTGTTCACCAATTACATAATTGTGTTAAGCAGAAAATCCAAAAGAACATTCAAGCAATTAATGGAATTAATTGAATTTACCAACATCACTAAATATGTCCGTGTACAAAGATCAACTGTATTTATACAAAAGGGCTATAAATAATTAGAAAATGAAACAAATATAATTTTCATCAACAAGCATATTAATACATAATAATAAATCTAGTATATAATATGCAAGACTGCTACAAAGTAAACAAGCACATTATTGAGCTTATGATCATCTTTGGGTCGGGAAAATCCCCCAAAGGAGGAAATGGCAACCCACTCCAGTATTCTTGCCTAGAGAATTCCATGGAGAGAGGAGCCTGGCAGACTTCAGTCCATGAGGTCACAAGAGTCAGACATAACTTAGCGACTAAATCACCACCACCACTACAAGGCCCATGGATTTAAAAACTCACTACTATAAAAGAAGTCAATTCTCCCAAGTTGATCTATTAGAGTCAATATAATCTCAATTTAAAATTTAGCATTGGAGAAAATGACAAACTGATTCTAAAAGCCACATGGAAATCCAAAGGGAGAAAATGACAAACTGATTCCAAAAGCCACATGGAAATCCAAAAGGCCAAGAATAATAAAAAAATAAGTTTTCAAAAAGAACAAAGTTGAGGACTTTTACTAGCTGACATCAAGACTTATTACAAAGCTACAATAAATAAGAGAGTAGGGGACTTCCTGGTGGTCCAGTAGTAAAGAATCTGCCTGCCAATGCAGGGAACAGGGGTTTGATCCCTGGTCCAGGGAAAGCCCACGTGCTTTCCCTGGGGCAAGAAGGCCTGTGCTCCACATCTATTGACCCTGTGCTTTACAGCCTGGGAGCCGCAACTACTGAAGCCCTCATGACTAGATCCCACACTCAGAAACAAGAGAGGCCACTGCAGTGAGAAGCCCACACCCCGCAACTAGACAGCGGCCCCACTCACTGCAAACAGACAAAGCCCGGGTGCAGCAGGGAAGACCCAGCACAGCCATAAATGAGCAAACAAACAAACTGTAAAAAGACAAAAGTAAGAGCGTGGTATTGGCATGAAGACAGACCATTAAACTAATGGAAAAGAGTAGTGAGTACATATAGATATACAGAGAGTGTATAAAGTCATTTGATTTATGACAAAGTTGATACTTCAGTTAGGAGAAAAAAGAGAATCTGAATTTTCAATAAATAATGCTGAGTATGGTAAATATGGTAAATCTACAGAATAAAAGTGGAAGGCAAAATTGATTCTAAGAAGGGTGTAGATCTAAGTAAGAAAAGCAAACTAATAAAGCTTTTCAAACAAAGAGAATATTTTCATGACCTAGTGGCAGGCAAAAATATTTTAAAACAGGACACAAAAAGTTGTAAACACAGGTAAAAACTGATAACCGGAGTAGGTTAAAATTAATAACTTCTGTTCATTTAAAGATACCAGCAAGGGACTTCCCTGGGGCCCAGTGGTTAAGACGCCACGCTCCCAATGCAGGGGGCCCAGGTTTGATTCCTGGTCAGGGAACTAGATCCTGCATGCTGCAACTAAGACCCAGCCCAGGTCATGTGACACAGCCCCCATCAAAAAACAAACAACCCACCAAGAGTAAAAAGGCAAGCCAGAGAATGGGGAAAGAAATCCACAGTACATTTATCTGACCAGTGACTTACCAATAAATCAGTAAAGAGAAGACAAACAATCCAGTTTTAAAATGATCAAAGATAAATAGGCATCCCACCAAAGAGGACATATAAATTACCGACAAACCATCAAAAGGGGCTGAATTCTTCAGAAAAAGAGAAACAAAAACACAACAAAATAAAAGCACACAGCAATACTGTTAACACATCCATTACAATGGCGAAAATGAAAATGACCAATAAGGAATTTGTCTCCAAAATTTACAAACAGCGTATGACACTTAACACCATCAAAACAATTCACTCAAAAAATAGGCAGAAGCCCTGAGTAGACATTTCTCCAAGAAGGACATACAGATGTCCACTAGGCACATGAAAAGATATTCAACATAGTTATTAGAGAAATGCAGCTCAAAACTACAATGAGGTTATCATCTCACACCGGTCAGAATGACTGTCATCAAAAAATCCACAAATGCTAAAGAGGGTGTGGAAAAAATGGAACCCTTCTACACTGTTGGTGGGAATGTAAACTGGTACAGCCAAAGGGGGAGAACAGTATGGAAGTTCTTTAAAAAAACAAAAATAGAGCTACCATATGACCCTGCAGTTCCACTCCTGGGCATATTCGGAGAAAAACATGATCCAAAAGGATACATGTACTCCAGTGTTCATTGAAGCACTGTTTACAGTAACTAAGACATGGAAGCAACCTGAACATCCATGGATAAAGAATGGATAAGAGTAAATGGTACATATATACAATGGAATACCACCCAGCCATTATAAAGAATAAAATAATGCCATTTGCAGCAACATGGATGGACCTCGACAGTGTTATACTGAGCGAAGTAAGTCAGCCAGAGAAGGAGAAATATCATATGACATCCCTTATATGTGGGATCTGAAAAGCAGTGATACAAAAGAACTTACTTACAAAACAGAAAGAGACTCAGACTTAGAAAAGGAACTTACGGTTGCCAGGGGAAGGGATAGTTACGGAGTTTGGGGAGGTCATGTACACACTGCTACATTTAAAACAGGTGACCAACAAGGACCTATTGTATAGCACATGGAACTCTGCTCAATGCTATGTGCCAGCTTGGGTGGGAGAATGGATACATGTATGTGTACAGCTGAGTCCCTTCGCTGTTCACCTGAAACTACCACATCGGTGATACTCCAATACAAAATAAAAGTTTAAAGTTTGGGGTGGGGGAAACAGAAAATGACTGACATTAGCGAGGACTGGCAAGAATGTGGAGAACTGGAAACCTTATACACTAACAGGCAGGGGTGTGAAAGTGAAAGTCGCTCAGTCGTTTTCGACTCTTTGTGACCCCATGGACAGTAGAGTCAGTCCATGGAATTCTCCAGGCCAGAATACTGGAGTGGGTAGCCTTTCCCTTCTCCAGGGGATCTTTCCAACCCAGGGATCGAACCCAGGTCTCCTGCCTTGCAGGCAGATTCTTTACCAGCTGAGCCACAAGGGCATAAACTGGTACAATTCTTCAGAAAACACAATTGGACATCTGGAAGCTGAACTTATCTTAATGATCCACTTCTATTTTCATATTCAACACTAAAACATACATCTATGCTCTAAAAGGTACATCAAAGAAAGCTTTGCATCATTCACAATACCGTCAAGCTGGAAACAACCCAAACATCCATCAGTAATAAAAGAGATAAGCAAACTGTGATATAGTTCTGTGATTTAATACAGTATAAGAATAAAAATCAGTGAACTAAAGTGACACACAATATGGGTGGTGGTGATGGTTTAGTTGTTAAGTTGTGTTCAACTCTTGGGATTCTATGGATTGAAGCCCTCCAGGCTTCTCTTTTGGGATTTCCCAAGCCGGAATACTGGAGTGGGCAGCCATTCCCTTCTCAGGGGATCTTCCCAACCCAGGGATAGAACGCAGGTGTCTTGCATTGCAGGCAGATTCTTTACTGACCAAGTCATCAGGGATCACAAAAGAAACAGCAAAAGCAGCTCAGTGCTGAGGAAAGCATACTGTGCAATTCCATTTACACGCAGTT
Source organism: Oreotragus oreotragus (assembly GCA_006410675.1). Classification (NCBI taxonomy): domain Eukaryota; kingdom Metazoa; phylum Chordata; class Mammalia; order Artiodactyla; family Bovidae; genus Oreotragus; species Oreotragus oreotragus. The sequence goes on from SJYX01020657.1 coordinate 446,715, forward strand.
CATAGGTTCATGGGGAGTGGGGACCGTGGAGGAGATGCAGGGTAAAGGACACAGGGACTTCTGAGATGCTNTGACCAACAAGGACCTATTGTATAGCACATGGAACTCTGCTCAATGCTATGTGCCAGCTTGGGTGGGAGAATGGATACATGTATGTGTACAGCTGAGTCCCTTCGCTGTTCACCTGAAACTACCACATCGGTGATACTCCAATACAAAATAAAAGTTTAAAGTTTGGGGTGGGGGAAACAGAAAATGACTGACATTAGCGAGGACTGGCAAGAATGTGGAAAACTGGAAACCTTATACACTAACAGGCAGGGGTGTGAAAGTGAAAGTCGCTCAGTCGTTTTCGACTCTTTGTGACCCCATGGACAGTAGAGTCAGTCCATGGAATTCTCCAGGCCAGAATACTGGAGTGGGTAGCCTTTCCCTTCTCCAGGGGATCTTTCCAACCCAGGGATCGAACCCAGGTCTCCTGCCTTGCAGGCAGATTCTTTACCAGCTGAGCCACAAGGGCATAAACTGGTACAATTCTTCAGAAAACACAATTGGACATCTGGAAGCTGAACTTATCTTAATGATCCACTTCTATTTTCATATTCAACACTAAAACATACATCTATGCTCTAAAAGGTACATCAAAGAAAGCTTTGCATCATTCACAATACCGTCAAGCTGGAAACAACCCAAACATCCATCAGTAATAAAAGAGATAAGCAAACTGTGATATAGTTCTGTGATTTAATACAGTATAAGAATAAAAATCAGTGAACTAAAGTGACACACAATATGGGTGGTGGTGATGGTTTAGTTGTTAAGTTGTGTTCAACTCTTGGGATTCTATGGATTGAAGCCCTCCAGGCTTCTCTTTTGGGATTTCCCAAGCCGGAATACTGGAGTGGGCAGCCATTCCCTTCTCAGGGGATCTTCCCAACCCAGGGATAGAACGCAGGTGTCTTGCATTGCAGGCAGATTCTTTACTGACCAAGTCATCAGGGATCACAAAAGAAACAGCAAAAGCAGCTCAGTGCTGAGGAAAGCATACTGTGCAATTCCATTTACACGCAGTTCATAGGTTCATGGGGAGTGGGGACCGTGGAGGAGATGCAGGGTAAAGGACACAGGGACTTCTGAGATGCTGCTCATGCTATATCTACAGTAATCTGGGTGGTGACTCTTCAGGTGTGCTTACTTATCTTTCCTTATCCTCTACTACTACTTACACACTTATACACAAGGTAGCAGGTTTTCTCTTTATAAAATTCTCTAGTCCACTAAGAATTGCAGAATTTTCTCTCCACCTCTGGCTACATCATCATCGCATTTATTAGATGACAGGTATGAAGCACTGAAGGACCAGGTCTTCAGATACTCTTCTCCTGAGAACTGATCTCTCAAAGAGCCTTGAAGCTTCATGCTGTTGACCACTGTTCCAGGGTTCCCTTTTTACATGTTAAGACTCCTGACACATTCAACTCTGGGAGTTCTAGAATCTTTGAAATGGAGCATCCATGCCTGCACAGTATTTACTATTGCGTGCCACTCTCTATAGAACTTTTCACAAGTTTATTCTTACAGGTAAAACAAAACGATGTTGAAAAAGAATATTAAATATGGGAGAGTTCCCTGGTGGTTCAGGGGTTAAGAATCTGCCTGTCAATGCAGGGCACACGGGTTTGATCCCTGGTTCGGGAAGATCTCACAGGTTGCAGAGCACCTAAGCCCATCGGCCACAACCACTGGGCCTGAGCTCTAGAGCCTTCGAGTCACAACTACTGAAACCCACGTGCCCTAGAGCCTCTGCTTTGCAGTAAGAGACGCCCCTGCACTGTGAACCTGGGCAATGCAATGAAGAGTAGCCCTTGTGTGCCACCAGAGAAAGCCTGTGCACAGCAATGAACACCCAATGCAGCCAAGAATAAATTTTAAAAAAGGAATATCAGATGTGATCTCATCTGGTCTTCTACAGTGAATGCAATATTCACACTAATGGCTGAATCTTGTCAAATCTGAGTCAGTCAAGTACAAAGAAATAAGAGCGACTGATTTATGAACAGATCTCAGTTGATGCCTTTTACAATTCACTCAACATTTACTGTGCACTTACGGTCAGGCACTCTGTTGGGAATTGTGGGGCATACCAAGGGGAGGAAAATAAGATTCTTAGCTTCATGGGACTCAAAATCTACTGGGACAGACAGACATGAATATGACCAACCATATGCTTATATTATAGCTTGCTGTTTCTGCTATGAAAGTGATATTTATGCATTAAAATGCTAGACAACCTTAAGGGACTTTGAGTGAAAATCTTTCATGTGGCCTTTTATCTAATGGAATAGAAATATTTGTATATAACGTTAAAAGAGACAAATTTCAGAATATTCACATTCTTGCCTTTTCATTTGGTAAAATGTCACAGTTTTCCCTAGGACGCCTGCTCCTAAGAAATATCCTAAGTAGAATTTCCCACAGGGATTCTCAGGAATGCACCAGACAACCAAAGCACAATGGAAATTGTCAACTAGCACCTCCGTCCATTCCCACCTCCCCTTGAACTTGGGCTGTGGGAAAGATCAAAACGACATTTCCTTGGCTTCTTTGGAAATCAGGTTCCACCGCTTAAATGCACTCTTCTGGAATCTGGAGAGTGAATGGAGCATCTCAGGACAGAAAGTGGAAAAGAGATGGAACATCACAGGAAGGTGAGCTGTAGCAACAGGTCTGAGGACTCCAGCTCCTGGCTTCTCAGAGGCAACAAAAGCCATCACCGAGGCTCTAGCCTAGCATCAGCTCATTTGGTTGGTGCGTGCCCGGAAATAAAGATTATGGACGGGGTCGGTGTTGACAAGTCGGCGGCAGCACTTTGACGTCTGGGTGACAGAGAGAACAGTGGGTTCTCCCTGCTCATCAGGCCCTTCTAACATTGTGTAAGCACTCCATTCCCTGTATTAAATCCCACTTTTCTAGGACTTCCCTGGTGGTCCAGTGGTTAAGAATTCTGCTTCCACGGCAGGGTGTGTGGGTTCCATCCCTAGTCAGAGAAGTTCTGCATGCCGCTCTGCAGCCGAAACAAACTTCCCTTTATTAAAAACACCTAGAGTTGCTTCTATTTCATGCCCTAATATAGCATCTTGCACTTTTGATATTGATAAATAAAATTCTGTTGTTTAGTTAGCATGTATCAAGCATGCGTCGATAGTTGTTAGGGAGGAGTCCATGCAAAGCAGGAAAAAGAAAATAATTTGAGATTCAGAAATCTTCAAGGGAATTATAAAGAGTTGGCCAGAGACCTACAATGCATTTTAAAGTAAGAATTTAGAATTTCTTTGATTGGATTGAATGAGATACAGCCTTGGGTAAGCAACGTTACACTAGTTTCTTTGATTTCAAATGTTTAAGAATCTTTATATACTACTGTGTATTTGTCACAAACTGCTTGAAAGTGAAACTGACAGTCACTCAGTGTGTCTAACTCTTTGTGACCCCATGGACTATAGTCTGCCAGGCTCCTCTGTCCATGAGATTCTCCAGGCTAGAACACTGGAGTGGGTTGCCATTCCCTTCTCCAGGGGATCCCAAAACCAGGGATTCAACCTGGCTCTCCTGCACGGCAGGTAGGTTCTTTACTATCTGAGCAACGAGGGAAGCCCATCTTTATCTGTATCTCTATTGCCATTAAAAAAGAAGGAAATCCTGCCTTTTGTAACAGATTGGATAAACTTTACAGGAATTTATGCTAAGTAAAATACATCAGACAAATAGTATATGATATCTCACTTATACATGAAATCTAAAAAAACTGAAATCATAAAAACAGTAGAATCATGGTTGCCTAAAGCTGGATGGTGAAGAAATGCAGAGATGTTAGTCAAAGAGTACAAACTTCCAACTATAAGATGAACAAGGTCTGGGGATCTAATGAAAGCCTGGTGTTTATAATTAACAAATGGTATTATACTGTACTATAGGCTTAGAAGTTGTAAAAGAGTAGATGGTAAATCTTATCACTACCAAAAAACAAAGCCAGCTAATTATGTGAGGGGACAGGGGTGTTAACTAACGTCTTTTGTGCTTGGTGGTTTAGTTGCTAAGTTGTGTCCGACTCTTGCGACCCCGTGGACTGTAGCCTGCCATGCTCCTGTCCATGGAATTTCCATTTTGCAATATATATCTATATCTAATTACATTATACACCTTAAATTTACATAGTTCAATATGATCAATAATATCTCAATAAACCTATAAGAAAAAAAAAAGAGGACCATCCAACATACTCCATGATACAGCTCCTCATTATTGTGGAGTATGGGGCTTCCCTGATAGCTCAGTTGGTAAAGAATCTGCCTGCAATGCAGGGGACCCCAGTTCGATCCCTGAGTTGGGAAGATCTGCTGGAGAAGGGATAGGCTACCCACTCCAGTAGTCTAGCCTGGAAAATTCCATGGACTGTTTAGTCCATGGGTTGCAAAGAGTCAGACACGACTGAGTGACTTTCACTATCACTACTGTGGAGTACAGTCCATTGTATGGATGTACCAAGATCTGTTAATCAATTTACTAGTTGAAAGGCATTTGCACTGTTTCCAGTTTTCAGAGTTTATGATAGCTATATATCGATTATCGAAATTGCTATATATCGATAAATATTTAATTACATAGTGTTAAATAGCTGAATATTGTTCCATATCTTGATATATAGTTAATTTAACCTGGCAGTTCCTTATTGTTACACATTGAATTGTTTTCCCTGTTTCCCTATTTTAACCTTATTCTAACCTAGATAGCATATTAAAAAGCAGAGACACTACTTTGCCAACAAAGGTCTGTCTAGTCAAGGCTCTGGTTTTTCCTGTGGTCATGTATGGATGTGAGAGTTGGACTGTGAAGAAAGCTGAGCGCTGAAGAATCGATGCTTTTAAACTGTGGTGTTGGAGAAGACTCTCGAAAGTCCCATGGACTGCAAGGAGATCCAACCAGTCCATTCTAAAGGAAATCAGTCCTGGGTGTTCTTTGGAAGGAATGATGCTAAAGCTGAAACTCCAGTACTTTGGCCACCTCATGTGAAGAGTTGACTCATTGGAAAAGACTCTGATGCTGGGAGGGATTGGGGTCAGGAGGAAAAGGGGATGACAGAGGATGAGATGGCTGGAAGGCAGAGTTGGTGATGGACAGGGAGGCCTGGCGTGCTGCGATTCATGGGTTTGCAAAGAGTCGGACACGACTGACCGGCTGAACTGAACTGAAGTTTATTCAAATGTATATATTTGTTCAATTGTCCTTTAGGGTAAATTCTCAATTTTGTTAAGCAGTAGAAGCTAACAGAACATTGTGAAGCAACTATATGGCAATAAATAATAGAAAAAAAATCTTAAAGAATTCCTAAATCAAAAGGTATGCATCATATATTTTACTGCTTTTGATACCTATCGCATGAAATGGTCCCTCATGAGAACATCTCATTACTCAACCCCTTGTCAACATGAATTGCCATCTTTTAATTTTTTTATCAATCTCACAGGCAAAAATTTTTAACTGACCTCTCACTTTTATTAATATTTGTGCTTCTTTTATGACTTTTAAAAATATCTCTATAAATACAGGTAGAATTTGTTCTTTCTATTTTTGGGACATTTTTCTTTTGGGAATTGCTTGTTTTTACGTTGGGCTTTTACTCAATGATTCCTTATATTATATTAATTCTTTGTCTTAATACATTTATGTTTTTACCAATAACTTTCATTTTGTTACATATAGAAGCTTCTAAAAAATGTATGTAATCAGTTTGTCTAATCTTTCATGAATTATTCCAATTTAATATATGACAAGAAAGGTATTTTTCTATTTTATGTTTATATAAATATTCACTTATATTTTCTAATTTTTCCAAATGCTTTTTGAGACAACATGAAGACTATAGGAGCCTTCTGAGGTGAGGCAGACAAAGTTACCTTGCCCCTAGCATATTGGATTTGCTTCTGCCTTCGTGGCTTTTAACTACTGATATTAAATATGTAGGATTCTTCTTTTCTTTTTCAAAGTCATTATTTTTTGGCTGCACCAGGCAGCATGTAGTATCTTAGTTCCCTAACCAGGGATTGAACCTGTGCCCCAGTGCACTGGAAGCATGGAATCTTAACTGCTAGACTGTCATGGAAGTCCCAGATTCTTCTTTTCCAAGGGGTGCATCTGCTTTCTGAAGGAGTTGAACAGTTTAGGAAACTAGACTGATTTATGGCAACCCATTCCAATACCCTTGCCTGGAAAATCCCATGGATGAAGGCTGCGGTCCACGGGGTCGCTGAGGCTCAGACACGACTGAGCGACTTCACTTTCACTTTTCACTTTCCTGCATTGGAGAAGGAAATGGCAACCCACTCCAGTGTTCTTGCCTGGAGAATCCCAGGGACGGGGGAGCCTGGTGGGCTGCCGTCTATGGGGTCGCACAGAGTTGGACATGACTGAAGTGACTTAGTTTGCAGCATGATTAGATTTGGTTCATAAATAAAGCTTTGTTCTCTGGCTTCAATGGGTAGTTGAGGAATCATAGGAAACTATTTCATCTCCCTTTTCTTTTGTTGCAGGACAAAATAGAAATAACTTAGAGAGATGCAATAAAAATAAACTGCCAGTGCATACCAATAATTCCAGGAATGTCATAGCAATAGTGAACATAATGGCAGACATTTGTGTATATATTTCCCCAGAGGGTCAAAGAATCTTGTTTAAAAATCATGTAAAAAAATGGGAAGGTCTGACACATTTTACAAAAGTTGACTTCACAAACAAATATTGAAGACAGTGCTTTTTCCATTAAGAGAGGAATCTGATTACAAGATGGGAAGAAGCCAGATCCTCAGGTGACCCACCAGTCTGGACCACTCTGGTTTCTGGTGTGAGAAATAAATTTAATTTTCTTAAAAAAAAAAAAAAAAGTTGGGGGGCCATACAATTAGAAGCTCACAGAAAACCTTCACTTTCAAGGAGACTGTAATACACTGATTCAAAAAGAAAGAAATATGGAGACTGGCTTCTATGAAAGGGATTGGATTCTTACTCTTATTTTACTGGTACCCTGGACTTGCGTGGATCATAAACACAAGCGACAGTAGTGCCATGTCTGGAATCCACGCTCTGTCTCTGAATGAGCTTCTCTTTCATGTGTTGGAGAAAAAGGAATGCATTCTCAATACAATAGAGACCTTAAGCACTGACCCGAGCTCCCTCTTCAGCAGTCTGGGATATATAGACACTCTGGTGTCTTCTTTACTGAGATAAACTACTGGCTTCCTCATCACCATCTCCCCTGTCCATCTAGCCTCAGGGGACCACCTCTGTAGCTGCAGGCCTAGTCCGTTTGGCTTGGCTGCCCTGTCATTAGCCGCAGAGAGTTCCCTTACCTCCTGCCCCTTGTCAGGCTAATGGGCAATTGTCATACTCCAGCGCGTCTGGGCTTCCTTTGTGGCTCAGCTGTTAAAGAATCTGCCTGCAATACAGGAGACCTGGGTTTGATTCCTGCATTGAGAAGAGCCCCTGGAGAAGGGAAAGGTTACCCCCTCCAGTATTCCAGCCTGGAGAAGTCCATGGACTATATAGACCATGGAGTTGCAAAGAGTCGGACTGTGACTGACTTTCACTTTCTCTTCAGCACATCTGACAACACAATCTATTGAAGCAGATTCTGAGGCTCCAGCTCACGAAATGTAGAGGTCAACCAGTTTTCATTGCAGCAGGAAGAATAGAGTGGCTTCCGGTCTGAGGCAAACTGGCCTAGGACCAGTCTGTGCCTGCGGCTGACCTTCAGGGTTTGGCTCACTGCCCTGAGGAACCTCTGAACTCCATGTGATTCTGGTGCTTGGACCAGCTTCTGTCTCTGTATATCTGCTGTGGGCTTCACTCAAGACTCAGTCCAGTTCTCCCTCCTAGATTTAGGGCCTCTTCAGTCATCTATGAACTTCACACTTACGGAATACCTGGGAAAAGCTGACCCAACAGTGGCCTTTTAGATAGCACTGAGAAAGCAGGTAAAAAATTAATTTCCCTATGTTTCTTGTTAGGAATAGGTATCAAGAGCAGTTCTTGCTGGAAATTGTGCAAAGTCCTAATTTTGGTTCATTTAATACAGAAACATAAAATACTTTCATTTCCTTTTGCATCATCCTAACACTGGCTGTCTAAACTCTTTCTGCAGTGGACTGAATAATAACTATTTTGTCTTAAACATACACATATATACAACAACTTCAAAAACAGGAGATGAGGGTTTTACCGTACTTATTACTTTTAAAACCAGAAATAATCCTCTATTTTAATGAAAGCATACAGATATTTCTCTCCAAGGTAAAGAGAAAACCATGCACATAATAACGCAGTAACTGATGCATAGAAATGTAACCAAACTCCCTTTTTATCTCAGTAACTAACTCATCCAACAAAATAGAGCTTTGTAGGGTATAATTTATATTACAATTAGCTTTTTTGTCTATATTAAGTAAGGCAGTTTGAAGTTTGTTTTTTTTTTTTTGGAATTTCAAAGACCTTGAAAAAAACACACCCAAAATGCTCTAGTCCAAAGCCAGAACATAGTTTTGTATGGTCTGCAGATAATTTAATATTTGAGAAACTGTTTCAACATCCTCCAACTCCAACCAAAACTAAAGCAATATTTAGGGGAAAAATAAATGAGTAAGCAAACAAAACCTAATATCTATATAATTATTCACAGATCAAACAGTTTAGAGACAATAAAATAGAGCAGACTTTCAGCTAATCCAAGTCCAAAATAATGGAACAATTATTCACTAACCTAACAACAACAAAACTCTAATTTTACTGTTAATGTATTGGGGGGTGATTGTGTTATCAGTTAAAAGACCTAAAATCCATTCTGTGTAAGTTGATTAATTTCAGGCATTACAAACATAGTACAATCAGCCTTCCTGAATTTCTCTCATCCTTGCCCCACAAATACAACATCCCAGTTTTTGAAACAATAGGGAAATGCAATGATGTCAATGTACAAAGTACACCACTGGTGCTTTGCCTATTTTCATCTTCTGGCGACAGACTCTAGAGGAAGGTTCCTCTGACATGCTAACTCAACCCGTCCCTACCAGTCACAGTCCTTGCTCACACAGGCTGACTCCTGACCCACTTGTCCAGTCACACTCCCTTGCATCCCCTTGGACAGTGTTTGGTGCAGCAAAAGGCTAGTTATCCAGGCTAGGCTAATTAGACACTTTTTCTTAAAGTCTTCCCACTGCAATCCTTTCAGGAGTAAAACAGAAAGAGTTTAAGCCCTGAGTCTAGACTTAGAAGGAAGGCAACCCAAAAGGATGGATCTATCATGTGGAAAGATGCAGAGATGACTTTGGGAAAAAGGGAGGTAAAGTAAAGATCCAGGAAAGATCTAGACTCTGGGCCCCACTCTTCTAGTGGCCACCTGCACCTCTGCCCTTCCTATGATATATGCTGTGGTTATAAAAAACATTTCCTTTGAAGCTTATACAAGTTTGAGTTGGTTTCTATTTGTATTCAAGGCATCCTGCCTCATGCACATGGTGAACACTTGAGTTTGGGCATTCTCAATTATGGTCAACTTACTGGTTGTTTTTCCAGTTCTTGCTCTTTGGGCACTTCTTTGAAGCCCACATGGGTGGCTTTTGGGGCTTGCTTTCTGCTCTGTGATCCTGTCCCCCTGGCCAGCTTCCCATATCCCAGGGTAATGCCCAGTTCAATCAGTTTTATCGCTTCAAATGAAGGCCTGGATCTGAGAGAGAAGCTGTTGGGAGTTGGGTTCTGTGCAGAGAGGCACTCTACAGGGAGAGGAAGACACATGTGAGGCTTGGTTGTTCAGTCCCATCTGTGTTGGATTCCACGGGCTACCCCATCTTTCCAAAATATTCTACCCTCTCCCCTACCCCTTCAGCTGGCTGTAACTGATTTACTTTCTAAACCAAGAGAACATGAAATTATACACTAAAAAATTATTTCTGTAAACCATTGCTGAGGATGCTTCTTACTATGGGAAATGTAAGATTTTAATAAAAATCAGCTTGGATAAAAAAGAACAACCAGCTTAGAGGTCCCCAGGTGTACAACAAGAATGTCACCAGGGTCCCTGTGTTTTATTTCCATGTTTTATCATAAATAGTTCTAGCAAGTAAGGAAGGAAGTGTTGGCTGCCTAGTTGTGTCCGACTCTTTGTATATATCCTCTGTCTAAGGGATTCTACAGGTAAGAATGCTGGAGTGGGTTGCCATTCCCTTCTCCAGGGACCTTTCCAATCCAAGGGTTGAATCCGGGTCTCCTGCGTTGCAGAGGGATTCTCCACCATCTGCGCCATGAGGGAAGCCCAGAAGCTCATAGAGAGTGCTGCCTTCTCTCAAAGGCCGGTCGCCCAGAGTCCCCTGTGGGGACTACCGGTGTCATTCTTCACATTCAGTAGAGCTTCAGAAATGTCTCCGTGCATGGAAGGACATCATCAGATTTGGAAATAGCATCCAGGCAGTGGTGTAAGGACTGCTCTATGACATCTTTAAGAGTCAGAACTAATTTGGTTTGGTGACTACCTGACTGATGAGCGTGAGGAGCGAGGGTGGTGCTCTAGTTTCTTACTCAGGCGTCCTGGCAGAAGGAAGCGATACCACGGCTGGTCCGGCCAGATGGCAACATGTGTGGGTTCAGTGCCTCCCCACGCTTTACTTGGGCTTGCCCAGGAGTCAGCTGAGCCTGTCCAGAAGCCTTGACGTAACAGCAGACCACTCATCTCTGACGGGAAGGATGTCTTAATGGGCAAGAGAAGCAAATGACTGCGTTCCATGAACTATTCCTCCTCTTGATGCATGGGGAACCCTTTTTTTTTTTAGGTATATTAAATTATTTTTATCATCAACAGTTTCAATTATTGCACTTGACATGTAGTTCAGCTCAGTTGCTCAATCATGTCCGACTCTTTACGATCCCATGGACTGCAGCACGCCAGGCTTCCCTGTCCATCACCAACTCCTGGAGCTTGTTCAAACTCATGTCCATCGAGTCAGTGATGCCATCCAACCATCTCATCCTCTGTCATCCCCTTCTCCTCCTGCCTCCAATCTTTCCCAGCATCAGGTCTTTTCCAATGAGTCTAACTCAATGAAACTAAGAGCCATGCCATGTAGGGCCACCCAAGACGGATGGGTCAAGGTGGAGGGTTCTGACAAAATGTGGTCCACTGCAGAAGGGAATGGCAAACCACTTCAGTAGTCTTACTTTGAGAATCCCATGAACAGTATGAAAAGGCAAAAAGATATGATACCAAAAGATGACATATAGACATTTGACAAAGCCTCAAGAAACAGAGCTTAAATAGTAGTTTTAGTAGGAAAAAAATCAGTCTTTGGTCACCAAAAAATAGTTTTACGGATTCCTTGCCATCGCTCAAAATACACTGCTCCCAGTCTACTCAGAAGCTACTATCTATAAAACACTATTACAAGGGGAAGGACAGAAAGTTTCCCATGTAATGTCGCCAAATTTTCTGAAATTAGTTTTTATTGGAGTAGAGTTGCTTTACAATGCTGTGTTAGTTTTTGCTCTACAGCAAAGTGATTCAGCTGTATGAATACATATATCACCTTGTTTTTGGACCTCCTTCCCACTTAGGTTGCTACAGGGCACAGAGGAGAGCCATTATTAGGAGGCTGGCAGCCTCCTGGATGACCTGTGTGCTGTGAACCTCCAAGCTGGGTGTGATTAGAGCCATTCAGGCAGTGGGCACCATCAGTGCCTATGTGGCACTGTCCCCACCTTCCTTTTTTGTTCAGGCTTGTGCCCATGCAGTTCTAAAGGACAGTCTAGTCAATGGCTCTAAACCCTGGCTGCACATTAAGATCAACCAAGGAGCTTTGAAAAAACACCAATGCATAGGACTGCATCTTTTCCTGTGGTTAAACACACACACACACAACATAAAACTTGTCATTTTAACCATTTCAAAGCTACAGTTCAATGGTATTAAGAACATTTACATTGCCCAACCATCACTGCTACGCACCTGCAGAACTTTTTCGTCACCCTAAACTAAAACTCTGTACCCCATTAACAAGAATGCCCTGTTCTTCCTCTCATCCCTCATGCTCTGGCGACCACCTTCTACTTTTATGTTCTGTGGGAATCCCAGGTGGCACTGGTGATACAGAACCTGCCTGCCAATGCAGGAGACATAAGATAGCCAGGTTCGACCCCTGGGTCAGGAAGATCCGGTGCAGGAGGCATGGCACCCCACTTCAGTATTCTTGCCTGGCAAGTACCATGGACAGAGGAGCCTGGCAGGCTATAGTCCATGGGTTCGCAAAGAGCTGGACATAGAGTTGGACATGACTTTACTTTCTGACTTTGTGAATTTGACACTCTAAGGACATCATATATGCACAATCATATTGTATTTCTCTTTGGTGTCTGGTTTGTTTCACTTAGCATGATGTCTTCAAGTTTCTTCCATGCTGTAGCATGTGTCAGAATTTCCTTCCTTTTCAAGGCTGAATAATATTCCATTGTACATATGAACCACAGATTATTTATTCATTCACCCATTAGTGGACACGTGGGTGGCTTTTACCTTTTGGCTATTGTAAATAATGCTGCTGCTGTAAATCTGGGTGTCCAAATATTTTTGAAAAGTTTTCCATGGGATTTGAATGTGTAGCCAAGGTTGAGAAGCACTAGTTTGTGGCTATTCCTGGAGAACATTAGGGGTCCAGGGGGGAGGCATGCCACCTAATTGGCGTGGCCTAATTTAGCTGTTCCAAGCTAACTATAATACTCATCAGAGCCAGGAATCAGAAGCTCACATGTCTGACTCCATCAACAGACCTGGACACCTGGAGGGTGGTGTAGATTTTATTTACCCAGTATTTTCCAGATCTAGCTCCAAGCCTGTAGCCTGCAGAAGCTTACTAGTGTTAGTCACTAAGTCATGTCGGACTCTTTGCAACCCCGTGGACTATCATCTGCCAGGTTCCTCTGTCCATGGGATTTTCCAGGCGAGAATGCTAGAGTGGGTTGCCGTTTCCTTCTCCAGGGGATCTTCTCAATCAAGGGATTGAACCTGGGTCTCCCACATTGCAGGCAGACCCTTTACCATCAGAGCCAAGCAGCTTACTAAGTTGCTGCTAAATAGAGAAGACAGCAAATCCATAATTCAACTCCATCTTTCTATTAAAAACATTTGCTTTTCCTGCGAGAAATTATGCATCATCCTACCCTGGGCCATGGGCTTCCCAGGTGGCTCAGTGGTAAAGAATCCACGTGCAAGGCAGTAGACTTGGGTTCCATACCTGAGTCGGGAATATCCCCTGGAGAAGAGAATGGCAACCACTCTAGTATTCTTGCCTGGAGAATCTCATGGACAGAGGAGCCTGGTGGGCTAAAGTCTATGCGATGGCAAAAGAGCTGGACACAGCTGAGTGACTAAACCAGCACCACCACCCTGATCATGCCCCTAGCCACGGAGCCTGACTTGGATCTGGGCCTGAGTCAGGGTCTCAAATACTCTTATTTTTTGGCCCATTGTGTAGCACATGGGATCTCAGTTTTCCAGTAAGATATGGATCCCACGTCCCCTGCATTGGCAGCATGGAGTCTTAACCACTGGACTGCCAGAGAAGCCCAGGGTCTCTGAACCTTAGGAGACAAAGCTATGCAAGTGAAGGATGTCCCTGGACACCAGTGGTGGTGCAGGATGGGGGTGGGAGGAGTAGCTGTGACTACGCAAAGTGCTAGACATGACTGGGCGACTGAGCACACACACACATATACCCCTTGTTCTAGTTTCTCCTGGGACAGATTTTCTGGAATGGGTGGGGGGACTCATTCCTCGCATCTCAAAGAGAGGCCTTAACAATCTTCCCCGCAGATCTGTGCTTCTCCATCCCCTAACCTACTTTCAGACCTAAAGATAGACATGGAGCTGGATTCTTATTGAATCCACGGTTTTCTGCACCCTCTATTCATGTCTGCAACCCCACAGTCTCATGTTTACTTTGGTTTTAATTTTAACCTGAGTTCCTAAGATCGCTTTTTTATAAAACCTATGGAAATTAAAAAGTTGCCCCGGATAAAGGAAATATTCAAACCACCCAAGAGAGTTCTGCTTTGTTCCATATTCAAGCCTGTGGACGCATTTGGAGAGAACCTCTTTATGAGGTGCAGTGGTGTAGCAAATTGAGAATGTACTCCTTCCCTTTTGCCCTGAAGTCTTAGAAGCCACACGACACACTGTGCGGAGGGACGGGAACAGCAGGGACCTGTCTTGGTGGGTAGATAATAAGCCTGACCCCTAACTGTTGTGTCATATTTTCACACCCCTTGCATCCTAGGCTGCACTCCAGAACCAGCATGGTGCAAAGTCAGCAAGGTCACACACAGGCAGGAGTTTATCTCAAACTGGGATGTTTTGTTCATCATGGAAAATTTCAGCATTGATTTTGATTTTTTTTTTAATTGTATTGCCTGAAAATAATTTCTCTTGATTCCAGAGTTGTTTGGCATCTTTTCAATTTCCTGCCTTCCTGGCTTCACCCTGGGTTCGGCCCTGATTCCCCTCAGGTCCCTACTTTCCTTGGAGTTAGAATTTGTTTTGTTTTGGGAGGAAAGCATGGGGCTTCCCTGGTGGTCCATTGGTTGTGAATCCACCTGCCAATGCAGGAGACATGGGTTCGATCCCTGGTCCAGGAAGAGCCCACTTGCCGCGGAGCAGCTAAGCCTGTGTGCCACAACTACTGAGCCCACGTGCCCTAGGGCCTGTGCTCCGCAACAAGAGAGTAGCCCCTTGCCTGCTCACTGCCACTCGAGAAATCCCACGTGCAGCAACAAAGACAGCACGGTCAAAATTAATCAAAAAAAAATTTTTTTTTTTTTAAAGAAGACAGCATGATGGTACCGCTCTCTGAATCCCATGCAGCCATAAACTCTTAGACTCCGGGTTTATTTTCCTTCCCATGCTCTGCTTCTGCCCATTTTGACAACTGCTACTGCTGCTAAGTCGCTTCAGTAGTGTCCGACCCTGTCCCCTCTGTGACTTCTGTTCTTCCAACTCCCACCCCTGGATGACCAAGGTCAGGCACAAGAGGAGAAACAAGAAGGCCAGTGAAGGCTGGCCTTTCCCTCTGAGGCCTATGCTAATCCAATTGTTGAGCTTCACATGGAGAGTAACACAATTAACAAGGGCCTCATCCTTTTTAAAGAAATCTATCACCAATTACCATGATAAATAGTGCCCATGGTAAGCCATGGCCAGCGTTTTGCTCTGGCACTCCTAGGCAGATGGCTGGCACACTAGGAAACAGAATTGAGTCATTTCTACTGTACTAACTGTGGCAGCTCAAAAAAAATCCTAATATGGTTAAAAAAGGAAAAAAAGGTAGACAGCTCTTTAAATGCAAATCCACTATGGAAGGAAGCAGGCCCACGATGATAGGCTCTTTTGACATGGTGGGACTCCTCCCCTGCAAGGGCAGCTAAGACCCCCTGAATTTCAGAACCATTTCTGTGAGGACCTAAGTGAAGAACTTCATCCATCACTCAACATCCCTGACCCTTTGTGTGTTTCTGCACTGCCTGCTTCATCATCAGTAAACCAGCATGTAAACAAATTACCTGAAGCTTCATTGCTGTTCTAGCCAGTCTAGCCCAGACCAGCCTACTTGATAATATCTTAATGATTCATTACTATTATTATACATGTGCCTTAAGATAATAATTTCCTAATTCATTGGCCTGATGGGAAATAAAATTATAGCCTTCACGGGCCTTCTTATGAAATGTAAATAGCTTTATAAACATATAGTGTGAAGAACACACTGACTACACTCCTATTCGGATATCACCCCAAGACTCGCCCACAAAGCCTTACCAGGACCGTATGCATCCCAGTGTAAAGTCGGCTGAGACACACCAACGTGGAAAACACCACAGCCATCATCAGTCCCAAAACAAAGGGATACTGCAGGGCAAGAAGAGAAAACAGGGCATTAGTTCAGGCTCAGACACACACAGTTTGATGTTGGAGAAGGGAAGGGGTTTCTGATCCATTAACTCCTAGTCTCAATCTCATACTCCTTAGGCCAGCTGTTTGATGATCTAAAATCATTCCCCAAAATGGGCAAACTAAGGAAAGAGAAGGAGAAAATGCCTAGGAATGTAATTCCGGAAGGAAGTTTCACAACACACTGACCTGCAAATAAGACACACTGGAACTTGACCATAGCTATTGTGCTGAAAGTTTTAGTGGAGTGAATAATTTTTTATTTCTACCTATACTTAAAACTTGTGAAATATACAGTATCTCCAAGAGGCAAGGTATATGGATGGTGCTATAATTTTTACAAAGTCCAACCAGGTACCTTCCCAAGATGTGCTGTGAAGATAAAGCTTGGCAACAACTGGCTTCATAGGGAAGTCTGGAAACAACAATGCCAAGCTAAGACTGGGATATCTTCACATTTGTGGATGAATTAATGAAAAAACAGTTGCAGGAATCTGGCTAATGATAAGTCATATAAGGAATACACAGATATGCGTATGAACTAGATATAGAGATATACTTCAGTTGCTTCAAGTACTAATGTCTGTGGTCTTCCATGGTGCTAAGAATAAAGATGATACAGAACTGTCTATATTATGTGAAGTTCTTTACAGTCACTCTTCACACAACCCTAGGAAGTACAGTCTAAGAGAACCCTATGAAGTACAGTCTATTGTTAGCCCCAGTCTACAAATAAGGAAACACTTAACCTTGATAATAAGTTGCATTAGTCCTGAACTTTTGCACAAAGATGGTTGCCCATCGATCATCCCATTTGATCCTCCCAACAGAAGCCAGGGCTCAGAGAGGGGCAGTGACATGACCTCGGTAACACAGTCAGCAGTGACACAGTCTGAACGAGAAGCCACATCTTCTGAGTCCAAGCCAACATGTGCTTTCCAATGTAACATCTGAGTACAATGATATAAGGTTGTACCTCTTTTCTGAAGATTTATCATTAACTGGGTCTCTGATTTTAATTGAAAAAGTGTTAAAAACTGAATGAGCTAATGCAGTCACAATTTAGAGATTGGGTATTAGGCTAAACACATATTTAAATAAATAAACCCATTTTTAGGGCTGGTCACGAGTAAACAACCAAACTAGCTAAATATATTTATCATTAAAAATCAAATAGAAAAAGAAGTCCATAACAACTCAGGCCTTAAGAAAACTGTTTCATAATATGAGCTGTAAAGAAGTTTTTAAGAAGATCCAGGTGGCCTTAAAATAAGCATATAAATGACTGTTGTTGCTTTCCTGCAGTCAGCCCCACTTGTTGCTTTTTCCCTAAGAGAAGCAAGTTCACAGGCTTCTCTGGATGCTGACAGCTTCCATTGATGGGGCCAGTGATGGGAGTACTATGTCCTTTTGGGACAGATGGCATGGGGGCAGTACAACATAGCTCAGAAGTCTGCATTCAATAAACTCCAACAGTACTGGGGAGCGAAGCCATTTTTTTTTTTAAATCCTGGCATGATGTTTAAGTTGGTTAAGATCAAGAGTGGTATTGGGGCTTCCTAGGTGGAAAAGTGGTAAAGAATTCGTCTGCCAATATAAGAGATGCAATGCAGCTTCAATCCCTGGGTCACGAAGATCCCCTGGAGTAGGCAATGGCAACCCACTCCAGTATTCTTGCCTACAGAATCCCATGGACAGAGAAACCTGGTGGGCTACAGTCTATGGGGTCACAAGAGTCAGACATGACTGAGCACACAGATATAATCCTATACTTATCCCTTTCCCATTTAGGAGACTGAGGTCAAATCCCAGGTGACCAAATAGAAAACCAGATGGAGTCAGGACCTGACACTAATCTTATTCTCTCCCAAACCCAAAACAAGCCTCCCGTTTAATCTACAACCTGAAACATGGAATGCCTCTGGGTTTTTGGTGTAAAGAGGGCAGGAGAAGCAATGCTGCCATTTACACATGAGATTGCTAGTGTTAGCAAAATCTAAATTTTCCAACAGGTAAAAGATACAATTTCTGCAATTAAGCACCAAAATAGAGCAGAAGTTCTCAGATAGGAAAAATAAATCTTCATTAAAGTAATAATATAACTTTTATTTATTTTCAGCCGTGCTGCGTGGCTTCTGGGATCTTAGTTCCCTGATCAGGGATTGCACGCAGGCACCAAGGTCTTAACCACTGGACCACCGTGAAATTTCCGATAGTATGTAACTTTGAAAAGGTCTTGCTACAACTGGCATTTAAGCAGATAATAAGTGAAATTCTATTTTCAACACTGATTAATCTCCTGTCACTTAGACAAGCTTTCTAGAAAATGTGGACTGATTATTTCTAATGGTTGAGCCCTGAAGAGCAGATGCATCTTTGGGAGCTAATTTGAGCCCAGATTCTATTTCATACTGGGTCCTGGGATATCGAGCTTGAGAATTTGGTGAAATCATCTCCACCCTGGAGAGGCATTTACCAGGATCATCAGCCCCTCACATCTCTTGTAAACAGAGGATGCAGGCAGCAACTTAAGAGCCATCTGGTCAAGTTGCTCGGGGTGAAAATGCTTCCAGAAGGGGGAGAGCACACAGCCCGGTGATACTTGTTTTACTCTTATTATCAATGGTGTCCACTTTCACTCTTGGGCATAACCTGCTTTGGACACTAAATCATACGGTCAGTTCATTTATAAAGAAATCATCACTGTTCAATAAGTATTCCCCCATCTTCATAAGTTTCATTGTCCTTCAAAAAAAAAAAAAAAAAAAAAGGCAAAACCCCTGAAGAAAAAAACCCCTCTTTGCCCTGAAGTCCTGAAGCAAAATCCCTCCTTGCTCCCTCACTGTGTGGATGGTATTAAATGGTGAAGAAGAAGAGTTACTGTCTCACCTGGTACCTGTCCATGGTAGAGATAAGGAGGGTGAAGGAGATGGCCGTGGCTGCCATGGCGTGGGTGGACGGCATCCCGTATTCAGCGATCACTCTCTTCTCGAGTTTCACGACGGGAGGGGAAAAGGGGCGGGGCCACTTCAAGATCTCTTTGGTTATCTGGCCAATATACATCACCAGCTGCAAAACCAAAGGATGGAAGTAAGGCTAATCAAACAAGCAAAATAATAAACTCCTGGATTCTGTGAATTTATTTCGAGGTTTCCTGTTGTTTGGCTGAAATTACCTTTCTCTCTGACCCAGTTGCTCATTGGGGAAGTCTTGTAGGATGATGTTTTCATTGTTTGAAAACAGAAACAGGCCTTCTGGATTCCAGAGGGTCACTGGGCAACCAGGACGTGACACTTAAACATCTTACTTTGGTCATATAGTTAACAAACATTTAGATAGCCAAGCACTGGCCTAAGAGCCTTACAAATATTAACTCAATCCAAAAACAACTGTAGAATGCAGACCCATTTTACAGAGGGTAAGGTACAAATCATTGCATATAGCTAGTAAATGGTAAAGACTTATTGGATTGAAATCCAGGGAGTCTGGCCTCAAAATATGTGTCTTAAACTACCACAGTAATATTTCAGGGATGGTCCTGGACTAAGATAACCTAACATTCAAAGCAGACAGTCTTTATTTTCAAGTTTTAGCCAGAAAAGTGACTGTTCTTATGGAACTTTTGGCTTAAAAATTTTTGAGTGCCACTTTTATTCCTGATACATGTGGGCAAGATACGGATACAATTTAATGTTATCCAGTAATCGACAGCATCATACAATAAATGGTGAGACTATTTTCAACTCTAAAACAAACACAATTCAGTCAGGAATTTTTTTCAATTGATTTTTTTTCCCCCACAATGCCCTTAATGTAAAAAATCCATTTCTCTTTCTCCCTTAAAGCACAACATAGAAATCAGAATCAATTTCCATACCCTCCCAAGACACATAGGACTGTTAAGAACAGACTCAGTTACTATGCCAGAGAGCTTCACATCACAAGTTTCAAGATCTCTTACAAAAGAGGGAAGAGCAACCTGCTTACTTAAGTCTGCACATGCAACTCCAAGCGCAGCCTGAGGACTGAAAGCATCCACACCCGCTGAGGGCTGCTCTACAAGCTCTCGCCTGTACCTGCAGGATTAAAACCCTCATTTTCACAAGGCTCCCGGGTGGTTGCTGTGCACATGAGAATTTGAGCATGGCTTTTCACTGCAGTCTTGCACTCTGTCATGGGCTTTAATTATAAACCTCCTCATCTTACCATGACTGTATTGATCTTACTAGACAGCATACTGAAAAGCAGAGACATTACTTTGCCAACAAAGGTCCGTCTAGTCAAGGCTATGGTTTTTCCAGTGGTCATATATGGATGTGAGAGTTGGACTGTGGAGAAAGCTGAGAGCCGAAGAATTGATGCTTTTGAACTGTGGTGTTGGAAAAGACTCTTGAGAGTTCCTTGGACTACTAGGAGATCCAATCAGTCCATTCTAAAGGAGATCAGCCCTGGGTGTTCTTTGGAAGGAATGATGCTAAAGCTGAAACTCCAGTACTCCAGCCAAAGAGTTGACTCCTTGGAAAAGACTCTGATGCTGGGAGGGATTGGGGGCAGGGAGATGAGATGGCCGGATGGCATCACTGACTCAATGGATGTGAGTCTGAGTGAACTCCGAGAGTTGGTGATGGACAGGGAGGCCTAGCATGCTGCAGTTCATGGGGTCACTAGGAGTCGGACATGACTGAGCAACTGAACTGAACTGAAGAGCTTTATTTAGCTCGTGATGGCTGGAGTTACTTTGCTTTGGAACAAAACTCATGAAAGAGTATTTCAAAATACTTTGGGTTAGTCAGCCAGATTGCTTTAGAGTTTCCCATATTCTAGTGCTTTCTTTTAATTCATCTTGCTGTCGAATTCTGAGCATTGCCCCAGTGCACTCAATATCCTCCAGAAGGTGCTGCATATTTTTTTTTCTTGGCTGCCACTTTGCTCTGAGTTAAAAATCAAGAACCACTGCCTGTTCACAGCAGGCCAAATCCACAGGCTTTAAAGCCTCGGTGACAATCACTCCAAATTCCGTAGCTGTGATTTCTAATCAGACTTTGAAACTTAACCCCTTTACCATCCCCTTCTTACCAGAAACTACTGTCTTGGAAACCAGCTTACTCTTCTATGTTTCTGCCTTCCTCCTGTGAGCCCATGACACCCACATTAGACTATTTTCTGCGGAGTTGAAAAACTTGCAGATACTACTGACTATTAAGAATTTCTCCAAAGATGCTTGAATGTATTTCTCAATCCTGTCCCTTCATCGCTTATCAATATCAATAAAATATTACAGGCATAATGATTAACTCTAGTTCACTCAAAAATACTTAGAATCCTCAGAGAGGAAACATTAAAATTCTAAGAGTACAGACTAGATGACCCTCATTCAGACAAAATTTAATTTCCTTGAAGTTCATGAGCTTCTTTGATTTCATTTATCTTTTGCCTTCTCTGTTTTTAAGAATGCAGGCAATTGTTGGTTTTATTTGAAAGTATTCTCATAGCAACACAATTGTTTCTGATCAATAAATTACAAATTGCAATTACTATAATGGCAGTGCTCTTTGAATAAGAGCAAGTGAGGTGATGTTTTTCAAGTTGTAGGGAAAGAGCACCACTCTCAGGATGACCAATCCTGTCTCTGCCATTGCATTCATTACAGCAAATCAACGAGGTGCCCAGCCCTGTATTGGGGCCCCATCCTTGAGAGGGGAAACCATCACAGAGAGGATCTCACCATAATGCAAATATGCTTTGAAAAAAAAATCATCCACAGAATCCTATGGGTGTATATATATGTAGAGATAGACTTTGGTACAACCTGGGGGAACCGGGAGTCCTGGGGCTGAATGTTAAAAGGAAGACTGTTTAACTAAGGTGAGGGATGGACAGAGAAGCATCCAGCTTGCAAGAATAGCATGAGCAAAGACTTAAAGAAGTGATGCTTGGTGGAGCTCCTAAGTGGTTAGGACCAGTGGCATTTTTTTGTAATATTTATTTTTATTTACTTGGCTGCACCAGGGTCCTTAGTTGCAGCCTGCGGGATCCAGTTGCCTGACCGAGACTGAACCCAGGCACCCTGCACTGGGAGCATGAAGTCTTAGCCACTGGAGCACCAGGAAAGTTCCCAGTGGAGTTTAAACTGTGAGACACACCATGTATTACAAGGGCTGAGACTAAAGGAACTGACCATACGAGGTGCTGGGGAGGAGGGGGAGCCTGGAACATCCATACAGCACTGAAGAAGGTGCAAAATGACACAACCACTGTGGAAAAACAGTTTGGCAGTTTTAAAAAAAGCTAAAACAAATGACTGCCATAGGACCCAGCCATGCCAATCCACCCACAAGGAGTGAAAGCATAAGTCATACAAAGATTTGTCCATGAATGTTGATGGCAGCTTCTTTAACAGCTCTAGACTGCAAACAACCCAATCTCCATTGTGGAATAATCATGCAGTTGAATTGTCATTTAGTCACTAAGTTGTGTCTGACTCTTTTGAGATTCCCATGGACGGTAGCCCACCAGGTTCCTCTGTCCATAGGATTCTCCAAGCAAGAATACTGGAGTGGGTTGCCATTTTTTCCTCCAGGGGATCTTCCTAACCCAGGAATCAAACCCACATCTCCTGCATTGGATTCTTTACCACTGAGCCATCATAGACGCCCATACAATTGAATACTTCTCAAACTATAGCACAGATGAGTTCAGTTCAGTCGCTCAGTCGTGTCCGACTCTTTGCGACCCCATGAATCGCAGCACGCCAGGCCTCCCTGTCCATCACCAACTCCCGGAGTTCACTCAGACTCATGTCCATCGAGTCCGTGATGCCATCTAGCCATCTCATCCTCTGTCATCCCTTTCTCCTCCTGCCCCCAATCCCTCCCAGCATCAGAGTCTTTTCCAATGAGTCAACTCTTTGCATGAGGTGGCCAAAAACTGGAGTTTCAGCTTTAGCATCATTCCTTCCAAAGAACACCCAGGGCTGATCTCCTTCAGAATGGACTGGTTGGTTCTTCTTGCAGTCCAAGGGACTCTCAAGAGTCTTCTCCAACACCACAGTTCAAAAGCATCAATTCTTCGGTGCTCAGCTTTCTTCAACAGTTCAACTCTCTCATCCATATATGACCACTGGAAAAACCATAGCCTTGACTAGATGGACCTTTGTTGGCAAAGTAATGTCTCTGCTTTTGAATGTGCTATCTAGNTCTTCTTGCAGTCCAAGGGACTCTCAAGAGTCTTCTCCAACACCACAGTTCAAAAGCATCAATTCTTCGGTGCTCAGCTTTCTTCAACAGTTCAACTCTCTCATCCATATATGACCACTGGAAAAACCATAGCCTTGACTAGATGGACCTTTGTTGGCAAAGTAATGTCTCTGCTTTTCAATATGCTATCTAGGTTGGTCATAACTTTCCTTCCAAGGAGTAAGCATCTTTTAATCTCATGGCTGCAGTCACCATCTGCAGTGATTTTGGAGCCCCAAAAATAAAGTATGACACTGTTTCCACTGTTTCCCCATCTATTTCCCATGAAGTGATCGGACCAGATGCCATGATCTTCGTTTTCTGAATGTTGAGCTTTAAGCCAACTTTTTCACTCTCCTCTTTCACTTTCATCAAGAGGCTCTTTAGTTCTTCTTCACTTCCTGCCATAAGGGTGGTGTTTCATCTGCATATCTGAGGTTATTGATATTTCTCCCGGCAATCTTGATTCCAGCTTGTGCGTCTTCCAGCCCTGCATTTCTCATGATGTACTCTGCATAGAAGTTAAATAAGCAGGGTGACAATATGCAGCCTTGACATACTCCTTTTCCTATTTGGAACCAGTCTGTTGTTCCATGTCCAGTTCTAACTGTTGCTTCCTGTCCTGCATACAGATTTCTCAAGAGGCAGGTCAGGTGGTCTGGTATTCCCATCTCTTTCAGAATTTTCCACAGTTTATTGTGATCCACACAGTCCAAGGCTTTGGCATAGTCAATAAAGCAGAAATAGATGTTTTTCTGGAACTCTCTTGCTTTTTCCATGATCCAGCGGATGTTGGCAATTTTATCTCTGGTTCCTCTGCCTTTTCTAAAACCAGCTTGATCATCTGGAAGTTCACGGTTCACGTATTGCTGAAGCCTGGCTTGGAGAATTTTGAGCATTACATTACTAGCTCTTGGAGAAGGAAATGCAACCCACTCCAGTACTCTTGCCTGGAAAAGTCCATGGACTGAGGAGCCTGATAGGCTACAGGCCATGGGGTCGCAGAGTCGGACACGACTGAGCACCTTCACTTTTACTAGACCTTGAAGTAATTCTGCTGAATGAAGAAGGCAGAGCAAAAACTAAACAATGGTACCCACTATCTGATTTTGTTCATATGAACTTCTTCCCGCCTCCCCTTTTATTTTTTAGCATGGCGGATTCTCAGTTTCCAGACAGGGGAATTGAACCCATGACCTCTGCAGTGGAAGTGCAGCATCTTAACCACTGGACCTCCAGGGAAGTCCCTATATATATAATTATTAAAAATGGAAATGACTTTACAAGACAGAAAGGAGATCAACAGTTGCCAGGAGGGAAATAAATAACAAATGGGCTTGAAATTTCTCAGTGACAAGGATCTAAATTATGATGATTTTAGAGGTATGTACACATATCAAAATGTGCCACATGGTACATTTCAAATATGTACAAACTTCATGAATAGGGGCTTCCCTGGTGGCTCAGAGGGTAAAGCGTCTGCCTACCATGCAGGAGACCCGGGTTCAATCCCTGGGTCAGGCAGATCCCCTGGAGAAGGGAATGGCAACCTACTCCAGTACTCTTGCCTGGAAAATCTCATGGACTGAGAAGCCTGGTAGGCTACAGTTCATGGGGTCGCAAAGAGTCAGACATGACTGAGCAACTTCACTTTCACTTTCTCTCACTTTGGTGGCTCAGACAGTAAAGAATCTACCTGCAATGCAAAAGACCCATATTCAATCCCTGGAATGGGAAAACCCCCTGGAGAAGGAAATGGCAGCCCACTCCAGTATTTTTGCCTCAAGAATCCTATAGACAGAGGAGCCTGGCAGGCTACAGTCCATGGGATCGCAGAGACATGACTGAGAGACTAATACACAAACTTCATGAATACAGTAAAAATTACTGAATCATACGCTTTTTAAAAATGAATGAACAGTATGTGAATTACACCCAATAAAACTAAGTATGTACAGTTTATTGCATGTCAATCACATCATAAAAAATTGTTGTCTTCGCCAGCTTGGGCTGCTGCAACGACCAGCCACAAACAGGGTGGCTTTCAAACAGGAATTCATTTCTCTCAGTTCTGGAGGATGAAGTCCAAGATCAAGGCACTGGCAGAAGCAGTAACTGGTAAGGACCTGCTTCCTGGGTCACAGACAGTATCTTTACAGCACTTGACAAGACCCCATACTGTATGATTTCATCTATGTGACGTTTTGATAAAAACAAACTACGCAGACAGTAAAAAGACCAGTGATTGCCGAGGGTTGGGGACATGGTAAGTGGAGCACAGGGAATTTTTAGGGCATTGAAACTATTCTGTATGATACTCTAAGGGTGAATACACATCATTATACATTCGTCCCAACCCATAAAATGCACAACACCAAGAGTGAACCCTAATGTAAACTAAGGACTTGGGATACCAGTGTGGGATCCCGGGTGGTAACAAATGTCCCATTCTGGTGGATGTGTCGGTAAAGGGGCTATTTACGAATACTCTATAATTCCTGCTCAATTTTGCTGTGATAAAAACCACTCTAAAAGTAAAGTCTATTAAAAAGAATACTGTGGCAGAAGAGAGCTATTTCTCCCTTTAGTTCTCAGGGAAGGAGTACAATGATTAACTCATTATGGCGTGCCTTCCGTGAAGGACTTTGCTCTGCATTGTTGAAAGGCCCGTCTACCTAAAGGAACTAAATTAAGTTCCGTCATCCATCACGCTTCTTTGGGCTGAGGCCTCCAAAGCCTAAGTGTAAAAACAAAAATCCATGGGGAGGCGAGACAGGAAGCAATTACAGCTCATTAGCCTTGCCACCTGGCTGGTCCCCTGCCTGGTGCTGACGGGTCTAGGGCCCTGTGGTGTTTCACGATGAGAAATTAGCCTACGTGCTTATTTCTCCCCTAATTACTGTAGCCCATGGAAAGAAAATCCATTTCTCTTGATCACCTACTGCTCTCCCCAACCAAACAGAAGGCACGAATTCTGCCCAGATGCAGTGTATCTTCAGAAGGTAGAAGAACTTCCAACCTAGGATCATCACTGGTGTCTGGGGCTCTTGGGGGCGAGCAGAAAAAACAGCGCTTTTTCTCTTAGTGTGGTGGCCCTTCCTGCTTATTACTGGGTTGGCCAGTTAAGTTTGGGTTTTTTCGCAAGATGTAACAGAAAACCCGAACAAATTTTTGGCCAAACCAATACAATCCAAAATGACAATATTTCCATCTCTAACATAGCTCTGATGAACAGAACTTTGGTCTTCAAGCCAGGATAAATAAAAACCTAGATAGTTTAGGAAACAGAAGAATCTTGAAATAACAAGACCAATAAAGCCCCACAGAATTTTAAAGAACAGCGACACATTAATTTTTTTTATGCTCTGGAATTGCTCGCTGCCCACCCCTCTCTGTCTTCCTCCTCCCAAAGAATCCCCCTCCCCAAGCATCCATCTCCCCTTCCCCATGGTGTGAGGGCTTCACTGTTATAATAACGCTGATTCCTCTGCAGGATGGAAGGAACACGGAGAAGCTCTTTTCAAATTACAGCTCCAACTCCCCTCAAAGCCATACATTTTTAAACTCTAACATCTTTCTTCCCTCTGGCTTCACCCATAGTCCACATCACCACGGGGGAATCACAGTGCAAGCAATTAACTAAGAGGCATGTGAGCTGTTCCAGGTGGTGCAGTGGTTAAAAAAAAAAAAATCACCTACCAATGCAGAGATGCAAGAGACACGGGTTTTTGATCTCTGGGTTGGGAAGATCCCCTGGAGGAGGGCATGGCAACCCACTCCAGTATTCTTGCCTGGAGAATTCATGGACAGAGGAGCCTGGCAGGCTACAGTCCATAGGGTCTGAAAGAGTCGGACATCACTGAGCACACACATACACACACACACGTGCAAGATGCTACTCAGGTCCATATGGTTTGTCCTGTGGTCATGTGTGGATGTGAGAGTGAGACTGAGAAGAAAGCTGAGTGCCGAAGAATTGATGCGTTTGAACTGTGGTGTTGGAGAAGACTCTTGAGAGTCCCTTGGACTGCAAGGAGATCCAACCAGTCCATTCTGAAGGAGATCAGCCCTGGGATTTCTTTGGAAGGACTGATGCTAAAGCTGAAACTCCAGTACTTTGGCCACCTCATGCGAAGAGTTGACTCACTGGAAAAGACTCTGATGCTGGGAGGGATTGGGGGCAGGAGGAGAAGGGGACGACAGAGGGTGAGATGGCTGGATGGCATCACGGACTCGATGGACGTGAGTCTGAGTGAACTCCGGGAGATGGTGATGGACAGGGAGGCCTGGCGTGCTGCGATTCATGGGGTCGCAAAGAGTCGGACATGACTGAACGACTGAGCTGAACTGAACTGATAGATTTATTTTTAAAAAGTCAGGACTTCATTTCCTCATTCTAGAGAACAATGAGATGTAGCCCAAAGACCACAGCTTCTCTATTCATCCCATTTCTTAATCTGTCCAAATTAAGCTCAGTCCTCTTCTCCTCAGGTTACTAACACAATAATTTGGATAAAGAAAGACCAGACACCCAACTCTTAGGTATGAAGAGGAAAAGTTAAAATTTTACATAACCTCCTTCTCCTTCTGCCTCTGTAACTCAGACTGCCCCTTGCAAAGTCTAGATCACGCAGGTCATGTAGTCTTAGAAAGTGGGGACTTGCAATAGTAGGAATTGGAGTTTATCTCACTCACCCTTGTCCTACTCTTTGCAATTGCCCAGCCCCTGCAAACCTGCTTAATCGCGCGGGTCCAGGTCAGGCATCCCTTCCCCATCTTGACTGCTGTTCCCGCGCACATGAAACTCCTTAGTTTAAACCAGCCTATTAACAGCTAGTGTTGCCCACTACAGTCTGTCTATAAAAACTCTGTAATCCCTTTGTTCAGGGCTCAGTGCTTGGAGCGTTAACTCCTCTGGGCCTGCCGGCGTAATAAACCTGAGTTCTCCAGCTCTCCAAGTGTGGTGCTTGAGTACTGGTTTTTGCAACAGGCACATATTCAAGAACACTGAAAATGCATGTCCTCACTGAAATTTGTACATGAATATTCTTAAGAATATTATTGTACATAATATTCTTAATATTATCCTTCACAATAGCCCCAAAGTTAAAAGTTTAAACCGAATGTCCATCAACTGATAATGGATTTAAAAAACAGGGTACATCCATACAATGAAGTATTATTTGACTTTGAAAAACAATGAGGTACTGATACATGCTATAGCAAGGATGACCTTTAAAAACCGTGTGCTAAATGAAAGAAGTCAGATGAAAGTGACAAATATGGTATGATTCCATTTACATGAAATGTTCAGAATAGGCAAATCCATAGAGATTAGTGGTTATCTGGGAAGGAGGGGCTGTTTGGTGGGTGGAATGGGGAGTGAGTGCTAGTGAATATGGGGCTTGTGTTTAGGGAGATGAAAATATTATGGATGTTGACGGTGGTGATGGTTGCACAACTCTGTGAATATAATAAAGCCATTGAATTATTTTCTTTAGCAAGGTTAATATTATGGTTTGTGAACTGTATCACAATGAAAAAAAGAGAAACTAGATATCAAAATGGATTCTGAAATACCTTTTTTATGTGTCCCTGAAGTCTTTCGTTTCAAAATGTTATTGACAATGCCTTCAAATATTGATTCAATAGAATCAGCTATGGCTGCTACTGATACTTTCTTCGAAAGTCCTGCCCAACTCTGCCCCTAAACCCCAGTTCTACAGGGCACTGATGTGGTGACCGCCCATGACACAGAAAGCTGAAAGTCCTACCTACTTAAACCCATGAGGATGGGATTCATTTTAAGAGCAATTTTAAGCTCTGGAGGCTTTTAGATCAATAGTTTTACCAAAAAAAAAAAAAAGAGAGAGAGAGTGACTGCACTAGCCTGTGCAGCTTTTGTTTACTCAGTGTTCCTTTTTTCTCCCAAGAATACACATTGCTCTGTGGTCTTCTATTTGGCTTCAGGGAGTGGATTAAAAGAGTTCTTTGTTATGGTTATGGGGGAACATCCGAGAGACTACTGCTTACCATTCAGTGTAAAAGGTTGTTTTCGCCTGGTGAATGTCCTCTCATGTTTGTGGCATTATTTTTATTTACTTTTTAAAATTCAAAGCCCTTCTATAGTGTGTGTCATGTGGGTTTCTGTGTGTCTGTTGGGGATTGGGTGGGGTGGGGTGCATGGGGTGATGGTGAATCACTGGGACACGCAATTCGAACTTCAAACTAATAAAATTTTGGTGCCTGAAGCACCGAAACAAAGAAATTACAGAGCAAACACCATAAATCACAGAAGGTTATCAGCAAACTGGTCTTGACATAGTCCACGTCCTATAAAAATTAAGATATAATAAAGAAAGCACAAATGGCAAGTAAGAAAAATAAAACAATTAAGTGACAACACTTTGCTGTTTCTTTTAACACTCCAATTTTTCAAGCTCAGATCTGCTTCTGAAATTTTTGAAGACAAACACTAAGGGTACAAAGATAAGTAATTAAGTCATATATGTATGCATGTCTTTAGGAAAGTTACTTTAAAACAACTGAGGCTTCTTTTCCTTATTAAGAATAACTTGGGTTACATAATAACTAATATTAATACAGTGATTTGAAAGTGTATTTTCATTGACATAATTTGTTTTCATATTCATATCATTCCTATTTTACAGATAAGGAAATTGTAAAACAGTAAATGCTTAAAAGAAGATGACTGACCCCCTAAAGATAATACAATGAGTAGAGAAGCTGAGTTTGAATTTTGCTGATTCAAAATCCTAAGGTCTTTTCACCCCACCCTCTCAAATCTGGCATGACAGTTATTACTGAAACCAGATACGTATTTTTACAGAACCCAAATTCTATGATTCTAACCCATTCAATTCAGTTCAGTTCAGTCGCTCAGTCGTGTCCGACTCTTTGCGACCCCATGAATCGCAGCACGCCAGGCCTCCCTGTCCATCACCATCTCCCGGAGTTCACTCAGACTCATGTCCATCGAGTCCATGATGCCATCCAGCCATCTCATCCTCGGTCGTCCCCTTCTCCTCCCGCCCCCAATCCCTCCCAGCATCAGAGTCTTTTCCAATGAGTCAACTCTTCGCATGAGGTGGCCAAAGTACTGGAGTTTCAGCTTTAGCATCATTCCTTCCAAAGAAATCCCAGGGCTGATCTCCTTCAGAATGGACTGGTTGGATCTCCTTGCAGTCCAAGGGACTCTCAAGAGTCTTCTCCAACACCACATCGATTCTTCGGTGCTCTAACCCATTAGATCCATGGAACACTCACTAGAGGCTGCCTGACTGCCCTGGGGGCTAAGAGTTTTAGATACCATATCTGATGAGACAGTTGCCAAACACTTATCCACACCACTCCAACAATGACCAGTCCAGCAGAAGTCTGGGACCAGTGTCCTTTACTCACCACTGGACAGATGTCACATCCCAAACGGCACCCATTGAGGGAATGGGTGTCTTCAGTCTTAGGAAATGTGGAGTGCACAAAAGCTAAAACATGCATAAGCCCATCTTCCTTCAGAGAGCCAACTAACCACAAAACCTGGAAACAATTCAATGTTCACGACAGGACACTGGTTAAATTATGTAAACATTAAAAAACCATTGTGAGATATACTGTTAAATGAAAACAGTGAAAGGCACCAAGAGTATATTTTGATCCTATTTGTAATTTAAAAAATGTATTTATAAGCAAATGCGTGTAGCTTACAGGGCAAACTGTGGATGGTGGATCCACTGGGGTTAGAACTGCAGTCAGTGCCTTGTGTGTCATTTGAGTTTTCATGCAAAAACCAATAAGGCTTGCTTCCAATAAAAATGTAAGTGCTGCAAAGAAAACTTCTCACTATTAGACTCTTTCTTCACATTTCTAAGTATATCAATTGTCAGTCCATCTGACCATGGCAGGGTGGGGAGGGGGGTAAACAAACTGCAAAATAATACAAAAAGATCAAAACTTTTACTTTATAGGCCACTGAAAGCAAAAATGCAACAGACATTAGCCGCATGCCATGCTCAACTTTCTCATATGATTAAAACCACAAACTAAAAAAAAAAATAAGAAAGAAAAAAACCCCCCACAAACTATTCTCATCTCCAAGCACGCTGCCACAGATCTCTGTGGGTAACCCAGCCAACCAGTCTAGGCAACAGCCACATACATACACAAAAAGGGATTTAAGTACAAATTTCAATGAAATATAGTCTCAGATTTTTCAAGCTGAAGAGAACTCCGTCTTCAGCCTTGACTGGTGGACTATTCATCTGAGACTCTTTCTGCTCCTGAGTGAGTGAGTCTCAGTCTGACTCTGAGACCCAATGGACTACGGAGTCCATGGAATTTTCCGGGCCAGAAAACTGGAGTGGGTAGACTTTTCCTTTTCCACGGGATCTTCCCAACCCAGGGATCGAAGCCAGGTCTCCTGCATTGCAGGCAGCTTCTTTACCAGCTAAGCCACAAGGGAAGCCCAAGAATACTGCTCTTACCTGCATCAAAAACAGTAAAACCTGCTAACAGGATTTCTTCACAAATTAGAACCCCTCCCCCCAATTCAGGAAAATTGCCCCAAAGAAATTCCCCCAAGCAACTTAAGCCAACAGCCCTACATCTAAACCTCTGCCAATCTACTCCACCAACTAGCATCATCCTTGGTCTTTATGAGGTAAGAACAGCCTAAAATACCAGCTTTGTAATATTTTCAAGGTCAAGTCAACATAGTTTTGGGGGGTTGTTTTTTGGGTGGCGGGGCCTACACTGCACCAGGCATGTGGGCTCTCAGTTCCCCAGCCAAGGATGTAACTGGGGCTGCTGCAAAGGAAGTGCAGTCTTATCCACTGGACTGCCAGGGAAGTCCCCAAGTCAGCACGGTATTAACTGGCACATAGCTAGACGGCCAATGGAACACTTTCTGTCCCTCCTACCAAGCTGGGTTTGGAGGTCTCCTCCATGCTCTCATTCACTCTGCCTGGCTCTATGAGGGTTTTTAAAATGATAGTCACTCATAAACCATTTTCTAGATTCTGTTATATCTGTGGACCACTTATTTGATTATCACTTTAATGTTGGTCTTCAAACTGGCTCACTCATTTTCAGCGAAACACTCAAGAAAACATGATATGATTGTTATATTTTACAGATAGACATTAAAACCAAGATGTATATATTTAAAGGAAAAATGAAAAAAAAAAAAAAAAACTCATTTCATGAACTAGGCTCTTGGGGTGACAGGCTCCTGGAAGATTTGATTTGTTCTGGATTTGACTTGCTATCTGGAGATGTGTGAGCTTCCCTGGTGGCTCAGTAGGTGAAGAATCTGCCTGCAATGCGGGAGACCTGGGTTCGATCTCTGGGTTGGGAAGATCCCCTGGAGTAGGAAATGGCAACCCAATCCCATATTCTTGCCTGGAGAATGCCATGGACAGAGGAGCCTGGTTGGCTACAACCCATGGAGTCGCAAAGAGTCAGACACAAGTGACTAACACTTTCACTTTTTCACTGGCGATGTACTGCCTAGTACAATAACATCAAGAAGTCAGCGAAGGACTTCCTTGCGGTCCAGTGGCTAAGAATTCTTCTGCCCATGCAGGAGACACAGGTTTCTTCCCTGGTCCAGGAAGATCCCACACGCAACTAAGCCCATGTGCTACTACTGAGCTTGCATGCTGCAGCTACTGCAGTCCGAGCATCCTAGAGCCCATGGTCCCCAACGAGAGAAGCCACATGCTGAAACTAGAGAAGACCCACTCACAGCAACAAAGACCCAATACACCCAAATAAGTAAATAATAAATTAAAAAAACAACAAAGAGAGGAAGTCAATGAAGCAAGAATCCCGGGCCCCAGGAAAGCATCTTAGACCACATGCAGGGTCAACTGGTTGCCTCCATGACAACTACCATCGCACTTTGGATGCTGGGGTGGGTATCGTCCTCAACAACCACATCATCAAACATTTTTTGTTATGACCATGATTCGGACCAGAGCAAATGTGTGTGGGGTTTTATGGTTCATGTGGACTCGAAGGAATCTGAATTCTGGTCTAGCCTCCCTGGCAAAGGCATGAGACAGAGAGAGCCCCTCAGCTACTGCAGAATCCTTGCCCCAATTCTACTCCCAATATCCTGAGACTCTTCCATCCTTTCTATACAGGTTATCATCCAGGACTGGTGAAAAGTAGGAGACTTAAGAGTCTTCCTTTGTTGTACATCATGGGTACCAACAATAAAATCTATACTGTGTACAGCTGGGGCACAGATGAGGACATAAAACCCATGGGGACATAAAATGGACACCATAATCACTGACATTATAATACATTATAGTCACCAAAATCCCCCCCAAATTAAACAAGAAAAAACATTGGTGGTCTGCAATTTACACACTGATTTGAAACAGCTAGGGAGTGAGCCCTCTGCCACCGTCCAGAGGAAAAGCCCCTCAAAAGTTGGCCTCACATCTCTCTTGAAGGTGGACAGACTTGAGTGTTGAAGGCAAGTGAACCAATATAAATCTGCACTCCTAACACTTACAATGAAACAACAGTTCACAACCAGCCTTCTCCTGTTTATATCATTTCAGTCCTATTATTTATACTATTTCAGTATGCTTATAGTACATTTGAAATATTTCATATATATTTAATAAAATGTATGATTCAATATCATTTTACTACATAGTTTTTGCTATAATAGAAGGAACTCCGGACCGTGCTCTTGATTCTCATCCTTTCTCTTGTCTATTTCTCTCTCTCTTTTTTTTTAATGGGATATGTAGTCTGAACAGATATCTTTATACTAGAGTCGTAAAATTTCAAAATTTCCATACGTCTCCCCAAGGCAGAATGTTCCAGAGCAGGTGATTAGGGCAAAAGGATGCTATGAGTGCTATCCCTTGAATGGGCATGTTTTCTTCAACTAGAAATAAGTCAGTTATATATCATTTCATACCAAGCTTCAAAATAAGACAGGGCACTTCAACTCTTTACTCCCTTCTATCCATGTTTGTAAAAAGCAATTCAACTCTGTAATAGAAGACGTCTCGAAAGACAGAACTTAAACAGAGTAAATCCTTTGTCAGTAGTGGTACCATTTTTAATACTAACCATTTCTAATATTAGCCGCCACAATGAGCTATCATTCTCCCCAGCACTCCCATCTTTAGCAACAGCAAGCTAGAGCTGCTCCACACATGCATTAATAATGAACTGCTATAAATCCTCACTTGCTTATACATACATCAGCTTGGGACCCATTTAGATGTTAAAAACCAACATTGCTAACAGCAGCCTATGTATGATGCATGTTATAAAGCAAATATGAGCTATGCTTTGGCAGTAATTCAGAAAAGTACTATTTTCCACCTTCAAAGGACCCTTCCTGGGAAGTCACTCTCTTATTTTTCTGCATAGATGTAATAAGATGATGATACTGGTAGGTGAAATTTAAATAATAAATTTATAACCTGGAAATTTTCCCAAGACATTTTCATGTGCATATCCTGATTCCCGGTGATTAAAAAAAAAAAAACAAAACCTAATCAAGTAATTCTAGACCAATAACCCTATTTCATCCATATTTTACAAATGCACCCCCATTTTATCACCCATGTTCTATGAATGAACCTATTTGTGCCTCACCAAAGGGAAATTATGAGTGTGGCATAAAGAACAGCTGCCCAGACCTTTTCTAAAGCTTGGGTCATTCTAATGTTACCCAAGTAAACTTGTGTTTCCCCATAAAGACTGGGACAGCATTTGTCTTAAAAATGCTGGTCATAAAAACAAAACATTTTGTTTTAAACCGTCCTTCCCACCTCCACCATCATTAAAAACCTAAACCCAAGACAAAATAAAAACAGCTCTGTAGACTATACTATCTGGGTTTTTGTAATGTGTCTCATAATTTTCTGGAAAAAAAATATTCTGTTGGAAAAAGCATGTTGTTGTTCAGTCATGAAGTTGCGTCCAACTCTTTACTATCCCATGGACTGCAGTATGCCAGGCTCCCCTGCCCTTTACTGTCTCCCGGAGTTTACTCAGATTCATCTCCATTGAGTTGGTGATGCTATCTAACCATCTCATCCTCTGCTGCCCCCTTCTCCTTTTGCCTTCAATCTTCCCCAGCATAGGTAACTTTAAAATGAGATTCTAGCTTATTATACCCTGAAACACATCTTGCCCTAGAGAATGTCTAGGCTTGAATTACGCTGAGACAACAGGAAATGTGGCCGCGCTGCACTCGCTTGTCTTTCTACGGAAGCATTTGTGTATAAGAGTCTCTGGATGTGGTGTGAGGCTGGAGCACCTATCATGATGACCTGATGAACCATGAACCTAACATCAGGCTAATGGTCATTGACATTCTGGGTTTCCCTGGTGGTTCAGCGATAAAGAACCCGCTTGCCAATGTAGGAGACATGGGTTCGATTCCTGGGTTGGGACGATCCCCAGGAAAAGGAAATGACAACCCACTCCAATACTCCTGCCTGGGAAATCCTGTGGACAGAGAAGCCTGGCTGGTCACAGTCCATGGTATCTCAAAAGAGTCAGACACAACTTAGCAACTAAACAACACTGACATTCCACACCTAGTTTTTCAGGCTATCACAGGCTTTCCTTACATGTTCTGTCAGAGTTCATTTCATCTTTGTCTCCAGTTTACAATCTTGTAGAATTTAGGAAAGATTGGGCGTGTCGGGGGGTGGTCACTCAGAAGAAATTAAAAAGATGTATATCTAAAGGAATTTAAAGACTCCAGAGTCAAATCACACAACTGTTTCCACCCAAGTTCTGAATGACCATCAACCACATCTCTGTGGCCTGCCTTCTTTGTGACCAGTCAGCTGTACTGCACAGAAGGGAATCTGAATTTGTGGTGCTGATACACAACGCTGGCTATAGCCCTAAGGAAGTAAAACCATTTTTCGTTGTGAAAGCAATGTCAGACCTACTGTTTGCCTGGATTTGGTCCCCTCCACACCCCAAGTTCTCCAGCCTAGCCGTTCTTTGTCTCTAAAGGCTGGTATTGCTGGCTGCATTTCCTTGTGCTAGAAACATCTGCACACATGTTAGGGGGAGGAGAAGCACCCTTTCATGATGAGATGCTCTGTCATACAGCAGTCCACGAGCAAATGAAATTACCAGTTAAGAGGGTGGGGAGGAAATGGAGAGCTTAGGAAATGCATAAGAATAAAAACTCAATATGCAGGCTAACAAAATTACGGGAGCCATAATCACAGGATGTAGGAAAGAAAATTCACTTATGACCATGCAGATGATGTCCACTTTCGGTGAAGGCGCCCTGGATATGCATCTACTCAACTCACCAGGGGAACAGCTGAGCAGACTCTCATATTTCTTTACACAACACCTATTTCCATTCTCAGGTTGACGTCACGAGCTGGGCTATCAACACTGGGCAAAGCCAATTTCTTACTCATTCTGAATGACTGTCAACACGATGACTGTGCAGAGGGAGTGGCTATCAATTCTGTGTGCCAAAGTTGGTTAAGCCAAAGTCAAGAGACCTGGGACTACCCTGGTGGTCCAGTGACTACCCAATGCAGAGGTCCTGGGTTCGATCCCTGGTCAAAGAACTACATCCCATATGCCGCAACTAAAAGTTTGCATCGTGCAGCTAAAAGACCTAGGTGCATCTAAATAAATATTTTTAAACAGAATTTATTTTAAAAAAATGAAGCCTTGGGCTTCCCTGGTGGTCCAGTGGTTAAGAATCTGTCTTGCAATGCAGGGGACAAAGGTTCAATCCCTCGTCTGGGAAGATCCCACACGCCACAAAGCAACTGAGCCTGTGTGCCACAGCTACTGAAGCTGGTGTGCCCTAGGGCCTGTGCACCACAAGTAGAGAGGAGCCCCTCCTTGCTGAAACTAGAGAAAACCTGAGCACAGCAAAGAAGACCCAGTGCAGTAAAAAAAATAATAATAAATTAAGTAAGTAAAAATAATAACCTCAAGACACTTGAATATACTATCTCTACAACACGCTAGATCCACTAGATGTTCATCAGTGTCCCTGACATTCCTCACTATTCTGTCCCCAACTTCTCCTCCGTCCGAATGGAAATCAGGGACACTCTGGTAAAAGGAAGGATCCACGCTGTGGTGGCAGGGCTGCTCCCCTCCACACCCATCACTGCTGTCAGAAGCCCCAGCTTCACGTCTCATTTGGGAAAGCAACAGGCCCTGGTCTGAGATTTAACATTCCTCCTGGGAAATGTACAAACCCTGTGAATAGGCTCTTTTTATGGCCCTAAAGTTCAGGTGAAGGCTCTCACATCTCACAACTGAAACCACTCAGTCAGAGTGCCTGAATGAACAGTTCTCTTGACCTTGAGATTTAATTCCACTAGCTGGTCACACCTCTCCGACAAGCAAGTTTCAGACGTACACCTAGTCAGGCCCAAGGTGAGAGCTTACCACGCTCAGCTCTGGTCCAGGTCACCAGCAGCCTGGTTCCTCAGCCTCTCCGCCAAGAGGCTGCTGGTCTAGTAAGTCCTACGACAGGGCCTGCTTAGAATAAACTTACTGACATTAACTTGTAGAGCTCGAAAATGTAACTCATCACCTCCTGAAATGAAAATAGTCTTAAGAACTAAGATTGCAGGGCCTTTGACATGTAGACATTTTCTAGCCCATCATCTGCAAAAATCAAGTTTTTCATTTGGTTGCAATGATGTCTTTCCTCCAAAAGACTGTCCTCCCCTCCTCTGTCCCTTTAAACACACCCCATCCATCCTCCACTCTCCCATCTCCCCCACTCCTCCCCCTCTTTTGCTGCTTCCTCTTCATCCTTGGCAGGATGCCTTCATTACAAGATTTCTCCCAGGCAGAGAAGAATGGGTTCTCCTCCCCTGGAGTTAGATGACTGTCCTCCTGCAGAGCCAGTCTTTGAGCAGGACTAGACAAGCATCCCAGAAAACTCCCTTCCTGACGCCTGTTCACTGCAGGGAGCAAAGGAAGGAGGCTGGATGGACATAGGAGAGGCGGAGGGGGAGAGAGCAGGGCACCATTGATTTACCAGCCGGTCAGTGAGTGATTAACTCTAGTTAGTAAAAGGGGCTGTTGATCGCACAGTCAGTACCTCCCCAACAGGACTGTAACTGGGGCTATAACCTCCCTGTGACCCTTTGTAATGAGAGAAGCTCGACTTGAGAAGGCCAGCCTCAGCCTTCCAGGTTGACAGGCACATCTATGCTCTCCCCTCAGAGTCCTTTCCTCTACAATTTCTACATTCCACCATCAGGCTGGGGTCCTTGGGATGATGAGCAATGCCAGAATTTTTACAGAACTCTTTGATGAGGTGCCAATGGTCAGTTTTCATTCCAATCCCAAAGAAAGACAATGCCAAAGAACGTTCAAACTACCGTACAATTGCGCTCATTTCACGTGTTAGTAAGTTAATACTCAAAAATCCTTCAAGCTAAGATAGTTCAATAGTACACGAACGAAGAATTTCCAGATATACATGCTGAATTTTAAAAAGGCAGAGGAACCAGAGATCAAATTGCCAAAATTTGTGGGATCATAGAGAAAGCAAGGGAATTCCAAAAGAAAAAAAAAATCTGTTTCACTGACTATACCAAAGCCTTTGACTGTGTGGAAATTCTTAAAGAAATGAGAATACCAGACCACTTAACCTGTCTCCTGAGAAACCTGTATGCAGGTCAAGAAGGAACAGAACTGAACATGGAACAACAGACTTGTTCAAAATTGGGAAAGGAGTGTATCAAGGCTGTACATTGTCACCCTGCTTTTTCAAATTACAGGCAGAGTATATCATGTGAAATGCTGGACCGGATGAAGCTCAAGCTGGAATCAAGATTGATGGGAGAAATAAACAACCTCAGATATTCAGATGATACCACTCTAATGGTAGAGAGTGAAGAGACTCTAAAGAGCCTCTTAATGAGAGTGAAAGAAGAGAGTGAAAAGCAAGCTTAAAAATCAACATTCAAAAAACAGAGATCATGGCATCCAGTCCCATCACTTCATGGCAAACAGATGGGGAGAAAGTGGTAACAGTGACAGTTTATTTTCTTGAGCTCCAAAATCACTGCAGACAGTGACTGCAGCCATGACATTTAAAGGCACTTGCATCTTGGAAGAAAAGCTATGACAAACCTAGATAGAGTATTAAAAAGTAGAGATATCACTTTGCTGACAAAGATCCGTATAGTCAAACCTATGGTTTTTCCAGTAGTCATGCACGGATGTGACAGTTAGACCATAAAGAAGGCTGAGCACTGAAGAATTGATGCTTTCAAACTGTGGTGCTGGAGAAGACTCTTGAGAGTCCGTTGGACAGCAAGGAGATCAAATTAGTCAATCCTAAAGGAAATCAACCCTGAATTCATTGGAAAGACTGATGTAAAGCTGAAGTTCTAATACTTTGGCCACCTGATGCAAAGAGCTGACTCATTGGAAAAGACTCTGATGCTGGGAAAGATTGAGGGCAAGAGGAGGGCGGCAGAGGATGAGATGGTTAGATATCATCATTGACTCAATGGACATGAGTGTGAGCAAACTCTGGGAGATACTGAAAGACAGGGAAGCTTGGCGTGCTTCATGAGATCACAAAGAGTAGGAAGCAACTTAGTGACTGAAGAACAATAACCAGATTTGAATCACAGGAAAGACCACCTCAAAGGTGTCTTTCCACTTAAAATCCAGCTGTCTTTTTAGAAGGCTTGTTTATCATTTAGACTTGTTGGGAATATTAGTTTCCAAATGAATACAGAAATTAGTTACAAAGACTGTTGATATATTTTGAACATTCTAGATTTGCCATGAACAATTTCAATGTGAGTAAACTGTAAGTAAAATCAGCCCTGTGTCCAAAAGCCACCTCCATGGGAAGGATTTTCCTGACCACCTGACCTAAGACAGCTGCCTGGCACCAGTCTGCATACCCTGCTTTTATTTTTCTTTGCAGAACTCTACTCTGACTATACATTTTGATGTATCAGCTCCATCCCCATCCACAAGGGGATGCTTGGCCCAGAGTCTGGGACAGTGCTTGGTTCGGACTCAGTTTTGGACCTTTGCCCTCTCCACCTATCTCAGCCTAGAGCTCTCTCCCCTGAGCCTTCACCTGGCTGGCTCTTTCTCATACTATAAGACAAGTGAAACTACCACCAAATGCTTCTTCTTGAATAGCATTTCTAAAGTAGGTCACTGTTCTCACCCTGATCATGCTGTAAACAATAATTGTACAATCTTTAATTTCTATTTTGACTTATTAATCTCTTTTGCCTACAAGTAAACTCCAGGAGAGTAGGATGGAGTTTGTCTTGTTCACTGCTTAATCCTCAGGACTTAGCATAGTATTTCATAATTGATCTTGCTGGATGTTTTTCAAGTGAATGAATGAACGACTAAATAAGTTGTTGCTCACCAACCAAAAGGTGAGAAAGAAATGTGAGGCTCTTTTAAAAAGGCAAATAAAATCTGGCTTCTGGTTCAAAGACCCCTTCGCATTTGAGAAACATGAAACATAGAATTACTACTTGCTTACAGAAAAGGCCTTGATATCTGGACCAAATTTGGGTCCTGATTGTCCATCAGGGCCCTGCAGAATGATTCAGGATGGAAAACAACTACTTTTTTAAAAATAATTTTATTTCTATTTTTGGCTGTGCTGGTTCTTCGTGGCTGTGTTCAGGCCTCCTCTAGCTGCAGGGATCACCATCACCCATTGTGGTAGCTTCGCTTGCTGCAGAGCACAGGCTCTAAAGCAAGGGTTTAGTAGTTGGGTTTAGTAGTTGTGGCGTACAACCTTAGTTGCCCAGAAACATATGGGATCTTCCCAGACCAGGGATCGAACCCATGTCCCCTGCATTGGCAGGTGGATTACCACCAGGGAAGTCCAACAATTTCATTTTAAAAACGTCTCTAGGATGCTCCCTTAGCACTCTATAGATTTTTCTAATGTGTCTTTAGTACCCTGAACTGTAATCACTTCTTCACATCTGTCCCCTCAAGTGGGACAGCTCTGAAATCCTCTTCATAGAATTATGAGTCTTTACTTATTTTACTCAATAATTATGTATTGAACTGCTACTACATGCCAAGTTCAAGGAATAATAAAGAACCATCTGGCAGAGAATGACACAATGGTAAAGAATCCACCTACTAATGCAGGAGACGCAGGTTTGATCCTTCAGTAGGGAAGATTCCCTGGAGGAGGAAATGGCAACCCACTCCAGTATCCCTGCCTGTAGAATCCCAAGGACAGAGGAGTCTGGCGGGCTACAGTCCCTGGGGTCACAGGATCAGACACAAGTGGACAATACAGGTTCAAGGTTTTCTAGAGACAATGTGTGTGGTGAGACTTGAAGCTGGTGGCAGGGGCAACAGTAGAAGGAGGGATAAAGTCAAGTGTGGGTGTGTCTGCAGGGCAGGACCTGGGGTGGACGTGGGGGTCATCAGCAGATAGCTCTGTGATTCCAGAGAAGAGAATAGATCGGGGGAGAGTTAAAGGTAGAGATTTAGGCAGAAGTCCAATTATTTTAAGGTGCTTGGACATTAATATGTTCTAAACAGTGGACTATCGTCATACCTGCACCTGAGATAGGTCACTCTATATAAGACCAGAGAGCTAAATGATGCACCACTGGGCTCCCGAGATAGGTCATTCTACATGCTAGAATCTGGTCCCATCACTTCATGCAAATTAGATGGGGAAACAAGGGAAACAGTAACAGACTTCACTGCAGATAGTGACTGCAGCCATGAAATTAAAAGACACTTGCTCCTTGGAAGACAAGCAATGACAAACCTAGACCATGTGTTAAAAAGCAGATGTTACTTTTCTGACGAAGGTCCATATAGTCAAAGCTATGGTTTTTCCAGTAGTCATGTATGGATGAGAGTTGAACCATAAAAAAGGCTGAGTGCCAAAGAACAGATGCTTTTGAACTGTGGTGTTGGAGAAGGCTCTTGAGAGTCCCTTGGACATCAAACCAGTCAATCTTAAAGGAAATCAATCCTGAATATTCATTGGAAGGACTGAGGCTAAAACTCCAATACTTTGGCCACCTGAAGTGAAGAACTGACTCATTGAAAAAGACCCTGATGCTGGGAAAGATTGAAGGCAGGAGGAGAAGGGGACAACAGAGGATAAGATGATTAGATGGCATCACCAACTTGACGGACATGAGTTTCAGCAAGCTCTGGGAGGTGGTGAAGGACAAGGAAGCGTGGCAAGCTACGGTCCATGGGGTCACAAAGAGTCGGACACGACTGAGTGACTGAACAACAACATGCTGTGGGGTGGATGGACTTGATCATAAGGATTGTGCAAGGAGATTGATTCGATGGTTAACATGAGCAGGCAAAATATAGATGATGTAGGCTCGAAGTGAGCGAATGTTTCCAGAATTGTAGGAAATGTAAAATTACAAGTGCCCAGTAGGGTCCCAAAATCTTTTTTTTTTTTTCCCCAAATCTTTACTAAATGAATAAAAGGACACACTGGGGCTCCCTAGAGAATGAGACTCTGCTCACGACCCCATCTGAGAAATGAAGACCTCATGAACAGGAACTGTTTTAAGTTTACTGTCGTTACTTTGTAAAGCAAGAAGAAGCAGCAGTTAAACTCTAGCTCCCTGCAGTGGAAACCTGGAGTCTTAACCACTGGACCACCAGAGAAGTCCCATCCTATAAATTTTATCAAAGATTCTTAATTTTCTCCTAGAGTGCTGGCTACAAGCTGTAAAGTCCGAAGTTGTTTATCAGTAGAAGTGGCATTTCTTCTCTTATTTTTTTTCTTGAGCTTGGTAGATACCAAAAGCAGGACTTTTAAGCTGAAACATCTAAACGATCTTCCTTCTCAAGGGAAGATATAAAACATATCTTCCTGGCCCAAGGATCAAACCTGGGTCTCCCAAATTGTAGAGAGATTCTCTACCATTTGAGTCACTGAAGAAGCCCCCATATAAAACAAGAGACAATAGAAATAATTTAATACTGAGGAGTGGAAGGTGTTTTTGTAGTTACATTTGAATGTAGTTATCTCTAGCATTTGTGATTTGGAGCTATAATAATAAAGTTAGGAAATCACTTTGTGTTTGAATAGCAATCTAGTCTCAAGTGTATGTGAAATACTAACTTAAGCAAAATAACTGCTTCTTCTCATTTTCTTTAATGTTTATATGCTGCTTTGGTTAGAGGAAGAATTCGAATGCTTTCTTGAAAGCTATTCAGCAATACAAAAGATTGTATGTTGCATAAGAGGGAGTAGACACTAAGTACATTTTGCCAAAATGATCCTGGAAAGTGAGAACTATAGGACAGCACATAGAGTGACTTCAGGGTTGAATTCTCTTTCTATTGTCTTTATCAAATGAAAAACAAATCTGGATTTAGACAAAAGTGAAAAGTGAAATCGCTCAGTCATGTCCAACTCTTTGCGACCCCATGGACTGTAGCCTACCAGGCTCCTCTGTCCATGAGATTTTCCAGACAAAGTACTGGAGTGGATTGCCACTTCCTTCTCCAGGGGATCTTCCCAACCCAGGGATCGAACCCGGGTATCCCACATTGTAGATAGACACTTTACCGTCTGAGCCACCAGGGAAGCATAGATTTAGGCAAGGACAGCTTTTATTTGAAAGGATTGGAAGATCTCTCTGATCTTAACATCTGTGAGTGTTCAAAGACCAGGCAGAAAAGGGCTTTTCTTTCATCCACAGGGATGATCAGTACTGGAAAGGTGTTCTCTGGGTATGGGAAGGTGGACAGGGCAGTAGATCAGAGCCTTGTTTATCCTGTAGTCAGCTTATCCTCAGGAGGGGCTGTGTGCTGGCTGGTATGAGAGGAGTCAAAATTCAGGGTCCAGCCAAGGAGAAAAGCTCAACTCAAGTT
The DNA here is from genome assembly GCA_006410675.1 of Oreotragus oreotragus. NCBI lineage: Eukaryota > Metazoa > Chordata > Mammalia > Artiodactyla > Bovidae > Oreotragus > Oreotragus oreotragus. Next base: position 490,875 of record SJYX01020657.1, read on the forward strand.
TGATCAAGTCAAGGTAGCAAGTATTTTGACTAGATGGGCCAGTGGGGACGGAGTTAAAACCATTTATAAATCAAAGAATGGGAACTGGAGGGGTCATGACCTGCCTTGTCACAGGTAAACAAGGTGGGGGTGGGGCTGTGAGCCTTGTCTAAGTCATCTGGAGAAGGATGGTTCCTTGTAGTAAATCACTCCTAGAACACAAAATGGTGAGTGGATTATCTTCATGGTTTCTGTTGAGCATAGGGCTCAGGCAGAGTTCAACAGGATCACCTTCTTTCATTTTTCAGCCAGCAGTGTATTTAGGGATTTATCTAATCAGGTTTTTATTTGCAGAAGAAAATATAGATTAGTATTTTAAGATAAACTCTGGCAAACCCCTTTATGCTCTCAGAGCATTCGCATCTCTTAGGTTGAAGGTGTCACCTGCAAATTGGCACTTGCCATCCACTTCTTCACTGCAGCTGCTGACCTTCAACATCCCTGAAAGGAGTCCAGGGTGGAGATCAGGAAGGAGGCACTCTGTGCTCTGGGAAAACTGACAGGTCTTCAGATAGATATTTTTAGGAGAAGATTTTATGAGCCCAATTCTTGCATCTCCTTGTATCTAGAAAGGACTAAAATCTTTCATAGTGATCTGCTCCTCGTGCCTAGAGATTAGCACAAAATTGCAAAAACTATGAGTTTGATTGCATATATTCCCTCCTTACCAAAAATCACATATAGATGGACTCCCCCCACACCTTTTTGGAACAGTTTCTCAGAGCTATCTGAAATGCCATCTCCTGGACTACAGTCCTTATTCTGCCCCAAATATAACTTAATTCACAACTCTCACATTGTAGGTTTTGTTTTGCCTTTTTTCCCAGTCAACAAGGGTCAGCTGAATAGGGACTTCAGGAGCTTTCTGAGAAGCTGACAGCAACTGAAGCCAAGACTGCTAGCACTGAGTGGAAAGGAGCAAACTTTCCTTTAAAATTAAAAAAACACCCCCTACCCCCTACACACACACAAGTTGTCCAGTCTTTACTGAATGTTTAAATGTCTTTAAATCCTTTAATTTTTAGCCTGTTGGACTCTTTTCAATGATTCTTCATTTGATTCTTAAAGAACCTTTATAGTAAGCTTGACACAGTACAATGAAGAGGAGGGATGGAGTTAAAATGAGATCTGGGTGATATTAATATCTCATCCTCAGTTTCATCTTATGTAAATGTAGGCATTAATATCACAAAAATGCTGTTGGGTTGAGATAAGAATATGCTTGGAAGGGCTCAGCCATCTGTGGAGTTGTATGCTTTTTTAAAACATTATTTTTAGAAACAATGACTGACTCTGGAACTTCTTTTTAACACGTTCCTGACATCACATTTTCGATACAGATATGCTACAGAACTTACTTCTATAGAGCTTATGTCCAACTATTCTTAGAGTGGAAAGGAGAGCTGGCATGAGACTACATACACTCTCATAGCATTTCATCATTTTAAGAGGCAAGAAAGAACATGTTCACATCATTTAACTTTGTTCACTCTTGGGCTGTGGTGCACTTATGAAAACAAGCAGGACCCTGTGGGGCTTCTGGGTGCAGGAACCTTTCTGTTTACCATCCAAGATCTCTCTTGAGTTCCAAAGAGCAGGTTCAAACCATTGCTCACCAGGGAAGGGAGGGGATACAGAGATGAGAGAGGAGTGGCCAAGGAACACTAGCGCAGTCTTGGGGCGAGGTCCTTCAGTTCAGCGCAGTCACTCAGTCGTGTCTGACTCTCTGCGACCCCACAGACTGCAGCACGCCAGGCCTCACTGTCCATAACCAATTCCAGGAGTTCACCCACTCATGTCCACTGAGTTGGTGATGCCATCCAACCATCTCATCCTCTGTCATCCCCTTCTGCTCCTGCCCTCAATCTTTCCCAGTATCACAGTCTTTGCTAATGAATCAGCTCTTCACATCAGGTAGTCAAAGTACTGGAGTTTCAGCTTCAGCATCAGTCCTTCCAGTGCACACCCAGGACTGATCTTTAGGACGGACTGGTTGGATCTCCTTCCAGTCCAAGGGACTCTAAGAGCCTTCCCCAACACCACAGTTCAAAAGCATCAATTCTTTGGCACTCAGCTTTCTTTACAGTCCAACTCTCACATCCATACACGACCACTGGAAAAACAACAGCTTTGACTAGACGGACTTCTTCTGACAAAGTAACGTCTCTGCTTTTTAATATGCTGTAGGTTGGTCATAACTTTCCTTTCAAGGAATAAGAATCTTTTAATGCATGACTGCAATCAACATCTGTAGTGATTTTGGACCCTCCAAAAATAAAACAGCCACTGTTTCCACTGTTTCCCTGTCTATTTGCCTTGAAGTGATGGGACCAGATACCATGATCTTCGTTTTCTGAATGTTGAGCTTTAAACCAACTTTTTCACTCTCCTCTTTCACTTTCATCAAGAGGCTATTTAGCTCCTCTTCACTTTCTGCCAGAAGGGTGGTGTCATCTGCATATCTGAGGTGATTGATATTTCTCCCAGCAATCTTGATTCCAGCTTGTGTTTCTTCCAGTCCAGCGTTTCTCATGATGTACTCTGCATATAAGTTAAATAAGCAGGGAGACAATATACAGCCTTGACGTACTCCTTTTCCTATTTGGAACCAGTCTGTTGTTCCATGTCCAGTTCTAACTGTTGCTTCCTGACCTGCATACAGATTTCTCAAGAGGCAGGTTAGGTGGTCTGGTATTCCCATCTCTTTCAGAATTTTCCACAGTT
>SJYX01020657.1:493679-506905 GCA_006410675.1 Oreotragus oreotragus
CTATTTGGAACCAGTCTGTTGTTCCATGTCCAGTTCTAACTGTTGCTTCCTGACCTGCATACAGATTTCTCAAGAGGCAGGTTAGGTGGTCTGGTATTCCCATGTCTTTCAGAATTTTCCACAGTTTATTGTGATCCACACAGTCAAAGGTTTTGGCATAGTCAATAAAGCAGAAATAGATGTTTTTCTGGAATTCTCTTGCTTTTTCCATGATCCAGTGGATGTTGGCAATTTGATCTCTGGTTCCTCTGCCTTTTCTAAAACCAGCTTGAACATCAGGGAGTTCACGGTTCACATATTGCTGAAGCCTGGCTTGGAGAATTTTGAGCATTACTTTACTAGCGTGTGAGATGAGTGCAATTGTGTGGTAGTTTGAGCATTCTTTGGCATTGCCATACAACAATGCAAATAAGCCATAATTATATATCTTCTCCCTCTTGAGCATTCCTGCTTTTTAAGCTACTTGGTCAAGAAGTAATGTATATCACTTATCATCACATTCTATTGATAAGAACTAGTCACATTGCCTTACCTGAAGGTAAGGGAGGTTGGGGAATGTCGTCTGCATCTGGACAGCAACTTTCTAGCAACAACTGCACATATCACACAACAGAAGCCTGGAGTTGAGAGGACAGTTACTTCTGTTGCAGAAAATAACCAACTGAGGGACTTCCCTGGTGGGTTAGTGGTCAAGAACCCGCCTGCCAATGCAGGAGACAGGGGTTCGATGTCTGATCTGGGAAAGTCCCACATGCCACAGAGCAACTAAACGCATGCATCACAGCTACTGAGTCGGTGCTCTAGAGCCCGGGAGCTGCAGCTATGAGCTTGAGTGCCCTAGAGCCCATGCTTAGGAACAAGGGAAGCCACTGCAGAGAGAAGCCTGCACGCCCCAACTAGAGAGTAGCCCCCACTCACCACCACTAGAGAAAAAGCCTGAAGAGCAATGAAGACTCAGGATTAGTCGTTCAGTCACGTCTGACTGCACCATGGACTGTGCTCCTCTGCCTACGGAATTCTCTAAGCAAGAATATGAGGGATAGCCATCCCCTTCTCCAGGGGGGTTTCCCTACCTGGGGATCGAATCCGGGTCTCCTGTATTGCTGGCAGACTTGTTAGCACTTGAGCAATCAGAGAAGCCACTCAGCTCAGCCAAAAAATTTTTTAAAGAAAAAGAAAATAACCAATTGAACATATTCCTTGAGAAAGCAGGATGGAATGGGTTCCAGAACACACATGAAGAATTTGATAGGCAGAGGGACAAACTCTGCGTTTTGTGGGGAAGGAAGAAGGAGAAAATGAGCATTTGTGTTTTTATCACAAAGCACTTCGAGGGAGTATCAGTTGAAGGAAAAGAATAATGTAGGAGGAGTTGAAACCTGGCTGTGCCTTAATCTGAAGTCCCAGACTATCACCCAGAATCTGGCTAAGGAATCATTAATGGCTGATCACCTACTTTAGCAAGAGTTTTTACTAATAGGGATAGAATCAATAGACTCAATACAGCCAGGATCAGTCCTGCCTACAGAAAGTTAAGAGTAATTCTTAGGGGCCTACTCTGTACTATTCCTGTCCTTTGCTGTGATAACCTAAAAGAAACACTCATAGAGAGTGAGTTTTGTCTTAAAATGAAATCATCTTAAAGCAGAGCCAAAGGCTTTGCCCTCCCTTGAATATAATAGCTTAAAAAACAAACTGAAACCTTGTTAAAAGTAACCTGAGGGGATGAGGCCAAAGGTTGAACAATCTCTTGCTCTCAACCTTGTAGAAGCCAAGGGAAAGTTGATCAGGGGCAGGGGCAGGCAAGTCAGTGTGGATACCACCACTGGAGATGAAGCAAGCAGCACAAATTCAAAAAGCCTTGCTGTACTAAATAAGCTGCACACTCTTGGCTCCCAGACAAGAAAGAGAACTTGTGACCAAAAGGGACACTCCAAAAAGAATTTCAATGAAGCACGACTTGAGTCAGAACAATAAGTTGCCCAGATTACTTGGATTGTGGACAGACAGCCTGGCATGTGGAGTGAATGTCATCAGCTGAGAACACAGCCTTGATTGGTAGCCATGGCGCCTGCTGCCCACGTGGTCCCCTCAGGCTGGCTTCCTGGTGAAAGCTATTTGGTGAGTGCCAATCCACTCCCCTTCTGTTTGCTGTTTTTTCCTCCCTCCAAATGATTCCCACAGAAATCTTTCCCACCCTAGACACTGTGATAAATATGCTTTACTAAAATACCATCACAGTTTTATAAAAAACTTTCTTAAGCATGCAGAGCAACACTGATGGTATGAATATAAAATGGTTCAACCCTTTGAAGGACTCTGTGGCAGTTTCTTATAATGATAAATGTACATATAACCCATAACCCAACAATTCCATTCCTAAGTAGGTACCATCACTTCATGACAAATGGAAGGGGATAAAGTGGAAGCAGTGACAGACTTTATTTTCTTGGGCTTCAGAATCACTTCGGATGGTGACTGTGGCCACGAAATTTAAAAATGCTTGCTCCTTAAAAGGAAAGCTTGACAAACCTAGGCGGTGTATTAAAAAACAAAGACATCACTTTGCCAACAAAGGCCCATATAGTCAAAGCTATGGTTTTTCCAGTAGTCGTGTATGGATCTGAGAATTGGACTATAAAGAAGGCTGAATGTTGAAGAATTAATGCTTCTGAATTATGGTGCTGGAGAAGAATCTTGAGAGTCCTTTGGACAGCAAGGAGATCAAACCAGTCAATCTTAAAGAAAATCAACCCTGAACATTCACTGGAAGGACTGATGCTGAAGTCGAAACTCTAATACATTGGCCATCTGATATAGATATAAAGAGCCGACTCACTGTAAAAGACCCTGATCTGGGAAAGATTGAAAGCAAAAGGAGAAGAGGCCAGTGGGTGAGATAGTTAAGATAGCCCATCACTGACTCAATGGACATGAATTTGAGCAAACTCTTGAGAGAGAGGGAAAGACATGGCATGCTGGAATCCATGGGGTCACAAAGAGCAACTGAACATACAGTGAAAACAGATGTTCACACGAAGACTCATCAAAACGTTCATAGCAGCCTTCCATATAATAGACAAAAGCTAGAAGTAATGTAAATGCCTACCAACAGGACAATGGCTTAACAATTGTGGTATATCACATAACAGAATACAATTTGGCAATAAATTAAAGAAAGACTGATCGAAGCACTGACAGATGAATCTCAAAAACATTGTCGACTGAAAAAGCCAGAGACACATATACTATCATACAATACGATTCTGGGGTGACAGAAAAGTTTTTTATCTCGTTTTCAGTAGTGGTTGCATAGATATAAAGTTCTCAAAACTCATCTAACTAAACATGTAAACTCAGTGTTTTTTATTGAATATAATTAGTGCCTCAATAAAAAGAAATAATCTCTTTATTGAAGTGTTATTAACATGTCCTCTGCATATTTTCAAGCTTCAGGTGCTTGAAAATAAACTTTCTATCTCATTTCATACCTTAGAAGGGCTTATGAGGTAAGTCTCAGAAAAATTCGAAGGCAAGCACCAACAGAGATAAATGACAGATTGTTGCTAACCCAAGGGAGAATCTGGGCAAATTCTGGGACCCAGCCAAGTTGCTCTGTGGTTAAACTCTCCCGGCTGTTTTTGCCAACAACAGACCCCTCTTCTCATGCACCCTGGAAGGAGGTTCGTGCTATTCCGGCTGAAGTTTACACAGACAGAATTTATCAGGAGTTAACCCCTATGATCTTCTGTGTATCATCCTTAACTGATCCCTATAGAGAACACCCACCTCCTTGAGTTCCTGTTATATTCTTAACTATACCATACAGCTCAGTATCTGTTTTATACTTAGTACACTACAGAAGGCAGGCAATACAGTAGAATGTTTAAAACCATGCTCTTTGTAATCAGAGACCTCAGTTCAAATTCTATCTCTGTCACTTATTTTTTGGCCTAAATTTGGAGACTGCACTCAATTTCCCTAACCTTCAATAACCATTTGCACAAGACAGGGGTTTTTCCAAGATGGAAAGATTGAAGAAGGAGGTATCATACTACCGCTTAAACAATCAGTTTCACCCTCCTGGAGGGAGGCTGTTGTGCTAACAGGCTGTTGTGCTTACAGACTGTTGTGCTAACAGAAAGCAAAAATTGGAAATGGGGACAAAGCATTCTCCCCCTAGCAATTTGGATGCGATCTCACCATTTTCAAAGCTTTTTCACCAGTATTACCTACTGGGCAGCAGGTACTATTATCCACACCTTATAAATAAGGAAAGTGAGGTTCAAAATCATTGTCTGTACCAAAATAAAGCTGACAATAGCAGCTACATCTGTAAGTCGACAAAGGGTTTTCAAGGTTTTTTTATTAATGTCTAACTGGGGCAAATATTTTCTAATTTTATTGAAGAATTAAGTACATAAAGCAAAATGCATAAGTAATAAGTGTATACATTGATATACGTTTACAAATTGAACATACTCATGTAGTCATAGCCCAGATTAAGAAATCAAACACTCTGTGCTCCTCCCTTGTGGCTCAGCTGGTAAAGAATCCACCCACAATGTGGGAGACCTGGGTTCCATCCCTGTGTTGGGAAGATCTCCTGGAGAATAGAACAGCTACCCACTCCAGTATTATGGCCTAGAGAATTCCACGTTCTGTATAGTCCATGGGGTCGCAAAGAGTCGGACACAGTTGAGCGTCTTTTCACTTTTCACATGTTCCTCCAAAGACCAGCCCCTCTTGCAGCCTGTGACCCTCAGCGATGACTAGCCCACCCTCAGGAATAACCATATCTTAACTTCTATTTTAGACTGAAAGTTTTTGTCCCCTTCCAAGTTCATAGCTTGAAATCTAGTCCCCAGTGTGATAGAATTGGCAAGTGGGCCCTTTGGAGGTGGCTGAGATTAATGTGCTTATGAAGCAGACCCCAGAGAGCTCCCTTGTCCCCTTTGCCATGCGACAACACAGCGAGAAGACAGCCATCAGTGAACCAGGAAGTGGGCTCTCACCAGACACTGAATCTGCCGCTGCCTTGCTGTTGGACTTCCCAGCCTCGAGAATATGTGAGAAATGCATGTTTGTTGCTTCTAAGCCACTCAGTCTATGCTGTTCTACTATAGCAGCTGCAACAGACTAAGACATAGCATCAAAGTTAGTACTGCCTGTTTCTGGACTGCATACAAGTGGAATCCCGCAGAATTACACAGCAGGTACTCCTTTGTGTCCACTGCTTTTGCTCAGGTTTGTAAGATTCATCCACGTGGTTGTGAGTCTCTCATTTTGTTTCTGCATGGTCTTCCACTGCAAAGGCACCCTTTGTTGTGTCCATCATTGTCAGTTGGCGGGCGTTTAAGTTGTTCCCAGTTTGGGGGGTTTATGATTCGTGCTGCTATTTAGCATGAATGTCTTTTGGGCATTTCCATTAGGTGAACACCTAAGGGTTGAGTTGGGGCTTTCCAGGTGGCACAGCGGTAAAGAATCCACCTGCCAATGCAGGAGACATAGAGATGAGAATTTGATCCCTGGGTTCGGAAAATCCTGGAGGAGGGCATAGCAACCCACTCCAGTACTCTTGCTGGGAAAATTCCATGGAGAGAGGACGCTAGCAGGCTGTAGTCCATGGGGTCACAGAGTCAGACATGATTGCAGCAACTGAGCATGAGGGGTAGAGTTGCTGAGTTCGTGGTCGTGCAAATCTACCATGAGTTTTCCAAAGTATTTGTACCAATTTGCACAACTACCAGCAGCAATTTCTTGTGTTCCAGTATTGTCACCACCAAGCTTTTTCCTCTAAGCCATTCTAGTGGGGCTGGGGCACATTTCTGTCTTCATTTGATTTCAGTATCAACTGTTGACACCTGTTTTTCTTTTTTTAACTGTGTCTTTAATTATTGCATTTCCTTCCACCTGGTGGCTGAGATACTTTGATTCCAGTTTCTTTGTTGTTGTTGTTTAGTAGTAAAGTTGTGTCCAACTCTTTGCGACCCCACAGACTGTAGCCTGCTGGGCGCCTCTGTCCCTGGGATTCTCCAGGCAAGAATACTGGAGTGGGTTGCCGTTTCCTTCTGCAATGCATGAAAGTGAAAAGCAAAAGTGAAGTTGCTCAGTCATGCCCAACTCTCAGCGACCCCATGGACTGCAGCCTTCCAGGCTCCTCCGTCCATGGGATTTTCCAGGCAAGAGTACTGGAGTGGGGTGCCATTGCCTTACTTTCCTTAAAATTGCTCACCCTGCAGGAGATTGTTGAGTTCTTTCTTGTCTCTTGAGCTCATCTTTCATTTTCTTTCCCTGACTGTTGCTTTTTGTCACTGTTACACATACTTCACAGCCACCCTTCAGAGCAAGTCCTCCTGCAACATCCACCAAGGCTCTCAGCCATGTGGATGCTCAGGGTCCCTCAGTTCAAATTCTCTCCCCTCTCTAGTCTCATTCACACTTATCCTGAGACTAGTTCCAGTCCCCCCGCCCTTTTTCAGCAGGTCAGGCCCTAAAAACTCTCAGATATCAAAAATTTAGGATTTGAGCCTCCATGGATTTTGGTGCCCATGTAGGTCCTGGAACCAGTCCTCCGTGGGTACCAAGAAATGATTGTAGTTTAAAGTTATTGAGGATTTACTATATCTCCTCCCTGTAGCTCAGTCGTTAAAAAAACCTGCCTGCAGCGCAGGAGGCCTGAGTTTGATCCCTGGGTTGGGAATGATCCCCTGGAGAAGGAAATGGCAACCCACTCCAGTATTCTTGCCTGGAGAATCCCGTGGACTGAAGAGCCTGGTGGGCTGAAGAGTAGGGTGGGGACCCCTGGTGGGGTTGCGAAGAGTCGGACAGGACGGAGCAACTAACACTTTCTCTTTCTTTCTTTGCTGTGCACCAGAGATGTCACAATACTTCTACACCCTCCACAAAAACACTACACCATCAGATGAGGGAACTGAGGTGCAGGTAGCTTAAGCAAATTTCTCCAGCTCAAATCGTTAGTAATGGATAGAGCCAGGATGCACATTCAGGACCACTAACCCCAGAGCACGTGCTCTTAAGTCTTTGGCTAACTTGGCTGAACTCAGCAGCACCTGCTGTGTGTTTCACTCATCTTGCAGTTGTGTTTTGACCCTTATATCGCTGGTCATCCTTTTGCTTCCATCACCATGATGCTGAGTCTTTCAGATTTCCTGTCTGATTTTGTAAGGCATTTAAAGAGTGGAAATATTGGCCAAAACATAAAACTTAAAACTTATACATCTTCTGGTCTTCTGGTGACAAAGCAGAAGAAAAGTGAAATGAATGACAAAAATTTAATGTCTTTACTATAGTGGACCCTTTTACAAATCCAGAAGTAAGAAGGCAAGCCACTGATTTGTTTTGTTTTGTTTTGTTTTGTTTTAAGAGTGATATAAAAGTAATGTGAGCAATTCACACTAGCAGAAATGACTAATTTACAAGAAGTTCTACTTCAGTGGTAATCAAATGAATGAAAATTAAAATGATTTTTCACTTTCTTTATATTCTCCTATGTTATTTATGTATTTATTTGCAAGGAGTATGTGTTAGTTTTATCCTTTTTAAAAGAAAGTCATTTCTATCTTGGGAAAACAAAAGAGTATATGTCACTATGTCACACATTTTGCGAGGCAGTATCAGAATCTGAAGCTTGCTGGAGTCTAAAGGTTGGAGTTAACCAGTTTCGGGGCAAAGGGCTGTATTTAAAGAAACCATTTATCATTCACTCAATGTTGTAAAAAATACCCTCAATTTTCTGACACTGTGTTTCCTCTGTCAGTCATGTCCCAACTCTGTCATCAGGATCAGACATACCTTGCTCTTCCCCTACTATTCTCCCCAACCCCACTTTTTGTCCCAAATATAGTAGAGCCCTACCAATGAGATTTCTTGGGGTAGCGGCAACGTTACCTTTCCTACCCAGATCCCAATCAGGCTGGGCTCCTTTTTGGCCAGATGTGCCAACCTCAAAGATAGCCTATTAAAAAGCCATGTTACTTGTTGTTGCAACAGTTCTCCTGGTCAGAAATCTCATCTGTTACCCTTGCCCTTTCTTCTTCGAGCCCTCTCCTGACTTCTCTACTTGCAGCCATAAGTTTAAACTCTCCCACCTATGGGGGTCTTCAGCCCATAATACTGTCTGTGAAAGTGATGGTTGCGCAGTCATGTCTGACTCTTGGCACCACCATGGACTATACAGTCCACGGGATTCTCCAGGCTAGAATCCTGGAGTGGGTAGCCACTCCCTTCTCCAGGGGATCTTCCCAACCCGGGAATCGAACCCAGGTCTCCCGCATTGCAGGCGGATTCTTTACCGGCTGAGCTACCAGGAAATACTGTCTGTAATTTACGGGTTTTTAATTCTTTTTTTTATTGGGTTGCGCTGGGTCTTAGTGGCATCATGCAGCATCTTCTCCTTGAGGCACATGGGCTCTAAAGTGCATGAGCTCAGTAGTTGCGAGCAGGCTTAGTTGCTCTGTGGCATGTGGGATCTTAGTTCCCCAAACAGAGATGGAACCTGTGTCACCTGCATTGCAAGGAGGATTCTTAATCACCGGACCACCAGGGAAGTCCCCTGAGTGTTTACTTCATGCCAGGAAATGACATATATCCTCTATTTCAGTCCTTCCGACCATACTTTGAGTTAAATATAATCACTAGCTTACTGACGAAACTAACAAGCATCACCAATCAGAGCACAGCCAGTATTGAAAGATGCGTCTGTTTCTCTCCCAACCTGGGTCTTTCTCCTGTCAGCTTTTCTTTTGCCAAGAGGAGCCCCTGACTGTTCTCTGTGGAGGGTTGGATTGCTACCAACAATTGCTACCTACCGACGGTGACCTGCTTTCTCTCCTAACAGAGCTCAAGCAAGCCCTTACCAGTTTCCTCACAGCATTAGCTGCACAGATATTTGTATGATTAGACCTGCCCACTCGTCTCTTCCTGAATCGTTACTTTCAGCACCTGTCAATCAAGTACAGCCCAATTAGGAGACCCTTCTTCCGGTCTCCAGGGGCGGGTAGCATAAGGTCCCCTTCAAGTTTAAGTGAGAAGATACTTTGTGTTTCTCTTGGTTGAGAGACTGCAGAGACTTGGCCATACCAGGATGTATTTGTGCTTTTAAAAGGAGAATGTATCTATTTAAGTAAATCTCTTATACAAGTGCATTCTCTAGCAGGAAGAAATTCAAAACAAGGGGAGGGGGGCATCTGTGAATCCCTGTTTTACCAACAAGGCAGCTGAGACTCAGAAAATCTTTGGCTTGGCTGAGAGTCAGCCACAAAATATGAAAATGAAGCTCTTCCTTCTAATCGCTGACTGCGAACTTCCTTCTCCCTGCCCCCCACCCCGGTGCCCATCTCCACCAGCCACCAAGCTGCCCTAAAACTCTTCCTCCCTTGTCTCTGTGCTTGTAGGATAATCATCTCTTCAGAGTGCCCTGGAAAGGGGGCTGGGACAGCGTTCCCTTCGTTCTTCCCCTCCGAAGCTGGACTCCAGCCAGGCTCTCAGTGAGTCCTCTTGATGACTAAAAGTGTTGATGAGACTACTCACTCCATTGCAACACTCTGTGTGTCATTATTACTTTATGAGATAAAATGTTCAGCTCTTGTTCACCAGTCTTTCCCGATTTCCCACCTAGCACATGCTCCCTAGGATATACACCCAAGTTCCATAAAGCTTTTTCACTTATACATTTGTTTAGTTAAGTGTTGGAGCCAAAAGCATGTCAGGTCCTTGGGAGAAAAAGAAAAGCCCCCTACTCCATAGAACCAGGGGTTTGATTTTATGAAAAGATTTGCTTCCAATTTACTGGACTCTCCTTGACTTCCAAACTTCCAAGGCTTAAAGTGAGCCCGCATACTTGCAAGTCTTAGACAGTTGGTCGTTGGTCATAAAAAATGGTGCTCCATGGGTGAACTGGCTTCACCTGAAACCCCACCCAGATCCACACACACTGGCTTTGCACACAGCGGCCCAAGGAACAGCCTGCATTGTCCAAGGGCACAAGCCAAGTCAAGACTGCCACCTTTGGCTCCCTCACATCATCCAACAGAGCATTCCTTATTTCACTTCCACACTCCCCGCCTCCTGCTTCTGGGTACCTCTGTTGCTATGATGCCCACACTCAGCAGGGCCATGCTTACTGCTTCAGCAGCTGTTCTGAGACCAAGCTGCCTGATATTCCAGACACAGGTACATGGTCTCAAAGTGTACCTTATCCATCTTTGTGTCCTGGTGCCTAGAACAGTCTCTATCACCTAGCAGGAGCTCAGCAAGTATTTGCTGAATGAAGAAGTGAAGGGCCAGAATACTGAAGTAACTTGAATATGATATCTAGCTTCATTGTTGTTCAGTCGCTTACTCATGTCCGACTCTTTGCGACCTTATGGAATGCAGCACACCATCTGTCCTTCACCATCTCCAAGAGCTTGCTCAAACTCATGTCCATTGAGTTGGTGATGCCATCCAACCATCTCATCCTCTGCTGCCCTCTTCTCCTCTTGCCCTCAATCTTTCCTAGCATCAGGGTCTTTTCTAATGAGTCAGTTCTTCGCATCAAGTGGCCAAAGTATTGGAGCTTCAGCATCAGACCTTCCAATGAATATTCAGGGTTGATTTCCTTTAAGATTGACTGGTTTGATTTCCTTGCTGTCCAGGGGACTCTCAGGAGTCTTCTCCAACACCACAGTTTGAAAACATCAACTCTTCAGCGCTCAGACTTCTTTATGGTCCAACTCTCACATTCATACATGACTACTGGAAAAACCATAACTTTGACTATATGGACCTTTGTGGGCAAAGTAATGTCTCTGCTTTTTAATACACTGTCTAGGTGTGTCATAACTTTTCTTCCAAGGAGCAAGCATCTTTTAATTTCATGGCTGCAATCACCATCTGCAGTGATTTTGGAGCCCAGGAAAAAAAGTCTGTCACTGTTTCCATTGTTTCTCCATCTATTTACCATGAAGTGATGGGACCAGATGCCATGATCTACATTTTTTGAATGTTGAGTTTTAAGCCAGCTTTTTCACTCTCCTCTTTCACCTTCAAGAGGCTCCTTAGCTCCTCTTCAGTTTGTGCCATTTAAGGGTGGTATCATCTGCATATCTGAGATTATTGATATTTCTCCTGGCAATCTTGATTCCAGCTTGTGCTTCATCCAGTGTGGCATTTTGCAGGATGTACTCTGCATAGAAGTTAGATAAGCAGGATGACAATATATCAAGTTTAGAAGAGAACTAGACAAGAACCCTTGCTCCCCAAGTCCAATATCACACTCATTCATCTCTATCACCTCAGGCTCTATTACAAGAGCCTCCTACAAAAAAGAAAAATAAAACGAATGAGAGCAAGAGAAGGAGGAGAGGATGTAAAAGAGGAAACATAAGAAATAAAATCTAGGGGTGAATCTATAGGTGGCAGAACAGCAAGCCAAGAGCTGACATTTTCTTGAGTCATAGGTGGTCTGCTCCAAGGCAGATACATTGTATTAATGGTTAAATGGTACTGTTGCCCAAATTCTTACATCTGAAACAAGTCTTGAAACGCATGTGACTGCAAGCATAGTGAAAGTGGCTCAGGATGCATATTTATGAGATTTGAAATATGGCTGTTTAAAAAATCTGCCTGCAATGCAGGAGACCAAGTTGGATCCCTTGGTTGGGGAGATTCCCCTGGAGAAGAAAATGGCAACCCACTCCAGTATTCTTGCCTGGGAAATCTCACAGACAAAGGAGTCTGGCAGGGTACAGTCCATGGGGTCGAAAAGAGTTGGACATGACTTAGCAACTAAAGAACAACAATCACTTACCCCACCTCCAATTATCAAGTTTTGCTTTTGTTTTAAATCTCACTTAAAAGATAAATAAGGGGACTTTCTTGGTGGCCCAGTGGTTGAGAATCTGCATTCCAATGCAGGGGATGTGAGTTCAGTCTCTGGTCACGGAACTAAGATCCCATATGCCGTGGGGGCAACTGAGCCCACACTCTCACTCAGGCAACTAAGCCCGAGTACCACAGACCCTATGCTTTGCAACAAGAGAAGTCTGTATGCTACAAAGGCCCAGCACAGCCATTAAAGATAAATAAAACATTGTCCTAATTATCCCAGCCAAGTAGATGTCCCCTAAGAATTTGAAATTGTTTTGGCTGCTGTTACTTTAAATAGCTTAAGTGACGCAAGCATATTCAATATCATTTATTTTAATTCGTATGGATCAATTAAGAGAAATTCCAGTAAGAAAATGTTTTTCAGATTATGACTTAGATGTGCATTTTTTTTTTTCCCACAAGGTATTGATTGATGAAGATTAGGGAAGAAAAGTATCGTAAGAGGAAACTTCTTTGCATTAGCTGTATGTATGTTAAGACTAAAGGCCTGAGGCAGAGGACTGGAGTAATGAGAAAAGGATGACAAGGCAAATTTAGGCATGCTGTCAAAGAGCCCAATTAAGTGGTTTTGGAAATTATCATTAATTCTTTTACTTAATTGGGAAAAATTTATACAGAAAGTTATAAAGAGATCAATATTTCCTATCATTTGAAAATAACTGCAGCTAAGGTTTTAGTACATAATTATGCAAAGTTAGCTTTTGGTGCATTCTTAAGTAATCTGAAATTATTAAAAAATATAAAGAGGTAACAAGGGACCTGGGGAAGGATGGCTAGGTAGTAGAAGTAGGAGACAAATTTTTCATTGTGTAAACACTATTATGCATCCTTTAAAGCTTGTCTTTTTTGAATGTATCTCCTATCAAAAATAAATCAATTTTAAATTTAAAATCAAGATTTTAAAAATATTTTTAATATAAATTTATTTTAATTGGAGGTTAATTACTTTATAATATTGTTATTGGTTTTGCCATACATCAACATGAATCTGCCACAGGTATACACATGTTCCCCATCCTGAACCCCCCTCCCTCCTCCCTCCCCATACCATCCCCCTGGGTCATCCCAGTGCACCAGCCCCAAGCATCCTGTATCTTGCCTTGAACCTGGACTAGCAATTCGTTTCTTATATGATATTATACGTTTCAATGCCATTCTCCCAAATCATCCCAACCTTTCCCTCTCCCTCTCCCACAGAGTCCAAAAGGCTGTTCTATACCTCTGTGTCTCTTTTGCTGTCTCACATACAGGATTATTGTTACCATCTTTTTAAATTCCATACATATGCATTAGTATACTGTATTGGTGTTTTTCTTTCTGGCTTACTTCACTCT
>SJYX01020661.1:0-12918 GCA_006410675.1 Oreotragus oreotragus
TTTTTGTACAGTTCTTCTGTGTATTCTTGCCACCTCTTCTTAATATCTTCTGCTTCTGTTAGGTCCATACCATTTCTGTCCTTTATTAAGCCCATCTTTGCATGAAATGTTCCCTTGGTATCTCTAATTTTCTTGAAAAGATCTCTAGTCTTTCGCATTCTGTTGTTTTCCTCTATTTTTTTGCATTGATCACTGAGGTAGGCTTTCTTATCTCTCCTTGCTATTCTTTGGAACTCTGCATTCAAATAGGTATATCTTTCCTTTTCTCCTTTGCTTTTCACTTCTCTTCTTTTCACAGCTATTTGTAAGGCCTCCTCAGACAGCCATTTTTACTTTTTTGCGTTTCTTTTCCATGGGGATGGTTTTGATTCCTGTCTCCTGTACAATGTCATGAACCTCTGTCCATAGTTCATCAGGCACTCTATCAGATCTAGTCCCTTAAATCTATTTCTCACTTCCACTGTATACAATGCAAATCAGCTTTAATTATACATATATCATCTCTCTCTTGAGCCTCACTCCCCTTCCCCTTTCCAACCCATCTAGTTCCTCACAGAGAAGAGCACCAGGCTGGGCTCTCTGTGTTATACAGCAACTTCTCACCAGCTATCTGTTTTACACTTGGTAGTGTACCTACTAAGCGCAGGGGGCTGCAACCGGCTGGCGCACTAAGCGCAGGTGGCTGTGACGGGCTGGCACACACTAAGCGCAGGTGGGCGCACTAAGTGCAGCAGAGAGCAGCTACCCCACGTCCAGGGTCAGGGGCAGAAGCCGAGAGTGCCAGGCTGCAATGGTGCAGGAACGGCTGACAGGAGCTACCCTGCATCCAAGGTCAGGGGTGGCGGCCAGGAGAATCAACCCGATGTCCAAGGAGCAGTGGCTCCCTGGGCGCAGGAGGGCCTAGAGGAGCCATCCCACGTTGAAGGTCAGGAAGGGCAGTGGTGAGACACCCCTCATCCAAGGTAAGGAGCAGCGGCTGCACATTGCTGGAGCAGCCATGAAGAGATAAACCCACGCCCAAGGTAAGAAAAACCCAAGTAAGATGGTAGGTGTTGCAAGAGGGCATCAGAGGGTGGACACACTGAAACCATACTCACAGAAAACTAGTCAATCTAATCGCACTAGGACCACAGCCTTGTCTCACTCAATGAAACTAAGCCATGCCTGCAGGGCAACCCAAGACGGGTGGATCATGGTGGAGAGGTCTGACAGAATATGGTCCACTGGAGAAGGGAATGGCAAACCACTTCAGTATTCTTGCCTTGAGAACCCCATGAAGAGTATGGGGGTGAAGGCAAAATGATAGGATACTGAAAGAGGAACTCTCCAGGTCAGTTTGTGCCCAATATACTACTGGAGATCAGTAGAGAGATAACTCTAGAAAGAATGAAGGGATGGAGCCAAAGCAAAAACAGTACCCAGCTGTGACGTGACTGGTGATAGAAGCAAGGTCTGATGCTGTAAAGAGCAATATTGCATAGGGACCTGGAATGTCAGGTCCATGAATCAAGGCAAATTGGAAGTGGCCAAACAAGAGATGGCAAGAGTGAACGTCGACAATCTAGGAATCAGCGAACTAAAATGGACTGGAATGGGTGAATTTAACTCAGATGACCATTATATCTACTACTGTAGGCAGGAATCCCTCAGAAGAAATGGAGTAGCCATCATGGCTGTCTCTTATACACATCTANTTTTTTTTTTTTTTTTTTTGATATGTTTATATAAGGACACTATTGATGAGTCACTGCATAGTGGAGAACTATGATACATTTTTTTGGGAATTCAAAACCTGCAGTGTGGATCAAATGAGTGAGGCTCACGGGGACATAAAGTGTTTTAAAGGAAAGAGATAAAGGTCATTTGCTCTCTGCGGCAGAGATCCCCTCTATTTTTATCATGATATCTACGTAGACCTTCTCTTTTAAGAGTCAGAATGGGTTAGGAGAGGAACTACATGACCCTGTGATACTCAAAATGGAAAGTGAAGATTTATTTGAATTCTTGCCAGATTTACTCAGGCACAAACACGTAGAAATATTTCCATAAAAGAGTTTCCATGAAAAAATGCCCAGGCCCCATCCTTCCTAGGGCCACTGCCTCCCCATCGCTGTCTGTCTGCATTCTGGCTCCCTCAAGGCTTTACCCACCCATCAGTGCTTGCTTCCAGATCCTTTTAGAAATATTGCCCTGTTCAGAAATGACTCCGATAATATCCTGAGTCCCAAGCCTGGCATTTGGGCTTTTATCAACCATTCCAACTTCTTCATACCATGTTGAAACATGTTTGAAGGGACTGGAACTAGGTTACCAAGCCGATCGTGACCAGTTTATAGTCCAGTGAGAGTGCCTGTAGATCAACCATTAAACTGGTAAGTGTGATGAAGAACATAGAATCAAGCAATATGATGAGAAGTGCCTTAGGCGGGTGGGGGGTTGGGACCACAAACTTGGGATACTAGGGGAAAGTCACTCCCATGATGGTATATTGAGGCCTGACTAATAGGAAGGATCCAATCTCTGGGAACACCTGGAGATCATTTCTCACCACACAGAAGGAGAAGCAAAGGCAAATTCCCTGACTTATGAAAGAACCATGTTTGGGGAGTAAAAATAAATGGAGTCTATTAGTAAGAGAAGGAGGTTTTGCTGGAGAAGACTCTTGAGAGTCCCTTGGACTGCAAGGAGATCCAACCAGCCAATCCTAAAGGAAATCCATCCTGAGTATTCATTGGAAGGACTGATGCTGAAGCTGAAGCTCCAATACTTTGGGTTACCTGATGCAAGGAACCCACTCAATGGAAAAGACCCTGATGCTGGAAAAGACTGAGGGCAGGAGGAGAAGGGGGCAACAGAGGATGAGGTGACTGGATGGCATCACTGACTCAGTGGACATCAGTTTGAGCAAACTCTGGGAGATGGTGAAGGACAGGGAATCCTGACGTACTGCGGTCCAAGGGTTACAAAGAGTTGGACATGACTAAATGACTGAACAACAAATGGTGAAATACCCGAAAGCCACAGAAAGGAGTTTGGATTTCTTTGGAAACATGGAAAGTCACGATTCAGTTTTTCAATCTGAGAGAGGACTGACATTTTCCTTTGTCCCCTCTGTGGGGAATGAATGGTAACAGAACCTCCTGATCCTCACCGTTGTGTAATCCTCTTCTCCTGGGTGTGGGCTGAGCCTACTCACTCACTTCTGATGAACTGAATACTGCAAAAGAAGGGGAGTCCACTTCCGATATGAGGTTATAAAAGAACTCTTTAATTTCTGTCCCTCTCTGTCTCTCCCTCTCGCTCTCTTGCACACATGCACATGGACACTCTGAGGAAGCCACGTTCCATGCTGTGAGTTCCCCTATGCAAAGGCCCACCTGGCAGAGAACTGCTGTCTCCAGCTAACAGCAGCCGGCCTGGATATGAGGACTCCCTCAGCCGTGCCAGTCAGCTTGGACATGGAATTCACTTGCTGGGGCTGCCGTCACCAAAACTGCAGACTTGGTGAATTAAACAACAGAAATTTATCTTCTCACAGTTCTGGAGGCTGACATTTGAAGATCACAGTGTCAGCAAGTTTGGATTCTCCTGAGACCTCTCTCCTTGGCTGGCAGACAGCTGCCTTCTTGCTGGGTCCTCATGTGGCCTTTTGTGTGTGTGTGTGTGTGTGTGTGTGTGTGTGTGTCTCCCTTCTCATAAGGGCACTTACCCTTGGGTAGACTGGTAGGACCCTATCTTTATGACCTCCTTTAACTTTAACTCCTGAAAGCTCTTTCTCCAAATACAGTCCCATCTTAAGGTACAGGGGTTAGGACTTCTGCATACGAATCTGGGGAAGGGGGCTCATTTCAGTCCCTGAGGGAAGCGGGTCCCCCCTCAGAAGAGCTCTGAGGTACCTATAGTCACAGGGCTCCCTGGATTGTGACCACACAAGAGACCCTGGATCAGAGGTGTCCAGTCCAGCCATGACTGGATCACTGGCCCACTGAAGCTGTGAGACAATTTCTAGGGCCTTAAGTTTCTAAACTCGAGGTGAATTTTTATACAGCAATAGACAGCAAATGCAGATACTGGGACCCGGACACGGGTGCACCTTAGCAAATACCTAACTAGGTGGTGTGGCTTCAGGGACAGACAGCAGGTGCTGTCTCTCTCCTTCACGCTCTCTCCCTGCCCTCACTCTGGGAAACAAGCTCCCACCTTGTGACCAGCTCCGCAGAGAAGCCTGTGTGGGAGGGAACGGCTGCCTCTGAACCCCAGGCAGGGAGGAGCCTGACCACAGCTGCTGAGAATGCCGGAAGTGGCTCTGCCTTTTTCTTTTAAGGACACTTGTCATTGGATTTAGGGCCCAGCCAGACAATCCAAGATGATTTCATCTCAAGATCCTTAACCTAATTACACTGGCACAGACACTTTTTCTAAATAAGGTCACAGTCACAGCTTCCAAGATTTGACATGGACATATTTTCTATTTTGGGGGGTAATGTGGGCAGGGCATGTAACCTGTCACAGTGAGTCAACTATTATTATTGTTAGTCTTTTTCCAGGATCATACAGCCCAGATTCAAACAGGTGGTCTCTTCTCAGGGCCCCTGCCGATGAACATTTTGTAAAGTTGGTTATGTTACAGGCTCCCTGTGAGGGTTCAAACTAAAGTATATAAAGCACCAAGTATGACCTCAAATATGTAAATTTTTTATTATTAATATGTTTTACCATTAGTTAAACTTGAGATGCTGTTTATCCGACATGAGGTATTCAGATGCATGGTGGAATTCTTAGCCAAGTTCAGAGAGCTCATGTCCTCCAATCAACACAATTTCCAATTACAGATTGATTTCTCACCATTAAATTCAGACTCTCGACCCTGACAGAATGGGGCTTTGAAGCCAGAGGAATAGCATTGCTCTGAGTGGCAGGACGAGAATTCTAACCTTGGGTTCCCTGGCTTACATTTCAGAAATGGAGAGGAACTGGTGCAGTAAATATTTAATGTGACATGATGTTAGCTTATACCAATTAGGAGTCTCTGGGTCAAATACAAGGAGGGGGTGAAGAACCCTCCTCTGTGCCAGTGTGAGTCAACACAGTCTTGCCTTCAGCTTTCTCACTGCATGGGCTTCAGAGACCTTGGGAAAGGAATATTTGAACATTGACAGCTGTTATCCAGGCAGCTCTGCACTGAATATCCTCTTGCTTTGTTGACACAGGCACGTGCACCTGAAGGACAGGCTGCTTCAAGTGTGGTTGTTCTGGGAGAATGGTTCCCAGTGCCGCATGAGGCTCATTACAGATAAGTGCTGCCTGTTTCCTTGTTGCCCGCCTCAGTTGGCTGGATAAGGAGGGTCTCAGGAAGTTCTCAGAACCCTGTCCACCAGTGCACTGTGCGTCTACTGTTTTCTCCAGTGTGGTGGTGATGACTTCAATCCTGAAATGCCTATGGGATAGGGACCACCAGCTTTCCTTCCAAGGCAGAGACCCACTCCAGTGTCACTCAGGCCAACACGCTTACAGAGCTCGGGGTTGGCAGAGTTGCTGGCTTCTACACCTCGCACTTTGCTCTGCAGTTGTGGATCTCTCTCCTGCATCATAACCTGCTCACCTCTGTGTCTTCCATAGTGCCTACTCTAGGGTATTGCCAGCAGGAAGAAGTGTGATAAAGAGGCAGGGATATCAAACTGGACCACAGGACTGGGAGTTCAATATGGACTCAATTATGTGCCAGCTCTAAGGTTTATCAAGTGCCTAAGCCTTTCCAATCATCATCTGTAATTTAGCTGTACTGCTAACAGCATTGGTTCTGTTTACTCCACAGAATGTTGAAGGGGTTAAGTGAAAACATAATTTACATAATAAACTGCAAAGCCCTGTGTAATAAATTATGGTATTAGCTGATACAGAAACACATGAATTATGGAATTCTTTAGCTCTGCAAATCCTTCTTGCAAAAGAAGACAAAAAGCCAAAAAAAAAAAAAAAAAAATCCAAACACACAAACAGCAGCAATAAAGAAAACAAGCAAATAACCCCATTTATGTACTCCAAAAAAAACCAAAAAATGCTGTGACAAAATAACCTAATCATCCGACAAATCTACGTTAATGAATGTCTCTGTCTCTAGTCTTTGTATCCTGGTGTTTATCATTCTGTTAGTTGATAAACCCCATTCTCTTCATAATTATTTACATTTTCTCTGGGTTCCTATTTTATTAAATTGCAATATTTCTGGGAAAGGTGGCATTCGGCTTGAATTCAGCCTGAAATATAAGAACAGCTTTCCATGGGAATGGAGTGTACAAAGTTTGTTGGTTTAATCTGAAGATTGGCAAAGTGACCCAAGAGCTAAGAATTTTTTCATATTTTTAAGTGTTGAAAAGAATGTAAGAAATAACATTTTATGAAGCATGAAAAATTTCATGAAATTCAAATTTCTGTGACCATAAATAAACTATTGTAATACAGCCACACCCACTCACGTACTATTCATTGTCTATGGCTGTTGCAGGGGCAAAATTGTGAGAGATATCCTGTGGCCTTCTGGGCTGGAATATTTACTTTCTGATCCTTTAAAGAAGAAGTATGCTGACTTGGTTAAATTCATTTCTTCCTTTTTTTTCAGTCCTGAATATTGAGCACCTGCTTGAGGCTGGTAACAGTGAGTTGAGAAAGCCTTCAAAAATTTTACTTCCATTGGCAAAAAAAAAAAAANCAGGGATAGTAATAATACCTGAGTTGTGAGAATCAAACAAATACATGTCAGTGTGGCACAGACTAGCTTGATATTCACCAACCTTACTTTTCTTCAAAGGCTCTGAAGAATGTCACATCTCCCATGTTCCCTTTGATTTAGGTTGGGCAACACAGCTGTGCTCCTGCCGGAGGAGTACGATTTAAAGTGACCTACGCCCCTTCCATCCTAAAGGAAATCAGTCCTGAATATTCATTGGAAGGACTGATGCTGAAGCTGAAACTCCAATACTTTGGCCACCTGAAGTGAAGAACTGACTCATTGGAAAAGACCCTGATGCTGGGAAAGACTGAAGGCAGGAAGAGAAGGGGATGACAGAGGATGAGTTGGTTGGATGGCATCAGTGACTCAGTGGATGAGTTTGAGTAAACTCTGGGAGTTGGTAATGGACAGGGAGGCCTGGTGTGCTGCAGTACATGGGGTTGCAAAGAGTTGGACATAACTGAGCGACTGAACTGAACTGAATGCCCCTTCCAGGTCATGCCATAATATGTTTAGCATGATCTTTGCTCTCTCATTTTGCTTTTTGCCCATTTCTAGCAGAGCTGGAAAGAGATCACCGCGTGAAAGACTGCCTCCTGAAAACCCAGTTAAACCATGACATGAATGAAAAATACACCTCTGCTGTCTTAAGTTACTTAAATTTGCCAACTGCTTTTTACAGCACTAGAAATCTTTTCTCTAAGTAATACCATAGCACTTAGAGCAGTAGATGCCTAGCACATACTAAATGTTCAATAAATTGCTAACATTTAAAATATTGCTGGACTTTTAGAATCCAAAAGTCAGAAAACAGACCAACTTATAGAAATGATACTCCAGATATCCAAAATAAGATTTCTTAATTCTGAAAAAAAAAAAATTTACCTTAAAATCAAGCATAGAAAATACATTTCATGTTAACCTGCCACATCAGTAACAGACTGTTTTTTAAATCTAGGTTTCAATCACATTTAGAAAAGTTAAGCTTACAAGCTATATTGTTAGATTTGTGTTGACTCTAAATGCTTTATTCCGTACAGTGTGCCATATCACCTACTCTGTAGATCTTCTTCGGTTCAACACTCTAGGAAACATAGTTTTACTAGACAGTATTCTCGTTTTCCTCTTGGTACAGGTAGAAGGAATATGGTTTCCATAGATTTTATAAGCTCTGAAAATTATATTACCTGCATTACACACACACACACACACACATATATATATACACACATACACACTCGGTCATCTTAGCCATGTCTGACTCTCTGTGACCCCAGAATTGCAGCCTGCCAGTCTCTTCTGTCCATGGGATTCTCCTGGCAAGAATACTGGCGTGGGTTGCCATATACATACACACACACACATATGAAGATATATTATGTATCAAAACACTGAAAAAATGTGCGTGTTTATATCATATTTAAATAAAACATTATGGTGTAAGGCCAGATATTTAAAAACAAAAATAATTACTCCACTTGGTATCATCCAACATCTTCCAAAGCAGCATATAAATTTTAAATAAACAGCTTGAGCAGAAACTTTCAACTAACACAAGGCTACACAAATACTTATATTTTTTCCATATGGGAAGAAATTATCTACATTACAGCCATTTTATTGTTCACTGCATAGGGTTATGTGAAGCAGACTGCATCGCAATTTTTATTTCCTTTAAAAAACCAAACCTAGAATATTTTCCTACAGGAACTGTATATGGATTTAGCACATTCACTGAACCCTGTAACAGGCATTTTTTAAACAGAGCCAATCACTGTGTACCTCTCTTAATCGTTCAGTGACCACATGGTGTGTGTTAACATGAGACACACAGAAGCCATAAAGGAAATCGCCCGCAGCTGTCCATGACCTTGATATTCAGATATCTGTGTTTTCATATTCCAATTCCATACTCCCAGAGTGGGGTGCATTAACAAAGCTTCTGGTTGTCATGTGTTTTTTATTCTCATCCATGGAAGCATCCAAACCAGTAATAGAATCTTATAGTGATGTTCAGGTAATCACCAACTTCCTCCTTAAAAGGGATCCCTCCTAGTGTTATATGTATTTTGATCCCACTTTAGGTCTTTTTCCCAGAAGAACATGTTGAAAGTATTCTAAGCGCACAGGAAAAACAGTCCTGGGTAATCCTACCTCAAAATCTCTGAGTCAAGCAATTTTTAATGGCATCCTCAATATGTTTTCTCCAATTCTAAAACAAAGGTTATTAATAACAATGATAGGAAAAACAAATCACAGGACCAGAACTCAGTGTCTTTTACTTTTTATCAAATATATGTCTTGTATAAAGGTCTAAGTATAAAAGTCTAAGTATTATTCACTAAACTTACTCCATTATTGAGTATGAATGTCCCTCACACCAGGGCACTGTGTTAGGTAAAAAAAAATAGAAATGTTAAACACAGAATTCTGACCTTTATGGAGCTCACAACTGAATTAAGAAAAAAACAGATGAAGAAATTAGTGACTGCTAATACTTTAAGTTATGTGTGTATATTAGTCACTCAGTCCTCCCTGACTCTTTGCTAGCCCATGAACTGTAGCCCACAAAGCTCCTCTATCCATGGAATTCTCCAGGCAAGAATACAGGAGTGGGTTTCCATTTCTTCCTCCTGACCCAAGGATCGAACCCGAGTCTCTTGCACTGCAGGCAGAACCTTTACCTTCTGAACCACCAGAGAATCCCAACTAGATTAGTTAATAATCAAGAATTAATAATGTTGTTTGATAAAAGTTGTAATAAACATATACATATATTTTATCTCTTCTGATAAGAGCAAAAAGAGGTCAGGTAACAGTGATTTTTGATATTTAAATTAGAGAACATAAAGGTGTTATAAATGGAGACAGACCAACACATGAAAATACATGACAAGAGGAACTGTGATGACTCCCAGAACCCTGAAATCAGGATGGATGGTTAGAGTAAACAATGAGTATAGTGTACACCATGGGAGACAGGAAGAGGGGTCTTACATGACACACGAGCATTCAGATTGAGATAAGAGATTTTCTTGAATGACTGCATATCCATCCTGCTTTAAAGGAAACAAAACAATAATAGTTCATAATTCTCAGTCTATTCTTAAAAAGGGAGGGATGAGACAGAAATAGCAATTCTACTGGATAGAATGATCCAAGGAAGAAACACTGGGATACAAGGGAAGTAGCATCCATTCCTGAGAACAGTGATAGAAGCAAACCAGCATCTTTTTAAAAATTTTGTATTCCTCTATTTATTTCTCTGGGATCATGAGAGTGTACAGAGATCATCTGTGTACATTGTTTTTAATTCCTCATGAGTGAGTTACACTTATTGTTTATTTTCATATGTGACTTGCATTCCTTAGATTGCCACTGATGGTCTACAACTGCTGGTAACTCCAAAGGACCTGAGGCATTCAGCTCCTTCCAACCCCACATTTGGAGTCCATGGCACACTACGAAATACGGCCATTGGAACCTCCTTTCACATCTTCAATTTATTAACTTAGGTCTTTGTAAAATGAAGCAACCTGGGGTGAAAACAATATCCTTGAACTAATTTTACTACTCTTTCTAGAGGTTTATATTAATGAGTTTATTTTATAATAAGAGAATGAAATAAAAACTAATTACAGTGGAAGGTACTAAAACTGTCCTTTCACATGCTGGCTTAATATTCCCAAGCTGGGTTCATTTCCAGTCACTTGGCAGCTTTCTCCAAACCCAGGCAAAATCCTGATGCTCATTTGCCATAACAATCCAAGGAACAAGCATGGTAAGCAGTACAACTGCAGAAACCACAACGTATGCTGATAACAGAAGAAGTTATTTGCTCAGTGATCATTCAGAAGATAAATCTGGAACAGAAGATGTAATGCTCCATAAATACTACTTCTTACTTTTATCCCATTATATAGGGTGTCAGTCTTTTGAGAATTTTAAGGATTTTTGCCAAAGATGGCTTGTGAAATAGGTATTGTTATACCAGTTTGGGGAAAGAGAAGAGCATGTTTCTCAAATATGTATAGATTTATAGTGCTGGAAGGAATATGAAATGTACTGGATTCAACTTTTATACACATGAGTTTTATAAAACTGGCTGTGAGTTGAAATGACTTGTTCCAAGTCAAAGAGCCAACAAGCTGGGGCAGTCACAGAAATCAGGTATCCAGGCTTCTACTAACATGCTCTTTATATGTCACTAAATATTTAGAAGACAATGCAAATTACAACACACACACACACACATGCTCACACACAAACACCTACTTATCTACATCCTAATCCATTTGAACCGTTTCTCAAACTTTAGAACATTATCTAACACCATACACAAACATGAACTCAAAATGAATTAAATACCTANCATATGTGACTTGCATTCCTTAGATTGCCACTGATGGTCTACAACTGCTGGTAACTCCAAAGGACCTGAGGCATTCAGCTCCTTCCAACCCCACATTTGGAGTCCATGGCACACTACGAAATACGGCCATTGGAACCTCCTTTCACATCTTCAATTTATTAACTTAGGTCTTTGTAAAATGAAGCAACCTGGGGTGAAAACAATATCCTTGAACTAATTTTACTACTCTTTCTAGAGGTTTATATTAATGAGTTTATTTTATAATAAGAGAATGAAATAAAAACTAATTACAGTGGAAGGTACTAAAACTGTCCTTTCACATGCTGGCTTAATATTCCCAAGCTGGGTTCATTTCCAGTCACTTGGCAGCTTTCTCCAAACCCAGGCAAAATCCTGATGCTCATTTGCCATAACAATCCAAGGAACAAGCATGGTAAGCAGTACAACTGCAGAAACCACAACGTATGCTGATAACAGAAGAAGTTATTTGCTCAGTGATCATTCAGAAGATAAATCTGGAACAGAAGATGTAATGCTCCATAAATACTACTTCTTACTTTTATCCCATTATATAGGGTGTCAGTCTTTTGAGAATTTTAAGGATTTTTGCCAAAGATGGCTTGTGAAATAGGTATTGTTATACCAGTTTGGGGAAAGAGAAGAGCATGTTTCTCAAATATGTATAGATTTATAGTGCTGGAAGGAATATGAAATGTACTGGATTCAACTTTTATACACATGAGTTTTATAAAACTGGCTGTGAGTTGAAATGACTTGTTCCAAGTCAAAGAGCCAACAAGCTGGGGCAGTCACAGAAATCAGGTATCCAGGCTTCTACTAACATGCTCTTTATATGTCACTAAATATTTAGAAGACAATGCAAATTACAACACACACACACACACATGCTCACACACAAACACCTACTTATCTACATCCTAATCCATTTGAACCGTTTCTCAAACTTTAGAACATTATCTAACACCATACACAAACATGAACTCAAAATGAATTAAATACCTAAATGTAAGAATGGACAGCACAAAATCTCAGAGGAAAACATATGAAGAACACTTCGACATAAGATCAGCAGCAAGATCTTTTGTGACCCGTCTCCTAAAGTAATGAAAATAAAAATAAATAAATGAGATCTAATTAAACATAAAAGCTTTTGCACAGCAAAGGAAACCATAAGCCAGACCCAAACCCTCAGAATGGGAGAAATTATTTGCAAAAGAGGCAACTGACAGAGGATTAAGCCCCAAAATATACAAATTGCTCATCCAGCTCAATATCAAGAATGCAAACAACTTAATCAAAAATGAACAGAAGACCTAAGTAGACATTTCTCCAAAGAAGACTTACAGATGGTAAACAAACACATGAAAAGACACTCAACATCATTAATTACTAGACAGATGCAGATCAGAACAACAATGAGCTATTACCTCACACCAGTCAGAAGAGACATTGTCAAAAAATCCACAAACAGTAAATGCTGGAGAGGATATAGAGAAAAGGGAATCCTCCTACACTGTTAGTGTATATTGATACAGCCGCTATGGAGAACAGTATGGAGGTTCCTAAAAACTAAAAATAGAACCACAGTCATGTAGATGACCCAGGCATCCCTCTCTAGGGAAGATATCTGGAGAAACCATAATTCCAAAAGATACATACATCCCAATATTCACTGCAACACTATTTACAGTAGCCAGGACATGGAAGCAACCTAAATGTCCATCACCAGTGAAATAGAAAATAAAGACATGATAATGTATACCATGGAATATTACTTAGTCAAAAAAAAAAAAAA
>SJYX01020661.1:14826-51304 GCA_006410675.1 Oreotragus oreotragus
AAAGTAAAAAAAAAAAAAAAAAAAAAGCTTTCTCAAGTCTCTAACTTTCCCCTAAACCCTGTGTCACAGGGTGAATGACAACTCTAGTTAACCAAATGTCTGATTGATATAATTCTTAACCCAGATGCAATGTAAAATGAAACACCTCAACTTGAATATTTAGGAAAACATTAGATTAAATAAGTGAAGGTGTGCATTTATTAATGTTGAATTTGAGTATTAGGCCACTACTTGGGTGATGTTAAATCAGTTGAATGGAAGTCACTAAGTAACATTTGAAGGGACACATAACAAACTATCATACTTCAAGGAGAACTACAAGAATGGGTTTAATTTAAATCTTAATCAGATGTTCAGATTCAGATGCAAGTAAAATAATTTATTTGACAACTTTGCCATTTTACTTAACAGTGCTAAATTCCATGTGAATTATAAAGAGCTAAGTTGTCAAACATTATGAACATACTGATCATTAAATAGCTAAAAAGGAAAACTATGCACTGACTAGAATTATTATAAATATGATAGAAATTACATACTAACACATCCAGTAATTTGCAAGTCTCCAAATTCTTCTATGGTATAGCAGTAGAAGGATTAGAAGAAAGCAATCTTAGAACTGTTAATGTAATAGCTTCTCTAAAAACAAGTATCTTTTAAATTAATTTATTTTAATTTGAGGCCAGTTACTTCATAATACTGTGGTGGCTTTTGCCATACATGGACATGAATCAGTCATGGGTGTACATGTGTCCTACCATCCTGAACCCCCCTCCCACCTCCTTCCCCACCCCAGTCCTCTGGGTTGTCCCAGAGCATCAGCTTTGGGTGCTCTGCTTCATGCATCAAATTTGCACTGGTCATCTATTTTACTTGTGGTAATATACATGTTTCAATGATATTCTCTCATATCATCTCACCCTCACCTTCTCCCACATATTTCAAAAGTCTATTCTTTACATCTGTGTCTCTTTTACTGTCTTGCATATAGGGTCGTCTTACCATCTTCTTAAGTTCAATATATGTGTTAATATACTGTATTGGCGTTTCTCTTTCTAGCTTATTTCACTCTGTATAGTAGGTTCCAGTTGCATCCACCTCATTAGAACTGACTCAAATGTGTTCTTTTATAGAGCTGAGTAATATTCCATTGTGTATATGTACCACAACTTCCTTATCCATTCATCTGCTGATGGAAATCTAGGTTGCTTCCATGTCCTAGCTATTGTAAACAATACTGCAATGAACTTTGGGGTACATGCGTCTTTTTCAATTCTGGTTTCCTTGGTGTGTATACCCAACATAAAAACAAGTATTTTTATACTGTGCTTTCTACTAAAGCAGACACCTAAGTAGGATTGCTTACTCAGGACCTACTATGTTCTGGGCACTAGAGAAGAAGAGACAGATAAAAAATAATTTGATATAATACTATAATTGAAAAGTTAAAAAAAAAACAGGTGAATAAACACCCTATACATTGAAATATAATAGAATTATTTGAAACAGTACATATGCACAGAGACATATGTCACTAATGTAGATGAGGGCAGTACAGAAGCTGTATGGGAAAGAGCATTTGAAATGGGACTTGAAGGGTGAGAATTCCAACAATAGAAGCTTTGAAGTGTAGCAATACTAGACGGGAATTCATTGCAAAGAGACTATCAGTCCAGGCAAGATGGAAACATAGTATCTATGATAAATTCAGTGAACAGAAAGTGGTTGTCTGTGGCTGGGTTAGGTGAAGTATCAGGGGATGAGGCTGCAAACACAAGGGGGGCTCAGATAAGAAATAATCTTATGTCATGCAAAAGAAATCTAAATAGAGAAGCTAAGGAAACTTGGTTTACAACCCTTTTTGATATCATTACCTGAATATTTCAGAGATCTGAGAAGTTCAGAGTAAGGTTGATGCTACTTTACTAAATATCTCATCCATTTTTCTTTCCATCCTAGCATTATCCTGAAATATATTATAGATGGGAGGGGATAGGTATCATATTCTTTCTATGCTTTTCAGTCTTCAGAAATGTCTTAACATTATCCTGAATAGTGCACTGAACTTTTGCATTCCCTCAAGCATTAGAAAATCAGAATTATTATTTTTTTAAACATAGCAACTATCACTGAAATTTAATACTTCAGTGTTAACAGGTTTTAGGTTCCAGGAAAACAAACAAACAAACAAACAAAATTTTCTTTCTGCATTTAGATTTTAGAAGTCAATTATTAAGTTTTAGGAGTGGAAAAGTTAGCCTATATTATTTTATTTCTATTATTTAAGGCTCTTGGAAAAACTACAGATGTCTTTAAATTTTCCTGAAATTTTCTTACTTAGCTACAATGATATACAGTCTAGACTTTTAAATTTTAACTTTTCCTAGATTCAATTCATCCCCAATACTTTAAATTTTACCAAATTTTTTACAGCTCAATCTGGCTAAAGTCTTGTAAAATGTCTTCAGATGTACTGTATTAGTCTTTCGTAGCTTTATATTAAGTTCTGTTCCTTTAAGTCTGGGCAGGGAGACTGAATTCTGAGAAACATCGGGGGCAACTATATGAATCTGGCATGATATTAACAAGAAAACCAAGCTAGTCCCAATTAGATGGTAATATTTATTCAGCTCAATGGCACAGAGCCTCACGTAGGTCCTTTGGCCTCAGAATCCTTTCCAATATGTCAGTAATTCAGACATTCATATGTATACTTATTTTTAATAAATTTATTAAAATTAAAAACAAAAAATCAACAGTTTTTCATGAAAGATCTTACAAATCATCCTATGCATGTGATTATTAATACTGATATGCAGATTGCTTTATTTGGTACCTGGTCTTATATATATCAGGAAATTAAAATGTTGAATTCATTCTTTGCAAATATAGCATGCAATTACATAAGGAGCTTTGTTTATTTTGACTTAACTAGAATTTCACGTTGAATATCTCCAAGAGAAAATGAAAATTTCAAGCAAACAAAACTAAAAGGTTTTATACATTTGCACTTAGTCATTCACCATGATGGATGACTCATGAGATATTATAAAATACAAATTCTATAAGCCACACTTATAAAAGGTACACTTCTTTGGTTGTCTCTCAGATTACTATTCCTTTTCTATTAATGTGAATATAACTTGGGGCAGGGCTTCCCTGATGGCTCAGTGATAAAGAATCCACCTTCCAATGCAGGAGATGTGGGTTTGATCCCTGAGTCAGGAAGATTCCCTAAAGAAGCAAATGGAAATCCACTCCAGTATTCTTGCCTGGAAAATCCCATGGACAGAGGGGCCTGATAGGCTACAACCCATGGGGTTACAAAAGAGTCAAACATGATTTCGTGACTAAACAGCAACAGTATAATTTGGGGTAATCTTTCTAACAAAGCATGAAATATAAAACCCTATCCACATAGTTACTCAGTTTTGGTAATTATCATGGTATCATAACAATTGCTGCCTTATCAATCAGAAATGAAGACTTCAACAGTAATGATTTTTATATTCATATATAAATATATGAATATATATACATGATATATATAAATACATATTCAATACTAGAGCCACTGTGTATAGACTATGACAAATCTAGGCAGTGTGTTGAAAAGCAGACATACTACTCTGCCAACGAAGGTCCTTATAGTCAAGACTGTGGTCTTCCCAGTGGTCATGGATGCTTGTGAGGGCTGAACCATAAAGAAGGTAGATTGCCAAAACCTTGTTGCCTTCAAACACTATGGTGCTGGAGAAGACTTCTGAGAGTCCCTTAGACAGTAAGGAGATCAAGCCAGTCAAATCTTAAGAGAAATCAACCCTTAATACTCATTTGAAGGATTGATGCTGAAGTTGAAATTCCAGTATTTTGATCATCTGATGTGAACAGCTGACTCACAGGAAGAGTCCCTGATGCTGGGAAAGATTGAGGGCAGAAGGAGAAGAGGGTGTCAGAGGATAAGATGGCTGCACGGCATCACGGATGCAATGGCCACAACATAGGCAAATTTCAGGAGATGGTGAGGCCTAGTAAGCAGCAGTCTGTGGGGTCACAAAGAGTTGGACACGTCTGGGTAACTGAACAGCAACAACATGCATAGATGTGAAACCGATTTAAAATATTGGTAAGATTCAAGTTTGTACTTCTGAGACCCTGCTTTTTGTTTTCACACAGTGTGTTTACCTCTTATCACTGAGGGTTGATAACACCCAAAGCCGGAGACAGAAATGAGAAATGACTGAGGAAGGTAATTGGCTGCTGCTTACCAGGCATTTTCAGAACAACTATAATAGCAAGACTTTTCCAGTAAATTAGTGACAGGGCCTAGTTTAGAGCTGATACACTTAGGCTGGAGAACTGCTTTTGCTAAAGACAAATTGTGAGGAAATTGCATAGCCTCCTGGAGAATCCCTGGGACAGGGGAGCCTGGTGGGCTGCCGTCTATGGAGCTGCACAGAGTTGGACACGACTGAAGCGACTTAGCAGCAGCAGCAGCCTTGATCTTTATGCAATATGTGAGAGATAAAACAATTCTGTAAGAATATATTGAAAATAAAGTCTCCTACTCACGTTATATTTTCTGGCTTATTGAAGCTTGGTACTATTTTCTGAGGCAATAATTTCAGAGACAATGGCTACCTTACTTTAAAAATTCTTGGTAAATCATCAAAAGCCAGAAATTTACCAAAACATGGTGTTAGTCATAAGAATTTTTCAGGCTGTGACGCACACATCAAAGTGCAGCTGAAGTCAAGTACAATAGGTGGAGTTCGGTTTTCTGCTACTTGGGAGGCAATGCAGTTGTGATTCCAGTGCTCTGCGTGGCTGTGTCTCACTCCATAGACTTTTCTGTTTAACTATCTGGGAAGTACAGTTGACAGACATTTATTGAGTATGTAAAATAAACAGAGCACTGGCCTGAAGACTGAAATTTTCACAAGATCCATTATCACTCACTTGAGGAATTCATATTTCTATGAGAAAATTCTGTACAGAGCTAGAAAAGGTAGACTTGCATGCATCCATTCACTAAAATTATTTGTTCAGCAAATATTTCTTGAGAATCTTTCATATATCAGGCTCATGGAAAATAAAAAAAAAATGAGAAAGATGTGTCTCTCTCCTAAAGAACAGGCAGTTTTCATAGGAAAGCTATCAGGTAACGTTAACAAATGTAGATTAGTGAGAAGAGGCATTTATAAAAGGGTAATTATTTAGGTAAGGTTTGGACTTATGAGACCAATAGGCATATTCCTATTTTAATTATAGTTATATGCTTCTTCAAAATTTTTTATCCAAATTGCAGATTAAGTTTATGGTAAGCTGATGTATTTCTTCACACAGGTGCCTACATAGAGTGAAAGCAGTGAATGAACAAAGACATTACTTTCAGTTCAGTTGCTCAGTCATGTCCGACTCTGCGACCCCATGAACTGCAGCACGCCAGGCCTCCCTGTCCATCATCAACTCCTGGAATTTACTCAAACTCATGTTCATTGATTCATTGATACCATCCAACCATCTCATCCTCTGTCGTTCCCTTCTCCTCCTACCCTCATCATTCTCAGCATCAGGGTTTTTTCCAATGAGTCAGTTCTTTGCATCAGGTGGCTAAAGTATTGGAGTTTAGGCTCCAGTATCAGTCCTTCCAATGAATATTCAGGACTGATTTCCTTTAGGATGGACATTACTTTGAATTATTTTATGTTTCTGATGCCTTCAAATATGAAATTCTCTTTCTAGTTTTAAAAATGTGTTCGCTATTTTTCTGATTATAAAATACATATACAAATATAAATAAGTAATTTAATATATTGAAATTTCAATACTCAAAATATTTCAGTATAAATACATTGAAAAATGGAAAGCAAAACAACTATTGCCCATATGTCTAGTACCTAAAAATGAGTGCTGTGCATCTTCTATCACAGACACATACACACATGCACTCACATCTTGTTCAATTGGAATGACTGTATTAGTTGTCCTAAACCAATGGCTTCCCCATCTGAATGCAGTCCAAAGAACAGCAAGAAGAGATAAGAAAGCCCTACTCAGTGATCAAGGCAAAGAAATAGAGGAAAACAACAGAATTGGAAAGACTAATTTTCTCTTCAAGAAAATTAGAGATACCAAGGGAACATTTCATGTAAAGATGGGCGCAATAAAGGACAGAAATGTTATGCACCTAACAGAAGCAGAAGATATTAAGATGAAGTGGCAAGAATACTCAGAACTATTCAGAAAAAGAACTTTATGACCCAGATAACACAATGCTGTGATCACTCATCTAGAGTCAGATATCCTGGAATGAGAAGTCAAGTGGGCCTTAGAAAGCATCACTACAAACAAAGCCAGGGGAGGTGATGGAATTCCAGTTGAACTATTTTAAATCCTAAAAGATGATGCTGTTAAAGTGCTACACTCAATATGCCAGCAAATTTGGAAAACTCAGCAGTGGCCACAGAACTGGAAAAGGACAGTTTTCACTCCAATCTCAAAGAAAGGCAATGCCAAAGAATGTTCAAACTACCACACAATTGCACTCATTTCACATGCTGGCAAAGTAATGTTCAAAATTCTCTAAGCCAGGCTTCAACAGTACATGAACCGTGAACTTCCAGATGTTCAAGCTGCCTTTTAGAAAAGGCAGAGGAACCAGAGATCAAATTGCCAACATCCATTAGATCATTGAAAAAGCAAGAGAGTTCCAGAAAAACATCTATTTCTGCTTTATTGACTACACCAAACCTTTGACTGTGTGGATCACAACAAAATGTGGAAAATTCTTAAAGAGATGGGAATGCCTGCCTCAGGCATTGCCTGCCTTACCTGCCTCCTGAGAAACTGATATGCAGGTCAAGAAGCAACAGTTAGAACTGGATATGGAACAACAGACTGGTTCCAAATTGGGAAAGGAGCATGTCAAGGCTGTATGTTGTCACCCTAGTTATTTAACTTATATGCAAAGTACATCATGCAAAAGTCCAGCTTGTAGAGCACAAGCTGGAATCAAGATTGCTGGGAAAAATATCAATAACCTCAGATACATGGATGACACCACCCTTATGGCAGAATGCTAAGAAGAACTAAAAAGTCCCTGATGAAAGTGAAAGAGGAGAGTGAAAAAGCTGGCTTAAAACTCAACATTCAAAAAATGAAAATCATGGAATATGGCTCCATTGCTTCTTGGCAAATAGATGGGGAAACAATGGAAACAGGGACAGAGTTTATTTGGGGGGACTTCATAATCACTGTGGGTGCTGGCTGCAGCCATGAAATTAAAAGAAGCTTGCTCCTTGGAAGAAAAGTTATGACCAACCTAGACAGCATATTAAAAAGCAGAGACATTGCTTTGCCTACAGAGGTCCATCTAGTCAAAGCTATGTTTTTTCCAGTCGTCATGTATGGATGTGAGAGTTGGAGTATAAAGAAAGCTGAGCACTGAAGAACTGATGCTTTTGAACTGTGATGTTGAAGACTCTTGAGAGTCTCATGGACAGCAAGGAGATCCAACCAGTCCATCCTAAAGGAAATCAGTCCTGAATATTCATCAGAAGGACTGATGCTGAAGCTGAAACTCCAATANGATGCTTTTGAACTGTGATGTTGAAGACTCTTGAGAGTCTCATGGACAGCAAGGAGATCCAACCAGTACATCCTAAAGGAAATCAGTCCTGAATATTGATCAGAAGGACTGATGCTGAAGCTGAAACTCCAATACTTTGGCCACCTGAAGTGAAAAACTGACACACTGGAAAAGACCCTGATGCTGGGAAAATTTGAAGGCAGGTTTAAAAGGGGACAACAGAGAATGAGATGGTTCGATGGCATCACCAACTCAATGATATGAGTTTGAGCAAGGTCCAGGAGTTGGTGATGTACTGGGAAACCTGGCGTGTTGCAGTCTATGAGGTCACAAAATGTCAGACATGACTGAGTGACTGAATTGAGCTGAAATGAATTGAACGGCTTCCCATGTAAAGATATCGCCTGCCCATTTAGAAGACACAGCAGATGTGAGTTCAATTCCTGGGTCAGCAAGATCCCTCAGTGAAGGAAATGGCAACCCATTCCAGTATTCTTGCCTGGGAAATTAGGTGGACGGAGGAGCCTGGTGAGCAACAATCCATGGGGTTGCAAAGAGTCAAAACATTACTGAGCATGTGTGCACAAAGTACGTGAGGGAGTGCAGAATTGCATTCTTAGAATCTAAGATTAATGGACTAAAATGTCTCTATCCTTCCTCTCCAAGCCTGTTTATTAATACTATATTAAGGTTCAAATGGAAAAGTATCAATTTTTCTCTCCCTCCATCCAACATGTATGAAAGTAGGGGGTGATGGTGGTTACAGTAACCTCTAGAGAATCATACTATACATAACATGGTTCTGTCTATTAGGCAGTTGATCATTATTTTACTTGGCTGTCTTTTATGTCCAGTCCAGCAGAAACTGCATAGATTTCTGGCAGATATCAGTGGTAAGTTTATATAGAAATATTTTATGATCTGAAATAAGCATATTTGACACATTTATGAAGCATATAACCCCTTATCCCTTTTGGAGAGAGTCTAGGTTTAAACAAAAAGGACTGAAGTAAACAATGAAAAACATATAGTTCACTGGTCAATGTCAAGAAACAAAATAGAGTTTTCAGTAGTTTCCCAAAGGAGGCCTGAACAACAATTATGTCTACTCTTTCAAAAGATCGATACTGAAGTAACAATATTGCAGATGAGTCTACTGCTGTCATTTGCTGCTGCTGCTGCTAAGTCACTTCAGTCGTGTCCGACTCTGTGCGACCCCATAAAGGGCACTCCACCAGGCTCCCCTGTCCCTGGGATTCTCCAGGCAAGAACACTGGAGTGGGTTGCCATTTCCTTCTCCAATGCATGAAAGTGAAAAGTGAAAGGGAAGTCACTCAGTCCTGTCTGACTCTTTGCAACCCCATGGACTGCAGCCAGGTTCCTCCGTCCATGGGATTTTCCAGGCAGGAGTACTGGAGCGGGGTGCCATTGCTAGTGATGCACAAATCTAAAAAATGAAAACAAATTAATGTTTTCTAAAAACTGAACAGCAAAGAAACCTCAGCAGCATGCATTCAACCTGAAAATCCTGGAGGTCAGACAAGTAGGAGAGAGAAGAAAAGAGAAAATAATTATTATTATCTGGATGTTTTTTCAATCACAAATATGTTTTAAGGAATATAGAAAATTCCTATCTGCCCAAAATATAATGAGGTATATTTTTTTCAAGTAAACATGAAAAGCACATTGAAAGGTACCAATTATTTTTGTGAGGAATCTTTAATGATATAGTTCTAGAAATGTGTGAGTGTATGGCACACCCACACACACATATACACACAAGAAACACAAAGACGCCTGCAATGCAGGAAGCCTGGTTTGATCTTTGAGTCAGGAAGATCCCCAGAACAATCCACTCCAGTATTCTTGCCTGGGAAATCCCATGGACAAAGAACTCTGGCTGGCTCCAGTCCACAGGGTCACACGACTTGGACACAACTTAGTGACTAAACACCACCACCACACATGTGTGATGCAAGCATACACACATACCTGCATGATAAATATGAAAAAGGTAAATTATAATCCTTCCACAATGTTTTGGAATAAACTGTCAGATCAAAGTAGTACTTGAGACCCAACTAGAAAGAGAGTCATAAGTATAAAGCTAGAGTAACCAACTTTTTACCATTAAGAACTTTAGTTGGTCTAACTAATTCAGCAGCAAAATCTGCTCTTTCAGCACAATCATTGACCCAAAGACAGGCTTCAGAATAGGGTCTGTAAATATGAAATTTATCTAACAGGAACCTGATCAAAAGGAAAACACTGCATTGAGAAGACACACAGAGCACAAATGCAGGTAAGTTAAACCCTCGAATTCAGTAGAGTAAGAAGCAATAGATATGAACCAAAACTACTTTTGGGAATGAGTAAAGAAATGTATACTAAATTATGGGACACTAGGAAAATTCAGAGTTAGTCTGAAAGCTCACATTCTGCCATCAGGGATGAAATAAGTCAAGGTCTTCAAAAGAGCCACTGCAAGATAAGGAAGGAACAGTAAGCCAAAACGAAGGAACATGTAACCGAGTACAGAACCAACAGGACTCACAAGTGTTGCGTTGCCTATTAATACTGAGAGACTGAGAGTTAACAATCCTATACCTTACTTGGGAGAAGGAAATGGCAACCCACTCCAGTATTCTTGCCTGGAGAATTCCATAGGCAGAGGAGCCTGGAGGGATGCTGTCCATAGGGTCACACAGAGTCAGACAGGACGTAAGCGACTTAGCATGCATGCATGCATTGGAGAAGGAAATGGCAACCCACTCCAGTATTCTTTCCTGGAGAATCCCAGGGACAGAGGAGCATGGAGGGCTGCCATCTATTTGGTCACACAGAGTCGGACACGACTGAAGTGACTTAGCAGCAGCAGCATACCTTACTTAGTTGTGAAAGTGAAGTCACTCAGTCATGCCCAACTCTTAGTGACCCCATGGACTGCAGCCTACCAGGCTTCTCCATCCATGGGATTTTCCAGGCAAGAGTACAGGAGTGGGTTGCCATTATTTAGTTGTACAATGTGCTTAAACCAACTGTTACACACACACATACACACAGTGTTATTTTTGACCCTTATTTTAAAATTGTTTGTAAGAGATAGGTTGATGTTGTTAAATACATATGCATAAATAACTCTTGCTAAATGGTTAAATGATCTAATACTTTTAAATGACTCTGCAAATTAAAATCAATCATGAAATCACATTAAAAATTAATCAAACATATATACTTACATATTTGGGTATCAATAGTTTATACATGAAAAAAATACACTGGGTTGGGTTGAACAGCTGTGTGTGTGTGTTTAATAGCTTTATCAGTGTCTGACTCTTTGTGACATTATGGACCATAGCCTGCCAAGCTTGTCTGCCCATGGGATTCTCCAGGCAAGAATACTGGAGTAGGTTGCCATAACTTCCTCCAGGGAATCTTTCTGACCCAGGGATTAAACCCATGTCCCTTATATCTCCTGCTGGCAGGAGGGTTCTTTACCACTAGCACCACTTGGGAAGCCCAGAAGATACAAACTACTATATATAATAGATAAACAAAAAGGTCATACCTGTATAGCACAGGGAACTATATTCAATATCTTGCAGAAGTGAAAGACGCTCAGTTGTGTCCTACTCTTGGTGAATCCATGGACTGTACTCAATATCTTGCAGAAGTGAAAGACACTCAGTTGTGTCCTACTCTTGGTGAACCCATGGACTGTACAGTGCATGGAATTCTCCAGGCCAGAATACTGGAGTGGGTAGCCATTCCCTTCTCCAGGGATTGAACTCAGGTCTCCCACATTGCAGGTGGATTCTTTACCATCTGAGCCACAAGGGAAGCTCAAGAATACTGAAGTGGGCAATCTATCCCTTCTCCAGTGGATCGTCCCAACCCAGGAATTGAACCGGGGTCTCCTGCATTGCAGGCAGATTCTTTAGCAACTGAGCTATCTTGTAATACACCATAATTGAAAAGAAAACAAGTTATACATGGTGTTTCTCTCCCTAGACTTTATCTAGAAAGGGTCCTGTTGAAACATTTCCAAGACACTAACCTTCTCACTTACGACTTCTAATGTCCAACTCTTCTCAGACATTGTTTCTCAGGTCCGTAAAACTTACCATCAAGCATCCAGAAATGAACACACTACAGTGAACTGACCTCAGCATCACGCTTCACAAATCGTTTTGTGATATTTCCATACTATTCTGTTAGGGCAGGGGACGCAGTTACTATACATAAAACTTTCCATGCTAAACTACTCAGTTAGTAGCTTAGTTTGTCTCAAAAGGGTTCTCATAAAGTCCATGACTAGTAAGATATTCCCTAAATTACTTTTCTTAAATATGGGTTTTAAATTACAGTATAATTTTGCACAATAAAATATCAGAAAAATAAGCAAAAAAGGGTAAGAAATGGTACACAGCTTTGGAGATGTTAATGCACTTATGTGCCTTTATCTCTGATTATGACATTATCCAGAGATACCAAGGATTAGACAGATTGCCAGCTTTTTAGATGCTATGCCCTATTGCAAAGGAAATGTGTTTTCCATACAAAACCACTATATTCAGATATACTGAGCCACATTTCCAGATACCCCTTGCCAGCCCTCCACTTTGGCTTTGCATTAAAACAAAACTTACTTAGAGGCCCAAAAAATAACAGCTCTCCAGTGTCCAATTACTGCTTTACAATTCAAGGAAACATCTACTTATGGAAAGGCATTGGGCCAATCACAAGTTCAAGTAATAGCCTTTGAAAATTCAGTCCTATATTTTGCTAGCTTTCCAATAAAAAACATTCAGCAGGACACTACATATGGGTTAAAAAGTTGAAGTTTTGTATACCAAAAAGTCAGAACAGCAACTAATACATCTGAAACTCAATGTCAATACTTCTAATATGTGTGCTTGTGTACACACAATTATATTGAGTGTGTATATAGATTCTGNTGCCCAACTCTTAGTGACCCCATGGACTGCAGCCTACCAGGCTTCTCCATCCATGGGATTTTCCAGGCAAGAGTACAGGAGTGGGTTGCCATTATTTAGTTGTACAATGTGCTTAAACCAACTGTTACACACACACATACACACAGTGTTATTTTTGACCCTTATTTTAAAATTGTTTGTAAGAGATAGGTTGATGTTGTTAAATACATATGCATAAATAACTCTTGCTAAATGGTTAAATGATCTAATACTTTTAAATGACTCTGCAAATTAAAATCAATCATGAAATCACATTAAAAATTAATCAAACATATATACTTACATATTTGGGTATCAATAGTTTATACATGAAAAAAATACACTGGGTTGGGTTGAACAGCTGTGTGTGTGTGTTTAATAGCTTTATCAGTGTCTGACTCTTTGTGACATTATGGACCATAGCCTGCCAAGCTTGTCTGCCCATGGGATTCTCCAGGCAAGAATACTGGAGTAGGTTGCCATAACTTCCTCCAGGGAATCTTTCTGACCCAGGGATTAAACCCATGTCCCTTATATCTCCTGCTGGCAGGAGGGTTCTTTACCACTAGCACCACTTGGGAAGCCCAGAAGATACAAACTACTATATATAATAGATAAACAAAAAGGTCATACCTGTATAGCACAGGGAACTATATTCAATATCTTGCAGAAGTGAAAGACGCTCAGTTGTGTCCTACTCTTGGTGAACCCATGGACTGTACTCAATATCTTGCAGAAGTGAAAGACACTCAGTTGTGTCCTACTCTTGGTGAACCCATGGACTGTACAGTGCATGGAATTCTCCAGGCCAGAATACTGGAGTGGGTAGCCATTCCCTTCTCCAGGGATTGAACTCAGGTCTCCCACATTGCAGGTGGATTCTTTACCATCTGAGCCACAAGGGAAGCTCAAGAATACTGAAGTGGGCAATCTATCCCTTCTCCAGTGGATCGTCCCAACCCAGGAATTGAACCGGGGTCTCCTGCATTGCAGGCAGATTCTTTAGCAACTGAGCTATCTTGTAATACACCATAATTGAAAAGAAAACAAGTTATACATGGTGTTTCTCTCCCTAGACTTTATCTAGAAAGGGTCCTGTTGAAACATTTCCAAGACACTAACCTTCTCACTTACGACTTCTAATGTCCAACTCTTCTCAGACATTGTTTCTCAGGTCCGTAAAACTTACCATCAAGCATCCAGAAATGAACACACTACAGTGAACTGACCTCAGCATCACGCTTCACAAATCGTTTTGTGATATTTCCATACTATTCTGTTAGGGCAGGGGACGCAGTTACTATACATAAAACTTTCCATGCTAAACTACTCAGTTAGTAGCTTAGTTTGTCTCAAAAGGGTTCTCATAAAGTCCATGACTAGTAAGATATTCCCTAAATTACTTTTCTTAAATATGGGTTTTAAATTACAGTATAATTTTGCACAATAAAATATCAGAAAAATAAGCAAAAAAGGGTAAGAAATGGTACACAGCTTTGGAGATGTTAATGCACTTATGTGCCTTTATCTCTGATTATGACATTATCCAGAGATACCAAGGATTAGACAGATTGCCAGCTTTTTAGATGCTATGCCCTATTGCAAAGGAAATGTGTTTTCCATACAAAACC
The DNA here is from genome assembly GCA_006410675.1 of Oreotragus oreotragus. Classification (NCBI taxonomy): domain Eukaryota; kingdom Metazoa; phylum Chordata; class Mammalia; order Artiodactyla; family Bovidae; genus Oreotragus; species Oreotragus oreotragus. The sequence goes on from SJYX01020661.1 coordinate 29,025, forward strand.
ACTATATTCAGATACACTGAGCCACATTTCCAGATACCCCTTACCAGCCCTCCACTTTGGCTTTGCATTAAAACAAAACTTACTCAGAGGCCCAACAAATAACAGCTCTCCAGTGTCCAATTACTGCTTTACAATTCAAGGAAACATCTACTTATGGAAAGGCATTGGGCCAATCACAAGTTCAAGTAATAGCCTTTGAAAATTCAGTCCTATATTTTGCTAGCTTTCCAATAAAAAACATTCAGCAGGACACTACATATGGGTTAAAAAGTTGAAGTTTTGTATACCAAAAAGTCAGAACAGCAACTAATACATCTGAAACTCAATGTCAATACTTCTAATATGTGTGCTTGTGTACACACAATTATATTGAGTGTGTATATAGATTCTGTTATTTAGCCACTCAGTCATATCTGAGTCTTTATGACCCCATTGACTGTAGCCCACCAGATTCTTCAGTCCATGGGACTTTCCAGGCAAGAATACTGGAGTGGGATCAATCCATGTCTCCTGCATGTGCAGGCGAATTTTTTACTGGTAAGTCCACCACCAGAAAGCGGGCGTGTGTGCATGCATGTGTGTGTGCATGTGTACACAATCAGAGTTGATGATGAGTTATTAGAAGATGTGTTAAAATGAAACCTATGGACCTGGCTTCTAGCCCCTGACAAATGGAAAGTTAGTTTGGGTTGCTTCCTCCCTACTTAAAAATTAATCACAGAAAAATGTAAATAAATCAAAAACAGGAAGGCAGAATGGTTTTGAGGAACAAGTAAAAGAAACTGTGAGTATCCATCTAAGGCTTTCCAGGTGGCTCAGCAGTAAAGACCACCTGCCAATGCAGGGACATGGGTTTGATCCTAGAGTCAGGAAGATTCCGTGGAAAAGGAAATGGCAATGTGCTCCAGTATTCCTGCCTCAGAAATTCCATGGATAGAGAAGCCTGATGGGTTACAACTCATGAGTTGGCAAAAGAGTTGTATGATTTAACAACTAAATAACAACAACAATCTATCTAAAAACAAAAGTCTAATTTAGAATTTGAAGAGATAAATGCATGCATTTAGCAGCATGGATAACCCAAAAATAGTGTCAAAGAAGAAATAAACATATAATCTTAGGCATCTAATAAACCATTTGTTAAATGGAAGAACAAGTAGGTAATAAATCACTAAGTATATAGAATAGTTAAATAAGATTAATGTACTTGATCTAGTAGACAGATAATCCAATAAAAGTAAATGTTATTTTCAAATGCATATAGATTTACAACATATTTGCATGTATGCTGAGTCATAACACAAATCTCAAAAAAATTCTTATATTTAAATTACACAGATTATGCTCTCTAAACACCATGGAATTCAATGAGGAAACAAAATAAAGTTAGAAGATCTCATACATTTGAAAATTAAGCAAGGCAGTTCTTAAAATGGAAGCTTCAATTATTGATCTGTGGTCTTGCTCTATTTTAACTGTATCCATATATTTTGATAGGCTGAATTTTCATTCAGTTTAGTGTGTGTATATCTTTATTTCCCTTGAGGTTTCCTCTTTGATCTACATACTAATTAGAAATATATTTTTAGTCTCCAAATATCCAGGAATTTTTCAGGTACTTATACCACAGGAATATTTGTCACTGATATGTAATCAAATTTAATTATCAGCTGTGAGCATACCTCTGTATCCTTTCATTCTTTCAAATTTAAAATTTGTTTCACAACCCAGAATATTACCTATCTTGGTGAAAATTCTATGTGCATTTGAGAATAATGTGTTTTCTGTTATGTTGATTGTGTCAGTTCAGTTACTCAGTTGTGTCCAACTCTTTGCGACCCCATGAACTGCAGCATGCCAGACCTGCTGGTTGTGTAGTTGCTATAAATATTTGAATCTACAGCGGTTGATTGTGCTGCTCAAATCCTCTATATACTTATTTTCTATATTCTTGTTGGATCAATTAGTGATGGTGGAATGTTGATGTTTCTAACTGTATATTTGTTAATTTGTTTTTCATTTTTATCTTTCAGTGTATTTTGAAACTCTGTGGTTAGGTACACACCACTTAAATCATCATGTCTTCTTGGAAAATTGGCCCCTTTTCATTATTCAGTAATTCTATTTATCCCTGACATTATGCTTTGTTCTAAAATCTATTTTATCTAATAGTAAATAGTACTCAACTTCTGTTTAAGGCTTACATGTATGCTATTTTGCTATGCTCTCAACTTTTATCCTATCTATATCTTCACATTTGAAGATGATTTCTTATATAAATCAAAGTCTGATCTCCTCTTATTTTAAGCAGTCTGAAATGTCCTTAATAGGTATGTTTAGGCCATTAATATTTAATATCATTATCGACACGGTTCATTAAGATCTACCATCTTGATAGTTGTTTTTTATTTCATCTGTTCTTTTTCCCTTTATTTCTATTTTCCTTTTGGATTAACTGAGCAGTATTTATGATTCCATTTTATCACCTCTAGCAACTTATCATTCTCTTAAAGAAAATTTAGTGGCTGATATCTACTTTTAAATAATATTTATACAGATTCACAATTAGTGTAAGGATCTAAAGAAATTTTAAACTTTTCTTATAGAATATTCTTCTAGCAATAAACTAGTATCTGTCTGAAAATATCTTCCCATCCTTATTTCTGGAAGATATTTTCCCTGGGCATAGAATTCTGACTTGACAGTATACATGTATTTTTCCTTTCAGTGCTTTATATATGTCACTTCATTGCCTTCTAACTTATAGGTTTTCTGGGAAAAAGAAAGTCTGGTTTTAAAGAAGACATGGATCAATGGTCCAGCAACTGAGTATTAGTTGATGATGTATGAAAACTGGCTTACTATATGGAGAAAATAAAACTGGGTTTCTATCCCACTTTATGGGGTGTAAGGTACACCCTAAAGAAGCAAAGATCTAACTGCAAAAGATAAATCTATAAAGTTATTAGAGGTTAATAAAAGGTTGCAGAGATGAAAAGCTCATGGGTTCTAAAGCATCTAATGGAGGCTCTGTGTCAACAAAAGGATATGATGAATAAAGTTAATGGACCAATTGTTTATTATCTACAGAAAACACCTGCAGTACTTAATACCAACAAAGATCTAATGTCTAGAATATACAAAGAACTGTTGCTAATCCACAGTAAAAATACAAGTCAAAATCACTAAAAATAATGGGGAAACAATGTGAATAAGTACTTCATAGGATAAAGACTCAAGGATGGCCACTAAGACCCAGACTTGATTTGTACTTACTATGGTGAATAATACTAAAAAACTAAATAGTGCAAAAGTTACTGGGAAGTGGAGATATAAAAATATCTCGTAAACTGCTTGTGGGAGTTTATAGCCCACAATGATATGACTCAGCCATTCCAAAGAGTAACATGACAGTTTTAACTTAAGTTCAGTGCAGGTATATACTATAATCTAGATAAAGTCATATCCTGGATATATATCCCAGAGTAATCCTTGCCTAAGTGTGAGAAACTATATATGAATGTTCACCCCAGTGTTGTTTTTAGTAGAAGTGACTTGAATGCAATCCAGGTGTTCATCACTGGGAGGAGTGGACAATAAAAATGTGGTACTTGAACATGATGTAATACTGTGCAGCAGTTAGAAAAAGACTAGATCTAAACAAGGACATATTAATACCTCCTTAAAAAATGGTGCTTGGTGGAAAAGAAATAGGATAAGTTTATAACAATACCAATTATGTAAATTCAATACATATGCACATAATACAAAAGAACATGTAAATGAATTATGCATATCAAGTGTGACAGAATGATTACTTATATGGTGGGAGAGGAATATGAGTGGAGGGGTTGGTTAGAAGAGAAGGCAATAAGTAGAAAAAGAAGAAAGAATAGGCTGAAAGAAAGACAGAAACAATGGAAGGCCTTGTATAAATCTCTAACAACAATGTCCTAAGAACTAGAAACTATGATTAACCAAACATTCCAACACAAGTCCAAAATAAATATCTATGAATACATCTATTAATTTAAGTAGCTGTGTAGATAAATAAAAGGTAAATCAATAGATGTATTGTAGGTAGGAAAGTAGATAGTTGAGAGAGAGAGAGGAGGGATAGGTGGAGTGATGTAAGACCAGTAGACGGAAGGATGAAAAATATATACAGGTAGATAAAAAGAAGACAAAACTTTCCTTGAAATCAAATGCTCAAGTTACAGGTAAAACTTGAAGTATAAAAGGAAAACTTTTGAAGTATAAAAGGAAAACTTGATGAATTGTGTTATTCAATGACATTTCTAAAATGTAAATTTTATTTGAAATATACATTCATTTAGAGCACTATGGGATAATTTCTCTCTAAAGGCTCAAGGATGTGTTTTTCAAGTGGGAAGGTAAATTTTCTCCTTTATAACATTCCCGTATCAATCCTATATTCCACAAACTAACTTCTGAATACCTGGCTTAATTTTATTTTGCTAGAATAAACTCTTCCTGGGATAAATACCAGTCTTTACAAAGAACAGCCTAACAATGTACATTTTGTAAATGAAAGAAAAACAGCAAGTTGATAACTTGTTATCTGCACATGTTATCTCAAATGCCCCTTCCAATGGCCCACTGAAATAGAAAGGCTACATTTTTCCATTAAGAATATAATGTTTATCACCAATTTACATATGAAGATAGATCATTGTAGTATTTACAAGAAATAACTATCAAACTCCCTTATTTTGCCATTTTGTACAAATATTCAATCATCATATATAAACATTATGAATACCTTATAAAATTTAATCATATATATCAAATGGATGATGTAGAAAATTCAAATTCACAAACAAAATTTCTTTTCTCTCTATTGCTAGAGTCCCAAGCTTAAGCAAAAATGTTGGATTATCCTGGTAAAATTACTTTAACAATGACTATTCCAATTAATGCTACTTGTGTTTTCTTTTAATGTGCTTTATTTCTATTTTTTCCTGTGCTGAACAAAACAGAATGATCCAATTTGAGCTACATGTCTGTTTAGCTAAATGAGATTATTCAATGGTCTAGTTAATCTCGAGCCATTGCATAGAATGAGGTAATATATTCTATCCCCACTAGCTCAGCTCTTTTTTATTCTTTTTTTCAAAGAAGAAAGGTTTATGTTGTGAGAGAGGCAGAAGGTCTTAGATCATAACCATGAAGCACTAAGATAATAGGGGGGACCAGCCCTTCTTTATGTGTGAACGTGAAATCCTATCTGTGCAGGTCACTGCCAGCATTGAAGGAGACAGGGCTATGGGGTTTGTGTATGAACTTCAATTTTTACTTCATCCAAGTGAAAAAAAAAGGAGTAACTATTATAACCAATGCTACACATGAAATCGTTGGTATTTTACCAATCTTTCCACTGTGCAGATGGCAGTTTTCTTAACCAGCCAACGGGATTTTACTGGTCATGCCATCTCCCTTAAAATCCCTTTCAAACTGTTAAAGATACAGCCAGCATCCTGCTTACTATCAATCATCCTCCGACCCCTGTCCCCACATCTTTATTTCTGATGAAAGCCAAACTTTAAGTTTTTGCCTAATCAAGGGACATTGCTTTCAGGAAAAAAAAATATTGGGCTATATATGCATTTGATCAAAAACATTTGAAATGTGCACAAAGCAGCCAAGTGAGGAAGAGAAAAGGACAGCTGTATAAAGATGTCATATCTATAAGAGAGTTAGCTGCAAAAAGTCTTCGCTAACTGGTTAAGTTAAACTAAGCACAATTATGCTCTCCTGTAGTTTTTCCCATTCCTTTCTATGTGCGCACACACACACACACACACACACACAAACTAGCATTCTATTGTTGTTCTAAATGCTAATTTCCCTTCATTTTTCTGACAATTCTGCTTTCAAGTCTGGTGATATTCAAAAAACTTATTTTGTAGAGTTCTTCCACTTTTCAAAATATTCTATTTTTCTTCCAATGATGTGCATTTTCATTATGCATAAAAATAGTAAAATACACATTATATACCACAACACACTATTCTTTCTCAATTCATTGACTTTTTTAAGACAGGAAAGCTATTCAGAGACTGCTCTGAATAACTTAACAGCAGACTTGTCATAAGTTATAATTTAGATATAAGCCTTATATCTAATTAATGTAATGCATATAATTTAGATAAAGATTTATAACATTTATATATAATGTTATACAGCACTGTTCAATTTTCTCTTGCATTAAAACAAGCAATCAAAACAATACTAGTTTAGCTAATTTGTCCATGAATGTCTGCAAGACATACTGCATTGCCTACCAGTACATTCTTATCATTGACACACTCATTAGAGTAGCACTGGGCTATGTAGCACACCAACACCAATGCACCAAGGAAGCATGAAGTTCAGGCAGAATTATCAACAACTAAATGCACTGGATTATAAGAAGTCAAATACCAGTGTGCGAGGCAAGATGTGATTATAATAAGGCAATGTTCACACTGATCAACAAGAAAAACACCTGGACCACCCATGTGAGGAAATCAAAGCACAAAAGCAATACAAAGGAAATGACCTTGAGATCCAGTCAGTTAGGTCTCTAAACCTCAGTTGCTGCTGGACTCCACTTCTGCTGGATGAATTACAATTGTGAATGATTATCCTTAAGCTTCTGTGGGAATGAAGATGGCTAATAAGAGAATGGGCTTGGAAAGATTTCTAGAGGGATTTTTCTAAAAAGAGAAATCAATGTTGATCTCAAATATTGTAACTGGGGAAAGCTGACTACATATATGTTTTTTAACACTCAGAGATACTAAGGACAAATTTGTACAAAATCTGTGACTAAAATAATTAAATACACAAGATTTTTCTCTCTCTTTTATCTGTCTATAAAATTACTGCTAAATCAGATGATTTGGTGAGAAATTGAACAAATTTATGGAAAAAGAGTTCAATAACATAAATTACTTTTTTATTATTATTCCTATCATTAGCCACTGTAACAGTTGAAAGAGACACCCTGATGTGAGCACACAAAACAATTTCTATTCTTGAGTTTCATTCATGAAAATTTAATAACATCTCTAGTAGATCATCAAGAGACATTTAAATTATAATAATTTTCTTCTTTGGAGAAATGTCTATTTAGTTCTTTGGCCCATTTTTTGATTGGGTCATTTATTTTTCTGGAATTGAGCTGTATAAGTTGCTTGTGTATTTTTGAGTTGTCAGTTGCTTCATTTGCTATTATTTTCTCCCATTCAGAAGGCTGTCTTTTCACCTTGCTTATAGTTTCCTTTGTTGTGCAGAAGCTTTTAATTTTAATTAGATCCCATTTGTTTATATTTGCTTTTATTTCCAGTATTCTGGGAGGTGGATCATAGAGGATCCTGCTGTGATTTATGTCGGAGAGTGTTTTGCCTATAGGAGTTTTATAGTTTCTGGTCTTACATTTAGATCTTTAATCCATTTTGAGTTTATTTTTGTGTGTGGTGTTAGGAAGTGATCTAGTTTCATTCTTTTACAAGTGGTTGACCAGTTTTCCCAGCACCACTTGTTAAAGAGATTGTCTTTACTCCATTGTATATTCTTGCCTCCTTTGTCAAAGATAAGGTGTCCATATGTGTGTGGATTTATCTCTGGGCTTTCTATTTTGTTCCATTGATCTATATTTCTGTCTTTGTGCCAGTACCACACTGTCTTGATGACTGTGGCTTTGTAGTAGAGCCTGAAGTCAGGTTTCTGGGAGGTGGATCATAGAGGATCCTGCTGTGATTTATGTCGGAGAGTGTTTTGCCTAAAACTCCACTATTTTAGATGGACTTCAGTCTTTTTCACTTTCATTGATTTAAATATCCTTAAATGTAACTGTTGTTTCAAAACTTATTACAAATAGTCATTCTTATCTACATCCTCATATGTTTACTTCAAGGTGATTTCTGTTTTTCCCTTTAAATTGTGGCCTCTCTTCTAAGGATTAGAGAAGCATTATTTTAGAGTCCCAGTGTTAGGCGTAATTTGTGTAACATCCAGCCCACTGACAGATTTAGAGATTAATTTCCAGACCTCTTGTGGTGCTAGGGGAAGCTCCTTAAGATTTTGAAAATGGCAACACTGTTGACTCCCTACAAGTAAAGGTTACTTGTATCTATATCCACACTAATGTGCGGAAAGTTTAAGTGTGATAAATATCAGTATGTTTTGCTTTATGGATAAACCTGTGAGGAAGAAAAGCAATTTATGGGACAAAAACAGTTTATCCTTCATAAGGACATATTTTACAGAATGTGCTTCCCTCCTTTCATTCTGTAAGGGTAACATTGCTGTTGCTAAGCTGAGATTTACACAGGAAAAACAGTTGAGTAGTTTTGAATAGTCACGTCTTAGGTTCTCCAGAAGCAAACCATGAGAGCCAAAGATTTGATGCTAGTGAAAGACAAAAGGTATGTGCTTCCCTCCTTTCATTCTGTAAGGGTAACATTGCTGTTGCTAAGCTGAGATTTACACAGGAAAAACAGTTGAGTAGTTTTGAATAGTCACGTCTTAGGTTCTCCAGAAGCAAACCATGAGAGCCAAAGATTTGATGCTAGTGAAAGACAAAAGGAGAGATTTGACTATGACTTATATGCTCTTTAGATCATATTGAGAGTTGGTAGAAAACCTTTTTTTTTTTCCCTCCTAAGTATTTTGGCTTAGATACATCTCTAAATATGTGTTTGCTACATTTTAAAGTAAGTGCATTTTCAGGGAAATTTAATCCATATGTTTCAACAAGACTACACATAAATCATCCAAATGTTGTTTTATTTGAGCTGCATGATGTCTAGGAGCCTTTTGAGCTTTTTTAATAGTCCTTGTATTCTTTTCTGAAAAGCAGCAGGTAAGTTGCCAAGAGTAAACAAATCAACTAGCTAAAGGTTTGAGTTCAGTTTGAAATGCTTAGCCCGTTATTTTTGATTGGGTTCTGAACTTGGCAGTGCACATCACCTATTCCTGCCTGCAGGGCAAAGTGAAAATAGTTTGAACGCTGTATTTCCCAATTGGGTCATTGACATTTGAGGATAATGTAGTACAGACAGAATCGGCATGTTTGGCAGGTGAGTGATACTTAACATGACCTCAGAAAGTTACTTCCTCAAGTTTGCAGATTTCATAGCATGGAACAGTGCTGTTCCCATTGCAAAACAAAAGTCAGGACTGGCAGCCATCGAGGGCTTCGTACCAGGGATTTATCTGTTTCTCTTGTGCATCTTTAGGTGGAATGGTTGAAAAATGAAGACATCATCGATCCTGTTGAAGATCGGAATTTTTATATTACTATTGATCACAACCTCATCATCAAGCAGGCCCGCCTCTCAGATACTGCCAATTATACTTGTGTTGCCAAAAACATTGTTGCCAAGAGGAAAAGCACAACTGCAACTGTCATAGTCTATGGTGAGTGAACTTTGTGTGCCTCAACTGGTTCGCGTCAAACTGCAGTTTCTCATTTTAATGTTAGAATATCAAGTGAAGAGGGCCCTGCTCAGTCCCCATTGCAGCTCTCTTCCTGCTTCTCATGTGGACAGTGAGGGTTCACTGCTTTTCTGATACTCAGAATACCTGGACTTGGAACTTCTAGCCCTTTGTCAGTTTATAGGACAGTAAAGGAAATCCACTGGGGGTCTAACACTGTAAGAAAGATAAATGTCCTGCATTTCAAGCTGAACTCAATCCAGGAGGGTTCCCTGCTTCCCGAAGCCCTGCCCCCGCTTCTCAGCCTGGACTACCGAGATCTAGAGGGAGTGTGGACATGAAGATACTTAAAGCAGCCTGCTGCTCTTTCTGTGGGCCTCAGGAGAGCGATTGCAAGACCTCAGGCAAACTGGAGCTGACACGTTCTGCAAAGGCACCAGAGCAGCTTTAACTGCCTGGAACTTGCTTTACACTCCATCAAGGACATCCAACATGAAGACAAGGCCTGCCGTTGTCATACAGCCCTAGTCCTAACCCTGTAGCAAGCTGCAACATGATGACTTCTTCAGAGAGCTTCTCTTCCATTCTCTGGCCCTTTCTAATCCATCTCATCTCTAAGCCTATCATTTCTCCAGAAAGACTAAATGATTCTGCACCCACTTTTGCCACTGCATGTGATGTTTTTATCTCTGTTTTAGCATTCAGTAGGTTTCTCATTTCGTGAGTAGTTGCATCTGCCCAGTGAGGCTTTTAAGCTCTTTGGTAGACAAAGAGACAACTCTATACATTTATGCTTCTTACAGTGTTAGAAACACAATAGATCTTTATATTCTTGGTGAGTTATTGTCTGAGAGGAACTGAATAACTCTGAGAAATATTTTGAGGTTCTACCACTACCCAAATGATAATGGCCACCACTTAAAAGGTAGGGGGCTGTTCATGGCTCCTTTGTGTTAAATGACACTTTGGGAGATTTGCCATTGGCAGTACGTGGCTCGTGGCACTTACTGCAGGTAGAACTACTTGGCTGGATGCATCCTCAGGCTGTAGGATGTTACGAAAACAGAAACCACTGTGACGTTGAAAGGCTGAATGTAGTGAGGCTTTAATGCTGTCATTTTCAGTACAGGGCAGATGGATACTTCATTAAAAAAAAAAAAATCCTCCGAATATTCTGAACTTCGATTTCCTTAAGTCACAGTGAAATGTTTCCCACTTTTTCTTTTTCTAGACTTTCTGAATGACTTAATAAACAGCACTGGAAGTGCAAAAAATAAAATAGGGTACATCACAGTTTGTACTAATTGTAAGTGATTAATGAGGGCAGACTCTAAAATAGATGTATTACATACATGCAACTCTCTTTTCCTATGTATAGCATGTTCTCAATATCCATAAGCACAAGCCAAACATTGTCTTTAGTAAGGATCAAACACAAGGCGCTAAAGCATTTTGAGTTTAGCAAACGGTGTGGCACTAGGGCTCGGGAGTGTTCAGTTCTAGGCCTAGTTCTGGCTAACTACCCTTCAGCAGGACACTTAAGCAGTACAACACTCAGAACACATACCTCCTGCCCCACAAAATAATGGAATACGCCTAGAATCTTCAAGACTGGCCTTTTTCTAAACATTTATGATTATTAATTTCTCGTTAAAATCCTAGCAGAGCAGCACATGTATACTGTAACCCCAAATATCAGCTTGCCACTATGTTGGTAAGAAATTTATATTGACAGTTCCACAGTATTTGGAGTTCCGTGAAGCTGAGTGGGTTAAATTACTTTTGGAACACAAGACTCAACTGTCAAACTTCTGCATGTTCTTTTATGGCCTCACAGAATAAGTTGTCCAAGGCTCAGAGGTTGGGCTCACTAGAAGACCACAGAAAAACATATACATTTAACCAGTATTTCGTTTTTGAGTCTGTTGTTAGTATCGTTTTTAGATTGCAAGTATATATTCATTACAGAAAATCTGGGAAACAGAAAAACGTCAAAGAAAAAAGAAAACCTATAATTTTGTCATCCAGAGATAGGTTTAAAAAAAGATGGATATGTACACTACCGATATTTTCTTAACATACATAAGATTTAAAAATAAGAGATATAATTTTTTTTGACTTAAAACATAATGTTGAAATATCCATGTATTACTAAATAGACTTCTACAGCATCATGTTTTAAAATGTGTTCTTTCATTTAAGTACAGTTGCATTACAGCGCTTTCCCTTTGGCAACCAGCAATCTGGTCTCTGTCCTTATTCTGTTTCTGACCCATAGACAGGTTGGTTTGTGCCATATTCACTTTAGATTCAGCCTATAAGTGACTTCACGCGCTGTGTGTCTTTCTCTTTCTGACTGACTTCACTTGGTGCGAGTGTCTAGCTGCATCCATGTTGCTGCAAATAACATGGCTTATCCTTTTTTACGACCTAGTAGTATTCTCCTGCATATGTGTGCCTCGTCCTTTTTACCCATTACCTACTGACAGACGTCTGGGTTGTTTCCAAGTCTTGGCTATTGTGACTAGTGCTGCTATGAACATAGGGGTGCATGCAGGCAGCATCATTTCTAATAGCTGCCTGGCAGCCAATGTCTTGAACATCGTATATTTACCATTTTCCTATTGTTGAATGTCCACATTGTTCTCATTTATCTTTATACAAAAAAAATAAAGATAAATCTTTGTACAAAAGTTCTTATCTTGATACAGGAAAACCCTATGTCTCTGTGTATAACACATTCATGATTATTACCTGTTGCGTAAGATCCTAGAGAAAGAGATGGTGGGCATGTGATGTCCCGATATAGGTTTCTGTTGTCTGAGTAACACGCTTCTTTACCATCAAGAAGTAGATGCATATACTGTTTGTAGCATGTTTTAACCGGCAGAAAATAATTTTTGTTAGAAATTGCTTAATTACAATAATTTCATGGACTCATATATTGAGATATGAGAGTGTATCAGTATTTTCTAGAGTGAGATCTCTAGAGGTTAATAATAAACATAGTGCTAGATGGTAGGTTTTATAATCGCATCTATATTGACAGCTCCATCGAACACTATAAATAGTCTTTATGCACAAAATATGTGTCCATTGCCGTTACATCAGCTAATTGCTGATCCACTCAAATAGATACTTAGTTAAAAATCCAGCTATCAAGAACTTTTTTTTTTAATGGATTCACTAATTAATGAAACTAAAAATTCTTGAAAGGTTATAAAGTTTATGTATGCTAAAGATAAATAATCATGTATTATTAAGGAAAGGCTAAATGATTTTATCAGTTACCATGCTTCATAGCCACCTGCAGCCTTGGTACAAGGATATAAGCATATTATTTGAGATAAGTTGTCAAAAGTATCAAAAATTTTTGGAGCTTCACTAGGTAAGGGAATTTATTTAAAACAACAGTGGCTAAGGAGAGAACACAGTTCTATTTTCTGGGTAGGTAAGTAGATATTGATAATTCATTTTGTTTATCCCTGTGCTTCGATTTCAGTTTTGTAGTAATAAAATTTTGAACGAAATTACCTCCAAGGTCCCTTCCAGCTTTGAGGTTTTTTATTTTTTTTATGGTCACTTGGGATACAACATTCTTGTTTAGGTTTGATATGTGGCTTGTGCGTCTCTGTGTGTGTACATGTACACTTAATTCATGTTTTATCACTTACTTCCAGTGAATGGTGGCTGGTCCACCTGGACAGAGTGGTCTGTGTGTAACAGCCGTTGTGGACGGGGGTATCAGAAGCGAGCAAGGACCTGTACTAACCCAGCTCCCCTCAATGGTGGTGCCTTCTGCGAAGGGCAGAGTGTACAAAAAATAGCCTGTACCACGTTATGCCCAGGTAAATAAACCAGCGCCCTCATTCCAAGTGTATCCCCTCATTCTTGAAGTGTTTTAGGGTATATATACAAAGGCTTATTCTAGACCTGAATGTGCGATAGATAGTATGTAAATCCATCATACCATCCAACGCTCACATTACTGGGAAATCATGTCTTTTTCCCCAAAAGAGTACTTAACTTTATTAATTACATTACCATGAGAAATAGTATGAAACACACACAGGAACATAATCCCTCTTTGTTACTCAACAAAACTTCTGGAGCCAAGTTTACAGACTCTTATAATCCAAGGCATTTAAACAGCATTGAAAGCCATACATTTAGGATAACAACCATTAATATTCAGAAAGTCAAGGAACTTAATTGGAACTGAAATTTTAGAAAGTGAGGTAAAGTACATGATATTTGGTGTCAGTTTATGGGCAAGGGCAAATAAAACATTTGGAATGAATTAAAAGGAAGTCTAAGCTTTTGACACACGAGCTAATGGATTTTGAAAATATGATGCAGTCAGCTATTATCCATACATGTTCTGTTCAGTTGCTCAGTCCTGTCCAACTCTTTGTGACCCCATGGACTGCAGCATGCCAGGCTTCCCTGTGCATCACCCAATAGTCTAGACATGAATACAGTAACATGCCTATATATGTCAGTCACTTTTTTTTGAGTTATTTGCAATGGTATCTATAACAGGATTGTATCCCTTTGCCTCTGAGCATCTTTTTGAGCTCTCTTATGTTGTCCCAAGCTCTTATGCTTTGGTAAATAGAAGTTAATATCTTCTGAAACCAAGACCTACTAAAATGTCTAGTTATATAATATATTGAAAAATTAAGCTAAAATTATTAGTAGTGTATTTCATTGGGATAGCTTTTGTCACTTTCATTTAGATACAAAGACTCCTCACTTACCTTTATTTTGCCTAACTTTTGTCGGGTTCATTCTTAAGTGGAACCTTTCTCAGAGACAGTTTAGAGAAATGAGCTGGAGAGAAAACCATAATCTAAATTTTATCATTCCTATGTTAATTTTCCAAGTATCAAAACAGTATCCCACACTGAACCCTTTTAAGAGCTTTTATTTATGGAGCAAATTTTGACACTTAACTAGGCTAAGAATTTCAATGTTTTTTATCTTGTACTCTTCTATATTCTATCTACATACTGACTCCCACATTTAGAAATACACGAAGCATTTCATTGAGCTTCCATGGTGGCTCGGTAGTAAAGAATCCACCTGTCAAGACAGGAGACACCAGTTCAATCCCTGGGTCAGGAAGATCCCTGGGAGTAGGAAACCTATGCCAGTATTCTTCCCTGGAAAATTCCATGGACAGAGGAGCTTTGCAGGCCACAGTCCATGGAGTCACAAAGAGTCTCATAGGACTGAGCACGCATGCATACATACAAGCATTTAGTTAAAATAGAAATGTGTGTTTGTGTGTGTACTCTGGGATGGTCTAGGTCAAAGCAAACCTCTTTTCTCCAGATAGTTGGGGGTTATTATGTAGCTAACTCTGTACAGTTGAAATATTAATACTTTCATCATTTTTTCATGTGGACATATTTATATCTCTGTACATTGTGCATAATGCATATATTTACACAGTAATTTAAATATGACATCACAGAGATTCTCCAAACTATGCAGACTATTAAAACTGGTCTAATTTCTAGCAAGATGTAGGTATAACATAATGTACAGTACATGTTCAGTAAGTGATATTTGCTATTGTCTTGCATTTATTCCTGGATAATTATTTATGGATTTCAGGGAAATTTTTTAAAAATATAACTCTTATTTTGGTATTTTCTTCTTATTTATGTAAGAACCCGTAAAGAATGCATTTTAAAGTATCACCTTAGTAAAACTTACTATCTATTTTCTCAGGTTAGGGTTTAAGTTGTGTGTGTGTGTGTGTGTGTGTTTTTTTAATAGAGTTATCTTAGCCCATTATCATTGAAATTTACTAACAAGTCAAACACCAAAATTAAGAAAGTGAGTCTATTCCAAATGACTGAATCACAGGAAAAAATTAAGAATGTGCTTAAATATTATTTTTAAAATAAAAATAGAAATGTGTACATCATCAAATAAAATAACTGAAATCATCAAATAATAAATGGAAAACAGTATTTTCAAGATGGCATTGCAGAAGATCTTAGCAGAATTAAGCAGCATGGATGAAAACTTAAAAGTGTGTAACATGTAGATGATAGAGCAGTAAAGAGAGAGAGAGAAATGGGAATGTAGGTGAATATATGGATAGGATGGAGGTGGGTGGGTAGATAGATGAATGGAAGGATGTTTTTCCCCACTCTCCTGACCTCTTCTCCTTAACCCCACAGAGGTTTACTGGCACTATTCACATGCACTATTCGTGGGAATATTGGATCCATAAGGAGGTCCCCTAATTTTCAATCCAAAACCTACATTAGAAAAAGGGACACTACTGGGATTTACCTTTATATAACTCCTGGTGACAACTTTGATTTCTGTGTGTCCCACTAAACTTCCCTTGCACGGTCAGTGAAGAAATAATCACACACCTCTTGTAAGGAAAGTTTGCAGAACCCACAGAATCTATGGAGAGCATGCGCTACTTCCAGCACTTAAGATGAATGCAGCACTCCTTGGCGGGGCATTTTCTTCAGTGTTTGGTGTTTTGTTTCTACTTGAGCCCTGCCCCCTCTCTGCCTTCAAGAAGCTCCTCTCTCTTTGACCTGTTGCTGGTTTTTGTTTTTTTTGTGGCAGTGGATGGCAGGTGGACCTCGTGGAGCAAGTGGTCTACCTGTGGGACCGAGTGCACTCACTGGCGCAGGAGGGAGTGCACGGCACCCGCCCCCAAGAATGGAGGCAAGGACTGCGATGGCCTGGTCTTGCAGTCCAAGAACTGCACGGATGGGCTGTGCATGCAGAGTAAGTCTGTTTGAGCAAACCGCTGACACAGGGGAGGTGTATCTTAACCACTGGATTTCTTTGACGGAAATTAAAAAAAAAAAAAAAATCCCATGAATAACAACAAAAATGCACTACTAAGGCTCTCAAAATTGAAAAAAAAAAAAAGAATCTCCCAGAAACCGGAATGAATAATAACTGTGTCCAGTTAACAAATGACACACACAGTATTGCTTTCCCATGAGCAAAAAGTGATTAGTCGTTTCCCTAGAGGGTCTGTCATTCTTTTTAGGGCAGAGAATTGCCGCTTGGTTTTATTAGAGTGCACAAAAGGGCACCCTAAACTCTTCAGAGAGTCACATGACTTCCAAAAAGTAAGCTATTTACTTCTAATTCATGGCTGTCACTGAACCAATGTCCATGAAGTTTAGAATACATGTATAAGGACAAGAAACATTTCTGCTGGTAGATTTACCAGTTTTCAAGTGTTTAGTGGGAATATCTTCACAAGCCCTTGAAATTGCTGGGTTTGTATTAAAATTATTATGTTTATCTACAGGGAATCATGTTTGTAAAATGTAAATTTTAAAATGGATGTAGAAGATTGGCTCAGGAATATAATAGTGCTTAAGCTAAGTATTCAACATTTTTTATGGCTTTGTTAGATTTTCTTAATGAGATGGTGGTTTGATTTCCATACTTAAAATACTTTCCATACTTACTTACTAAGGAGCCCTTAAATGTATGAAATTAACCATCTTTTTATGTGCATGAGTTAAGGTACTAAAAATTGTTCTGAAATCACACCTGTACAGTTGAATGAATCAAACAATGTGCTGTTTTGGATCTTGGGTAATGGTGGCCAAATGTTGACATTTCTTATAACACAGTACAAATTGCTTGTGGAATACAGCAATCAAATGTATTTGTGTGGAAGTATTTGTATTTTTCGTTTAAGAATAAGATATTTTCAGCACATTTATGAAATTCTATTTATCTCCCAGAGTCTATGCTTACAGGGACCTTTAAAAAGAAACTTTACTTAAAATACAGATAGATAGGTAAGAGCATCGCTGCCACAGAATATTAATCTAAATAGGCCTCTTATTTTTCTGTCCATGGTACATGGTATTCTTTGAGAATAGGCTGAAGCTGAGTATGAAGCATGTTTTCTGGTTGTGATTTGAGGCTGGCTACTGTGCCTCTCACTATTTGTTCCAGAAGCACAGAATGAGAAGAATACAGCTATTTTACTGTTTATCCAGAGATGCAGAATTTGTTCCTCTAGGTGTTAGTTTGAGTTGAAGATTAAAATAAAAACATACCACACAAGTTGTTTTTAATAATTTTGTTTTGTTTTGAACATTTTTATAATTTAGTAGTATTCTTTTAGTGTAGAATTAATTCATGTGATTGAAAAGTAACAATATTTGAAGTTTCTCTCTTTTCACTCCCTTTCTTAGTATTATCCTTCAGCTTTGGGTGATTTAATGCCTTCTGCTTCCATTGTGCATATTTTAAAATTCCCAAGTTGACTGATTTAACAAGGAGCACAATGCTACAAGATGGAACATTGGTCCTTTTATTAGTTACCCACAATGACACATGCTAAGTTATGACATATATCAAAAACAAGCATGAAATACTCTTTGAAAAAAATGTCCACTTATTTTTAGCTGTGCTGATGCTGATTGCTGTGTGGGCTACTCTCTAGCTATGGTGCACAGCTTCTCCTTGTGGTGACTTCACTCTCCTGTTATGGGGCACAGCCTGTAGGGCTTCATGGTTGTGGCGCGTGGGATCGGTAGTTGCGGCTCCCCGGCTCTAGAGCACAGGCTTAGCTGCCCTGTGCCGTCTTCCAGGATCAGGGATTGAACCCAGGTCTCCCGCATTGGCAGGCAGATTCTTTACCACTGAGCCATCAGGGAAGCCCACAAGTATGAAATGTTCAAGTCAAGAATTTCATGATATAGCATCCCTGTGAAAGTGTTGGTCATTCAGTTGTGTCATCTCTTTGCGACCCCGTGAACTATCACCTGCCAGTTTCCTCTGCCCCTGGAATTCTCCAGGCAAGAATACTAGAGTGGTCAGCCATTCCCTTCTTCAGGGGATCTTCCTGACCCAGGCATCGAACCCAGGTCTCCCGCATTGCAGGCAGATTCTTTACCATCTGAGCCATCAGGGAAGCCCAGCATCCCCTTACCATCTAGCTTATTTCTTACAGAATTAACACAGTTTTTTCTAATGATTGGGTATGATGGCATGAGGTGTGTAAATAAGGAAGGGGAATAAGGCTACAAAAGTGGTTATTTGTTGTTTATTTCTTTATCAGGTCTCCTATCAGACTGGAACATTTGGGTGTTTGAATTAAAATCAGATGGTTAAAAAGCTGTTTCCTTTTATAAATCTGATTTGCTATAGTAACAGTCCCTACTAAGTCAATAAGCCCTTTCCTCCTCCCTCTTGTATCTACTGTAGTACAAAAGATAATTGTAGTTTGTGCTGTTATCGATTTCCTCAGGGATAAAAACCTCAGATACAGTTGTGCTGTATAATTATAGTATTTTACAGTGAAACTTATAGTTTCTATTTATAGTAAGCTGGGTGTTTCTGGCTTAGCAATGGTGACAAAGTCTTGCAAAAAAAATAACGTCCTCATTTTGGAAAACAAAAGGCTTCTAATAGTGAAAGTACCAAGCTTGTAAAAGGGACAAGTTCTGAATTGAGAAAAAGAATAAGGGAAAAAAAGATAGTTATAAAGCTGCAGTTAATAATTAGAAAATATCATTTAATGTTTGTTTACATTGAGACTTAGTGTCTTCAATGTGTTGATAAATAGCTCTTTATAAGTACTGCAATATTATCTCAAAGCTAGCCTGCTTACCATTGAATCAGGGAGGCAGTGCAACCTCTGAATGTACTAAAAATTGTCTACAAGTGATTTGGATATAAATGTAGATACACTGCTAGAAAGGAAGAATTCAGAGTCCTGATGGATGTCAGTAGAATTCAGAGTTATGTAGATAAGGTAGTGTAGTATATTTTTAAAAGCCAGATTGGTACTTAAGAGCAATACAGTATGAAATATATAGAAAATATTACTGTCAATGTTTATTCATTAATTTGTTCAAAATAATCATATTTGAACACATTTCTTCCTCAGCCATTCCCCTCATTATAAGCACCTTTGACTGAAAATATCTAGAAATATTGGATAAAATGTTTAAATTTAAAAGACATATAAACACATTTGGAGTGTGTGTAAGAGAGAAAGGATATCAAGTTCAAAATTTTTACCCATCAGCCCAGGAAAGCTACAGGAAAATTGATGGTACAGAAAAGATGAAGTCTTCACTTAAATAAGACCACAGTCCTTTACTTAGTTCTGGATATGAAGTATAAGATACTATACAGGGAGGAAAATGCAAAGTATGTGTAATTTATGTAAGTAGTAAAACTTCTGGAGTACCAGCAGAAGTGAACAGCAAGCCATTTTCAGGAGTTTTTTCCATAACCTAAGTGCATTGGTCTATGATAAAGATAACTCACTCCTGAAAATTAATTTATGATACAAGTTTTATATCACCCAAAGGAATAAATAGTTTGCTGCAAGGGCAAGTTGGCAACAATAAATAGGTGTGTCAGTACTTTAATAACACAGACTCCTAGAGCAATCTGAATGAGGCTGTAAAATAAATAACAATAAAAAGGTAAACTTTTAAAAAGGAATATAAGCACAAGTGAAAGAATAGAATATTGTAAAAATGACAGGGATTTAGAGGAAAATCGAATGGAATGTGATCCATTGAGAGGTTAAAACTCAATGGAAGACTAAAAATCAGATCAGGTAAGAGACAGCTTTTGATGAACTTAAAGAGAAAATTAGTAAACTGAAATGTAGATCTCATGAAACTTTTCAGAAGACATAGAGAAAGGATAAAATGAGTGATTATATAAAAGGTAGGTTAAAACACAGACTTCCCAGATGTAAAGAATTCAGCTGCCAATGCAGGAGACCTGAGAGCCTTAGGTTCAATCTCTGGGTCAGAAAGATACCCTGGAGGAGGAAATGGCAACCCACACCAGTACTCTTGCCTGGAAAAATCCATGGACAGAGGAGCCCGTTCATAGGATTGCAAAGAGTCAGACACAACTGGGCACATGTGTGTGCACACATTAACACACACACACCTTAAAACACATGGAATATAGAATGAGAAAATCCCACAGTTATTACTCAAAAGCCATCCAAACATAGTAGTTGATACTCAGCTCATAGTAGTTGATATTCAAAAGCAGAGACATTACTTTGCCAACTAAGGTCCGTCTAGTCAAGGCTATGGTTTTTCCTGTGGTCATGTATGGATGTGAGAGTTGGACTATGAAAAAGGCTGAGTGCCAAAGAATTGATGCTTTTGAACTATGGTGTTGGAGAAGACTCTTGAGAGTCCCTTGGACTGCAAGGAGATCCAACCAGTCCATTCTGAAGGAGATCAGCCCTGGGATTTCTTTGGAAGGAATGATGCTAAAGCTGAAACTCTAGTACTTTGGCCACCTCATGAGAAGAGTTGACTCATTGGAAAAGACTCTGATGCTGGGAGGGATTGGGGGCAGGAGGAGAAGGGGATGACAGAAGATGAGATGGCTGGATGGCATCACTGACTCGATGGACGTGAGTCTGAGTGAACTCCGGGAGTTGGTGATGGACAGGGAGGCCTGGCGTGCTGCAATTCATGGGGTCGCAAAGAGTCGGACATGACTGAGCAACTGCACTGAACATATGAAAGAAAGTGAAAGTCTCTCAGTCGTGTCCGGCTCTTTGTGATCCCATAAACTTTACAGTGCATGGAATTCTCCAGGCCAGAATACTGGAGTGGGTAGCCTCTCCCTTCTCCAGGGGATCTTCCCAACCCAGGAATCAAACCCAGGCCTCCCACATTGCAGACGGATTCTTTACCAGCTGAGCCAAGTATATATTATACATGAGGTATATCCTCTTTAGGACTTCCCAAGTGGCACCAATGATAAAGAACCTCCCAGCCAAAGAGACAGTTTCCGTCCCTGGGTTGGGAAGTTCCCCTGGATGAGGGCATGGCAACCCGTTCCAGTTTTCTTGCCTGGGGAATCCCGTGGACAGAGGAGCCTGGTGGGCTACAGTTCAGTAGGGTTGCAAAGAGCTGGACACGTCTGACGCAACTTAGCACACACACACATATCCTCATTGGTCTGAAAAAAGTAGTTCTTACACTGGAGATACTACTTGCAAGTTAAGAACTTACAGAAACTGGTGTTCTTTTACTAGAACATTATTATGTTGTAATTCAAAAATCATCAGAGTCACTTATTATCCCAGAAAGAAGATAGGCATTGTTGGTTTATAAGCACATTGTTAATTAGAAAACAAATATTGGAGTTCTTAGGTATGTTAAAAATTATAGATTGCATTGAGTAAGAAAAGGTAGATGACTCGGAGAATTTTTACTATAGAAAATAACTAAACACATGCCTGAACTCTTTGATATAGAAACTTAACATTAATAACAGATTAGACCATTTTTGCTTCATAAAACGACAGAATGCTATATCTTATCCAGAAGGGAATCAAAGTTCTGCTGTGCTGTATGTCTTTGTAGGTGTGTTTGCTCAGTCGCTCAGTTGTGTCTGACTCTCTGTGATGCTTAGGACTGTGAAAAAGCCTGTCAGGCTCCTTCGTCCATGGAATTTTTCAGGCAAGAATACTGAAGAGAGTTGCCATTTCCTCTTCCAGGAGGTCTTCCCAACCCAGTAGTTGAACTCATATCTCCTGCATTGCAGGTGGATTCTTTAAAAATTTGGCATTGGAGTACAGAATGAAGCAGGGCAAAAGCTAATAGAGTTCTGCCAAGAGAATGCACTGGTCATGCATTCTCTTCCAACAACACAAGAGAAGACTTTGCACATGCACATCACCAGATGGTCAACACCAAAATCAGATTGATTATATTCTTTGCAGCCAATGATGGAGAAGCTCTATACAGTCAACAAAAACAAGACCGGGAACTGACTGTGGCTCAGATCATGAACTCCTTATTGCCAAATTCAGACTTAAA
>SJYX01020661.1:54868-173211 GCA_006410675.1 Oreotragus oreotragus
TGACCTGCCTCTTGAGAAACCTGTATGCAGGTCAGGAAGCAACAGTTAGAACTGGACATGGAACAACAGACTGGTTCCAAACAGGAAAAGGAGTATGTCAAGGCTGTATATTGTCACCCTAGTTATGTAACTTAGGGAATTGCCAGGAGAAATATCAATAACTTCAGATATGCAGATGACACCACCCTTATGGCAGAAAGTGAAGAGGAACTAAAGAGCCTCTTGATGAAGTTGAAAGAGAAGGGTGAAAAAGTTGGCTTAAAGCTCAACATTCAGAAAACTGAGATCATAGCATCCAGTCCCATCACTTCATGGCAAGTGGGAAAACAGTGGAAACTGTGTCAGACTTTATTTTTCTGAATTCCAAAATCACTGCAGATGGTGACTGCAGCCATGAGATTAAAAGACACTTACTCCTTGAAAGGAAAGTTATGACCAACCTAGATAGCATATTCAAAAGCAGAGACATTACTTTGTCAATAAAAGCCCATCTAGTCAAAGCTATGGTTTTTCCAGTAGTCATGTATGGATGTGAGATCTGAACTATAAAGCTGAGCACCAAAGAATTGATGCTTTTGAACTGTGGTGTTGGAGAAGACTCTTGAAAGTCCCTTGGACTGCATGGAGATCCAACCAATCCATCCTAAAGGAGATCAGTCCTGGGTGTTCATTGGAAGGACTGATGTTGAAGCTGAAACTCCAATACTTTGGCCACCTGATGCGAAGAGCTGACTCATTTCAAAAGACCCTGATCCTGGGAAAGATTGAGGGCAGAAAGAGAAGGGGACAACAGAGGATGAGTTGGTTGGATGGCATCACCGACTCAATGGATGTAGGTTTAGGTAGATTCCGGGAGTTGGTGACGGACAGGGAGGCCTGGCGTGCTGCGGTTCATGGGGTTGCAAAGAGTCAGACTTGACTGAGCGACTGAACTGAACTGAACTCTTTACCTACTGAGCCATCAGGGAAGCCCTTAGTTGTCTTTCTGTTATCTCTAAAACTGTATGAAGGGTTTCCCTCATAGCTCAGTTGGTAAAGGATCCACCTGCAATGCAGGAAACCCCAGTTTGATTCCTGGGTCAGGAAGATCTGCTGGAGAAGGGACAGGCTACCCACTCCATTATTCTTGGGCTTCCCTTGTCTACCTGCAATCAGAGAGACCTGGGTTCGATCCCTGGGTTGGGAAGATCCCCTGGAGAAGGGAACAGCTACCCACTCCAGTATTCTGGCCTGGAGAATGCCATGGACTGTATAGTCTATCGGGTCACAAAGAGTCAGACACGAATGAGCGACTTTCACTAACTATATAAAAGTAGCTTCTGGTTTTGCCACATAGTTTTGAGACAGGATTTATATAAAATGTTTCTGGAGAGAGAGAACACTATAGACCCAGAGGAAAGAGGTACAAAAGAAAAAAAAGGCACTTAAGACAGTCTCCAAAAATGTTGAGCCAATAAACATATTTACCATTTATATTGAAATACAGTTGTATCCTGGAGAAGGAAATGCCTACCCACTCCAATATTCTTGCCTAGAGAATTCCATGGACAGAGGCGCCTGGAAGACTACAGTCCATGGGGTCACAAAGAGTCAGACACGATTGAGTGACTAACGCTATACACAGCTGTATAACCTAGACCTGATAACTTAACTTTTATAACCTTTATAATGATTTGTAGTAAGACCTACTTTGTCAGCTTGGCGTAAAATGGTTTAATCCATGCTTACCTTTTCCTTTTGAAAATAGCAGTCAAGGGAATATACATGTGACTTGATACAGAAATGGTGCTTTATATATATTTATGAATACACTCAATTAGATTATTACATTGTTGCACCTATTCCTGTAGACTTCGGGTTTTCATCCTATTTGAAAATTGGAGTCCCACATTGGGATGTGAGAGTTCACATCTGAATTTAGAATTACTCCTCCTTGCTGCAGAAGGTTTTTTGCCACAGCAGATAAATTAGAAATTGCAATTTACAAACAAGAACTGCCTGGAATTGTATCTGCATCAGTGAACTTCCTGACTTTGGAAAATTAAAATGTTATGCAGTCTGCAAATTTAGCACTTTCTACTCATTAAAAAATGTACATGTCACACTGCTCTTCCATTAATTCTCACATACAGAGGAAGTGGCAGAACTCTATGTGTAAATTGTAGTGTGGACTCACTGCATGCCAGGGCCTCCAGAATCCCAGGGGGATTTAATGTATTTAATGTGAGGAAATCATTTACTTTGCAAATAGTCTGTTCTTGATTTTAGCACGATATGTTTATAACCACCATGGTAGGCATTTGAGAAGGTGCAAGTCAGTATCCAGTGAAATTCTTGTCAACACAGCTGTTTGATAGGAAAGTATAATTGTGTCAGACAGTGAGGGCTTTTATCTGTAGTTTGGAAGATGTTGATGTCATAGCTGTATTTGTATAGTCTTTGATATGCATAGTGTCCCAGCTGGCAAATAAATATTCTGTCCATGGACTGGCTGCCAAACACACTGCTCTGCTTTCGCTGGTATAATGAATGTGGTTTACTTTTGCTTTTTTCCTTTCTGGTAAAACATTTTCCTGCTTCTGAAAGTAGGGATGTGGTTAGGAACTTTAGCCCACAGAAACCTGATGGAAACCTGTGGCGCCCTGAATAGATTCGTGTGAGAGGACAAGTGCAAGGTCTTCAGCTTCCAGGATGCAAGGGAAACTCCAAAGGGATGGAGAAAGTTACCACCTTTCACAACTGCAGCAAAGCACGGACTTCTCCAGGACTACAAGGGGGCAGGGCCTGTGCTTTTTAGTGTTTCTTTTTGCCTAAAAATCGAGCAGGTAGGGTGATGGATGCTAGAAATTGGCCTCTTTACTTCAGGAATTTTCATTACTTTTTCTATCAGATGTCTTTAACTACTATGGATTGCATTATCACTGCCTTTGGATTTAATAACTTATCCTTTTTCTGAGGGTGCATATTGGATAGAAAATACCAATTGACAACTCGGGCAGCTGATTTAGGAGTCTGATTTTGCTCAACTGTTTAGTTGAATTTCGGATATTTATTCATCACCTTCTGTGGGTCATGAGATAAGGCTTCTATGTCTGAGATGTTCATTCCCTGCTATTCGTTTCAGAGGGGCGTGGTTGTCAGCTTTAGGAACAGGCTGTGGATCATTTAGTGAAGCATGGCAGACGGTCCTGGGAAGACTGGAGCACAAATTACCGCGGCAATTTAGATAACTGACATCAGCGATAAGCAAATGTTCTTTTCAATTTTTGTTGTCATGTCCTAGGATTTATGTATTCATTTATTTGGAGTTCCTTAAGCTCCTGTCAATAAATAAACCCTCAGAAGAGTGGTAAATTATAATAAATGACCATGAGTGTCTTTGACAGACCTGACCTTTGACATCATTAGTGCAGTCTTGATGGGGTGGCTAGATAAGAGCCAACCTGAAAGGGGGGGAAAAAATCTGGACACATTTATTTAGAATGGTCCTTGAGGTTTTTAATAAGAATATTTGCATCAGAAGAAATGAAATTGGAATGAGATAAATCAGATATGTTGGCTTAGTGTAAGGTCACTGTCAGAAAGAAAGACCCAGGCAACCAAATCGAGAAGAGCATAAAATCCACGGAGAAGAGAGATTCTTCTAATGCTTGGATCGTAAAAATGAGGACAAATCTTCTGACGTGATCTGTTGTACTTCAGATAGACAAATTTGCTAAAACTGATCAAAAGCTTAATGATTTAAAAAACATGGACTTTTACACAACGCAATGCTTTTATAAACTAGAATTGCTATGTCATATTCATAACTTATATACTTTTCCCCATGTGAGCTGTGAACTATATATCTCAATAATTATTTAATCCTAACCATATCATAAAATCTGTTTATTAAGGTTGTAAATGCAGGTCCATACTGAAATAAAATATTAAGGTCCATACTGAAATACAATGAGTAACCTTGAAGGTAAGCAGGAACACCTTTAAAGGTGTTCCTTTAAAACTCCACCTGTCTCCCTTTGGCTACAAACTTGATAACTAACCTAAAGAAACAGTTAATTCCAAGGCATCTATTGATATATACTTTCCTTTTAAGTCTTCCTTAAATCTGGCTCAATGGTTCACAAACTTTGGAGAATGTAAAAATTATTGTATCATATATGTGTATATTTCTATGTGTTTAGTTTAAAGGAGTTGCTGCTGCTGCTGCTAAGTCACTTCAGTCGTGTCTGACTCTGTGTGACCCCATAGACGGCAGCCCACCAGGCTCCCCTGTTCCTGGGATTCTCCAGCCAAGAATACTGGAGTGGGTTGCCATTTCCTTCTCCAAGGCATGAAAGAGAAAAGTGAAAGTGAAGTCGCTCAGTCGTATCTGACTCTTAGCGATCCCATGGACTGCAACCCACCAGGCTCCTCCGTCCATGGGATTTTCCAGGCAAGAGTACTGGAGTGGGGTGCCATTGCCTTCTCCTTAAAGGAGTTATAGATATAATTTTATTCACTTTCTGTTTAAGACTCTGACATTAGTTGCTTCTAAATCCAATCTACTATGTGAGATGTAGCGAAACTGAAGCAAAATTGACCTGTGTTCAATTTAATAAAACACAAAAAGTACAGAAAATAATCTTACAAACAGAAATTCTGATATTCCCCTAATAATAGCTCTACCCTGGAAAAGAAGAAACTGAGGCATACAATTGAAACAGCCCTCCCAGTGCCCACAGGTTAGTGTGAGAGAGAATATATAAACCCAAATCTGTCTAATTTTGAAATAAACCTTTTTCCATATGGTCTCTTGGAGACAGAAAGCAGGAAGTTGTCAGCTTTGGTTGTTTTAAAATGTGATTTTCTTCTTATGTGTAGTGTTCCTCCAGTTTTTTATGTTTATTCCTTTTTTTTCTGTTATCAAAAATGTTGGCATCATTTTTTGAGAGAAACTATGTTTCTCTTTTGAATATTTACATTTATGGTAGGCTCTATGCCAGATACAATGTGATTATCGTACGTTAACACCTGCATTATGCTAGCATAGCTCTCCAGTTACCTTAGAGTAGAGATGTCCAAGTTTGGAGAATGTCTGCTTTTCCTACACTTTAAACAAAAGACACTCTTTGGATGTTGTTTTCTTTAAGGGTGAAGATCTCTGTTGTTTTAACTTTCTCAAGACTGTCAGTGATAACATTTCAAATGGAGAGTTATTTTCTGGTCTAAATAATTAGCATTACTTCATTCAGTAACTGAATTGCAAATTAAGCCATGAACATATCAACCCCTTTTCTATTATTTCCTTGTCTATCCTCATTTAAATCTATTCGTCAGACAGTACATATAAAAAGGACAGGTATGTAGCCTAAGAGCTGGCGTCTGCCTCTGGCTTTAATGTTTCACCAACTCTGTGATGTCAGACAAGTCCCTTCATCAGTCTATGGTCTGACTCCTGGGTCTGGAGTACAAAGCGGCTAGAAGAAGAAATTCAAATCGATGATCTATTTTAACTCTAACATCCTGGGGGTTTGCAAGTTAGTAAGGGCATAGACTTGGTTTTGAGCAATATATACCTGGCTACTGATGCTCCGAACTTTTAATGTTTCTCGCAGCGACTTATTTGCTTGATAACTCTTCTATTAGAATACTGTTTTTTTTAAGTTTGTATTATCTTTGAAAAATGTAATCAGAAAATCATGATCATTTTGACTGTTGTCTGTTACTCATATCTTTTGAAAATTTAAAAAGACTAGAAATATCAATGCCGTTGGTGTTGATTGGGGAAATGAAGACGTATGTATTATAGTTCCTGCTGTTGTTCCCAGAAGATTTCCCAGCTATAAACCCACTAAATAGGCTATGTTTGGGCTTATTATCGCACAGTTACGAGCCATGTACTTAAGGATAACTTGATATTACTCACTGCTGTATAAAACTGAGGAAAGTTCGTTTGCCTTTTTAGGACATCTGTGCATGGACTCTCAGTATATAACAGTTGGACATTAGCTGAAAGATATGGGTAAATCCCATCTGTAGTCTGAAGGATGACTTAGTGAAAATTAGAAAAAGGCATTCCTTCCTCAAGTCATGTAGCCACCATCCACCAGAACATTGTTATGTGAGCAATCCAGATCCTCAGTCAACAGGGCTGTGAATGGTCTTGAAAATTTAAAAAGACTAGAAATATCAATGCCATTGGTGTTGATTGGGGAAATGAAGACGTATGTATTATAGTTCCTGCTGTTGTTCCCAGAAGATTTCCCAACTATAAACCCACTAAATAGGCTATGTTCGGGCTTATTATCGCACAGTTACGAGCCATGTACTTAAGGATAACTTGATATTACTGCTGTATAAAACTGAGGGAAGTTCGTTTGCCTTTTTAGGACATTTGTGCATGGACTCTCAGTATATAACAGTTGGACATTAGCTGAAAGATATGGGTAAATCCCAACTGTAGTCTGAAGGATGACTTAGTGAAAATTAGAAAAAGGCATTCCTTCCTCAAGTCTTGTAGCCACCATCCACCAGAACATTGTTATGTGAGCAATCCAGATCCTCAGTCAACAGGGCTGTGAATGGGGCCTACAAGACTGAACACTGCCAGACCTGCACGCTGTCAGCTCTCCTCACAGAAGGACAGAAACCCAACTTGCCTGTCAGAAACTTTCCTTCACTGTGAAATACCATTTCCCATTTTGGGAACTGATTTTCCTCCTCTGAAAAAAAGTTGAGCTAGATATTCTCTCTCTCTTTTTTTTTTTTTTTCTTTCTTTCTTTCTTTTTTTTTCATTTTACTTTATTTTACTTTACAGTACTCTATTGGTTTTGGCATACATTGACATGAATCTATGACCTAGCTTCCTAGCATAAGAAGCATTTCACTAGCCATTTAAGAGCAGCCCACTACTGCTCTGTATTCCTTCTATCGGTCCATGGGAGGTGGTTTTGAAAGGTGTTGTCAGTGGAGGTTCATTTTGTTCCCGTTAGTTCTTCTATGACTTGACTGTTCCTCCCATTGCAGGACATTCAGTGCCCTTGGCCCTCACCCACTAAATGCCAACAAACAACCGCCTAATCATTAGGACAAGCAAAAAGCACCTCATCAGCCCTGCTTCCAGTAGAAGTAGAACTTGACAAGTAGAACTACCACTGGTTGAGAAATCATTTTAGCATCAAGTTGCTCTCTGGTCTTGGGAATTTGTTTCTGAAACTTGCTACTAAAGCCTGGATTGGAAAGATCCCCTGGAGAAGGGCGTGGCAACCCATTCCAGTATTCATGTCTGGAGACTCCCATGGATAGAGGAACCGCAAAGAGTCAGACATGACTGAAGCAACTTCATGCACTTGCACAATGCATGAACACTTTATAAATCTCATTTATCCTTTCTACAACTACATGGAAATGCATATTAATAGTCCCTTACACAGATTAGGAAGCTGATGCTTAGAGGAATGAGGGAGTTTGACCAGGCTCTCATGGTTAAGAAATTGACAGGGCCAGGATTCCAGCTGAAGTCCATGAGACTAAAAAACTCAGTTTCACTGCTTTGGCCAATGGCCGAGGTGATTTTTCAACTGACCTGCCTTTCAAGTAGTAAGAAAGTGAACTGAAATCCCTACCTTATGAACCAGGCTGTTGATAGTGACACTGAAAACAATTATTTTGTACTGTGTTCTGCCAGAGATGCGATTTTTCATTATTGCTAGGCCTGCTCTCAGCAGGATCACCTCATTAGCTGAAGAAAATGTTCCCTGTTGTTCCATGAGAGCCGGATCAGATGGAGAAGTTTAAAAACAAACTCTAGAAAGTGACTCGGTGTTCCTTTCGTTTCGGGGATAAAACAGTAATCCCCTTTTCTGATACCCAGCTTCCTAAGTGATGTTTTAGTTGTGTAGTTGCCGAAGTGTTTTGAAAAGGATGGAAAAAGTTTTACAGAGTTGCCTTTCAAACTTCTTTATCAGTGTTTCCATAACAGTAAGTTGGGGCGTTGAACCATTAATGAGTACACTTATTACTTGGCTGTTTTAAAATTTCCCATGTAGGAAAATAGCAGTTTGGCTAGATTGGTCTCTATCGACTATGAGGAATAGCTAATACTGAGACTTTAATATTTTTTATTTTATCTTAGAACAACCTCAAATGCAAGCACATCGTTAAATATGTCAATATACCTATGGATAGACATCTTCCAGGCCATATTTTATAGCAACCATCCATAACATCCTGTCACTTCTCTTCCTTTGCTCTCCATTATCTATAGAGAAACCAAAGTGATCTTTTCAGGATTAGGTTTGATGACAGGATTTGCATTTCATTTAGAATAAAATCGAAGCACCTCATTGTGGACCATCAGGCCTATAAGATCTGGCCGCTGCTCTTCCCTCTGAGGCTCCCTCCTCCCTTTTTCCACTCACTGACATCTGACCACTTCCTTTTTATATCAGGATTCTCACATGTGCTGTCCCTCTTCATGGACCATGTTCTCCACAGATCTTTACCTGGCCAATTCTTTCTCATTGTTCAAGCTTCAGTGGAAATTTTATTACAGCAGAAAATTCTTCCCTGATTCCCTCAGTCATTCTTTTATCTCCAGTCACATTGCATTTTACTTTATTTTCCAAGAGTACTTTTCAGCATTTGAAATGACCTTGATTATTTTGTTTACATGTTTATTTTCTGTTAAACAAGAATGAAAGCAGTGACTTTTCTCATCTTGTTTGTCACTGTACCTCAATGCCTAGAATAGAACCCAGCATATAATGGGGTCAAGAGTATTTGTTAGGTGACTGAATGAATTAATGGATTCCAGTTCTGTGCCTGGAAATGTAAGTCTGAGGTAAATTGCCCTAAGGCACAAAAGTATATATTGAGTGGTCCAGGTCTAATTAAACATGGGAAAGTAGAAACTAAAATGAAATTATCAATTTTCTTTTTGTTATTCCTTGATCTCCCTGCCAACAACAGGGATTCTGTTGGGAAGTAGGTAAAAGGCAAGGAAAACCTAGGGCTGCTGCACAGGGTGAACTTTCAGACCACGTTATCTCTCTCCAGAGACAGGCTTTTCCTTTTTATAAGATACAGCTCTTCTGCTTATTCCAGTAGGCTCACACTATTCTTTTCAAAAATTTCAGGGTAAACATCAAACTATCCCCAGATATTCTACTTTATACTTCTTTCCTGGCCCTCACATCTGCCAAAAAAAGATAAATCTTTTGACATCACCCAGCTTAAAATCATCTCCTACAACAGTGACATCACTTATCTGGTCTCCTGTTCTAGCTGTGAAATTATATTGTCTTAAATCTTTGGGTTTCAAAAGTAACCTTTTTTTCCTGTGCTCATATATGTCCCAGATGTCCTTTTATTGAGTTCACAGAATGTAAATGGAAAAAGGTTATTACCAGACAGAGTGTTTAAAGATGAAAATCAAACCTAATACATGGACTCCAACAACTGGAATAAGGAATATAATATTTATAAAACTGAGTAGGAGGTTGCAATCATTGCTCTAAAATAAAGCATTAAAAATTAATTCAGAGCAAACCTGTCTGTGCTACAGCAAAGCTCTCTTTCATTAAGGTAGCACTGCATGTTTCTCCTGAATTAGTTACCCAAATAAGTAAGTAGGTTTTAAGAACTGTGTGTCCTGCAAACTACAGAAGGTCTGCATGAGGCACCATTTAGAGTTACCTTCAGTGTTAAAGCATTACAGACAGACCTTTAATTTTGAACCAATTAATTGTGATTCTTGCAGTTTCTCTACATTTTTTTGCCCTTGAGTATTACTAGGAACATTTAATTCACATGGTTCTTATTCATTCTCATTTGATTAGTTTAAATGATGCTGTATTATTTGATTAATTCATGTTGCAGAATATTAAATATTAGGAATCTGTGGGTGTTAGTTATGTGACACTTTAAACTTTTCCATAGATTTTCATTTCAAAAAGTTTCATGTTCCCCATTGAAGAAATATTTTCCCACAGTCTTCTACTTCACATTATTGCTATTATTTATCATCATCAATCATCATCATTATCATCAGTTTCCTACCTTGGATTACACTAAAAAGAAAAAAAAGGAAAACTGCTATTGTTTATCTCTGCATTCACTATTGGGATGAGGATTTTATTTTGCCCAATTTATACTATTCCTCTGAAGGCCTAAAATAAACAACCGTATAATCTCTAGGCTCTATTGATTTTTTAATGATTTCAAATAAAAAGCATCCAGTTTCCATTGCATTGACAAACTTCTCAGCCCCTGGGCAAAACCTATTGAATTCCTATTAGATGGAGGGCCAACAACTGGAAATCCAAAAAGTAGACTTGAGATGGAAGGAGGAGAGTTGGTCTGCTCAGCTCAGTAAATGGGTATTTAACCTTTGACCAATGACGACAGGCCTTCTCTAGTTCTATTAGACTGAGAGCAAGCTGTTATGATTAAATAAAAGAGAAAAAAAAACTGTTTAGAGCCTTACTGAATATGTCCTGGGAATTAAGGCATATGGCAGGGATAAGGAAAAAAGATTTTCCTTATGCTAATGACCCTTGATGTCTGAAATAAATTAGATCCATTAGAGTTTATGCTCAATAAAAGAAAGACTTTAAGCACTCCAAAGTTAGTGACTCGAGACCAGTTTTTGCTCTGAAATTCAATCTGCCTCCTTATTAATTCTTAGTGAGGCTCCAGAGCAGACAGGAGATGCAAAATCATAATTCTGTACTGAACCATAATTTTAAAGGACCCTGGTTTCTTCTCCTTTTATTTTAATTAAACCATTTTTCATGCTTCTCATTTTGTTTCCATCATTAATTTGATTTTGTTCCCATTTTTGTTTCATTTTTTGTTTCTTTTTCAAGGTTTCATTTATCCTATTTCAACTGAGCAGAGAACCCAGAATGAATATGGATTTTCTTGTAAGTTTGATGTTTGGTTTTTATGTTGCTGAATAATCATTTAACGTTATTGCCCCAGTTCAAGTTTACCTTTCCTTGGATCACAGATGTGCACACAGGAAATCGGTGCCTAATATATTCCAACATGAAAAACAAATTAGATTTTCACTGCTGAAAAGAAGAAAGGGTCATTTCAAGTCTCTGCCAGCTTTAAAATCTATCAGTCTAACATTCAAAGCTTAAGTCCCAGTAGCTGACAAAACATATCATGAAATATGTGGATCTAAATAAAAGGCAAGTTTCGAATGCTAAAAAGTAAAGAGTTGAGAAAATGCAGATCCATTGAGTTAGAGATCATGAATGTTGAATAAGTAATTACAGCCTGGTAAAGCAAAACATTAAGGTTTTAGCTACAGAATTCTGACCGGAGTTCAGATCACCGCTGTAGGGCCTCACATGGAACCCAGCAGCAAAATGAAATCAACACTCTGAAAGCAGTGCGCACAGTGCCATGAGGGTTTGGTACATCAACTGGTTTCCTGAAAAGATCGGCCAGTATCGACTTGATTGATGCTTGAACAGAGAGTCTAGAAACTTTGATAAAGACAATTATTTAAAAAGAATACAAATTCTTTCCCATATAGTACATTTAAACAAAATCCTGAAAGAAATGGAGCGGTTTCCCATAAGGAATGCTATTTTACTGTCAGTGTGTTACAGATACATGGCATGAGACAAGTCATTTCACCATAGAAACCATATAACTGTGAGTCTTAGGAGAGAGGAGTAGTTCCTTGACTTTAGGAGGCCAGGAGACCTGCAAACCTGAAAATTCTCTTCCTGCAAAATAAAAATGCCCTTGTATAAAGTTGATCATAAGAACGCTTTTCTTGACCATCTGAAGCACCAGTTTAATCACCTTTTACAGTGAGCAGACAGTTTTGGTTAATCTTGCTGGTCATTTTTGTGAGTCACAGAAAACTAAAAATAATAGAGACTTAAAGACGTCTAAAGGATTCAGGAAAGCTTTACTTTTGTTGGTTGAATTATCAACTTTTATCACCATTTGCCGTTGGATCAGAGCATGTTCTATGCCACTAAGGCAACATACGACATTTATAGGAATTTTCTTCTTGCTCTACCCAGAGACAGACCTCCCAGCTGACCTCACACCATGTTAATCAAATGCCTAATTGCCTTTTGGGGGTAGTCTGACCTTTCTGATCACTGAACCAGGCCTTTATCTTACTCAGTACAGCATAGAGCTATATTTTATTCCAGTAATGAGTGGCTCACATGTAAATCTCTGACAAGAACCCATGAGAAGCTCAGCGTTCTCAGAGGTAATACTGAATCTGTAGCAAAAGCCTGGAGTTATCAGTATTAACCTCTGCTCCCCAGACCTGGGTCTTCTGAAAGTATGCCTTTGAAACCCAGCATGTTTGCTCCCAGTGTTTGCCTTGCCTTGCTTTCCACCGTTCCCACCCACCCCTTCACTGATTTAGGGCAAAGTGAGAAGAGTGTTATGGTAAGTAATTTTGTGACTGGGAATGATACTTAGAAAAATATTCTGGTGCAATAAATATACAGATTCAGTAAATGCCAGATGTTTCTAACAGTGTGTATGTTTGTTTTTAAAGAACTATCAGTGAATTCAAAGCCGCCTTCCAAACTTCTCCACCTGAAATTAGTAATAAAGTTTTGGTTTTTTTTCTTTTTCCTATGGGTTGGGATGGTTTTAGCTCCAGTTTCCTTTTATGCCTTGTAGTAAATTGTCTGTTATGTTGCCCAATTTAAGATAGATTAGTGAGTGAATAGATGCAAAGTGAGAAAGGAAAAAAATGCAAGATAATTTTCCATTGAAAGGCCACAGTTGTTTTAAATAGCTTTTGAAATAGATTTGAAATTAACCTATAAAAAAGGCAATAACTGTCTGAAAAAAATTATAGCAATACGTATATGTCCTGTGAGAATTTTCTCTAACCACCAAATTCCATGTTTCCTTTTCCCCTTTAGCTGCTCCTGATTCAGATGATGTTGCTCTGTATGTCGGCATTGTGATAGCTGTGATAGTTTGCCTGGCCATTTCTGTAGTTGTGGCCCTCTTTGTGTATAGGAAGAATCATCGTGACTTTGAGTCTGATATTATTGACTCTTCTGCACTCAACGGAGGCTTTCAGCCTGTGAACATCAAGGCAGCAAGACAAGGTCAGTTGACATTACATTTCATACGTGGACTTAAGCATGCCTGCAGCCTCCCTATATGTCTTCAAAATCAATGAAACTATGTTAGCTGAAATATAAGCTCCATGAAGACAAAGATTTTCATCTGTTTTGTTGATTACTATGTTAATTTCCTTCATATAACTCATTAGAGTTGACAAGGTGCACAGATCTCTTTTTTTCCCTTTTGTAACAGGTTTCTCTGTCATACTTTTAAAGTTTTATTTGAGAAGAGTACAAAGATTGGTTGATAGATTTCTTATGTTCCCTTTTCTTTCTCCTGTTAACAAGGTATCTTATATTGCTGTGAATACAGTGGTCTACAGGTGAACCCAAATCCCGTATAGATGACTACTACCTAGTCACCTAGTGAGGACCACAAGTGTCTGCAGATTCAGTCTGTTGAGTTAGCTAAGTACCATAGAAACAATGAATAATCTTCAAGGCAAAATATAGAATGAACTTGTCTATTTATTTGTAACCAATAATTAAACAGATTCCAGCTATCTAATTGCGATTTTCAGTAGAGCCCTAGTGTTTGTCCATCTCTAATATTTGTTGAATTGCTTTGCTATTGGCTCAGAAAGTGTCAGGGAGAGTCTGACTAATATGAGTTGTCTGAATGAAGAATGCAAATGGGCATCCTTTCTCTTTCTGACTCAGATCTCCTGGCAGTACCCCCAGACCTCACATCAGCTGCGGCCATGTACAGGGGACCTGTTTATGCCTTGCATGATGTCTCAGACAAAATCCCAATGACCAACTCTCCAATTCTGGATCCACTGCCTAACCTGAAGATCAAAGTGTACAATACCTCAGGTGCTGTCACGCCCCAAGATGACCTCTCTGAGTTTGCATCAAAACTGTCCCCTCAGATGACCCAATCCTTGTTGGAGAATGAGGCCCTCAACCTGAAGAATCAGAGTCTAGCACGGCAGACGGACCCCTCCTGCACTGCGTTTGGCACCTTCAACTCCCTTGGGGGTCACCTTATTATCCCCAACTCAGGTAATTCCTCAAGGTGTTTATGTTGCAGAGGTAGATCTGAGAAACCTGTTCTTCTACCAGGATCTTTCTTGTTTGTTTTCATTAGGCCTGAAAAGTGAAATGTATCCTATCTAATCCAAATCTATGGTTACTTTCAATGTAAAACAAACATTACTTCAGTCAAGATCAGCGAAACTGTTTATCTTCCTCTAGCCAACTCTGAAAACACTTCCTCTAGAAATATTGCACTCACAACTTTCTGCCGAGGCATAACTTACGACTGCCATTGCCCTTCTTTTTAATTGCCCTTCAGAGGCAGCATTAAGCCAAAAGCCTTCACTGTTGTCATCACACTTTAAAAAGGACAAATTAATTAGGAAACATATCAGTTGGTTCAGTTCCAATTTCCTACAGGAAGCAGTACTTCAAAATACAAAATGAGATGATTAGAGGACACGATATTAGATATCAAACCTTCATTTTTTAATTCTTTTTTACACAGTCTTCAGGGTCAAGGTATTTATAAAATATTCACTCCACATGGCTTCATCATGTGTCTTTTTAAGGTAGGATTAAAGCAGTGCCTTTTAGTAGTATTCAGTTTTCAGTTCGTTTAATTATCTGCTTGTAGAGAATAAGCTCCATAAAGCTCTTAAATAGTGAACTCATAATGTTTGCTTAAAGTTTGGTATTTATTAATCAGTATGGAACCATCCGTTATGAGAGGGTTAATGGACTCCCCTGGGCATGTCCAGGCACTCTTTTGGACCAGATAGAGTAGTCTGTGAACACAGAAAGAAAAAAAAAAAAAAGTTTGATTGAACTAAGATCTGTATATAGCATAAGAAGAGAATGTAATGTGTAAACAGCCATAGAGCCAAGTAATATAGAGAACCAATTGAACTTGTCTTTGATTCTTCCTCTCATTCAGTCCCCCATTTCAACACCTCAGCAATTTTTCACCCCATGCCTTTTAAAAGTGTATTTTAATAAGTTGAAATATTTAATGGAATATCATTTTTCCTTTTCTAAAATACATTTTACAGAGCTGAGATCACACATTACATAAAGTGCTTTTATTCCAATCTTTCTCATTCTCATGCAATTGCATGCTTTTTAAAATCATGATTTTAAATATATTTTAATAGTCTACAAATGAATAGATCAGAATATACTCTACTGTTCTTTCCTTGTTTAAACATTGTATTATTTCCAAGACAGTTTTTTTTTATGACAGCCAGTAGATTATACCTCTCCTTTCCATTTCTACACTTGTCACTTTTTCACATATGAATTATCTTAAAGATGTCTTAAGTAGAAAGGAGAGAGCCAGCATGTTTAAATATGTACTGAGCAATGGTGATCTACATGCATTATTTTATTTAACAGTAATCTAATATGTCTCAGGCCTTATTGTTGTTACATTGCATCCATGATTCTGTCTCATCCCCGTAACAAACATAAAGGTACATTTGCTTGTTCCCATTGGAAAAAATAAAAATACCGAGGCTTGAGTGCCTCATGTGTGGTCTTCCTTCTTTCACTGTACGCCTCACCAAACCATCCTGATATCTGACATGAGCATGACATTCTACTTCCTGCAGCACTACAAGGCACACATCACTTCTCAAGAAAGTCATGCCTCAACAGTTGCAACCAGCTATACAAAGGGCTTAGAATAACTATTCCTCTTGAACTCTGTCCTTTACTCTTGAGACTTTCCAATATGGTCAAGCAATTTCCTTATGGTCCTGTGTTCATATGGCATATTCCATTTCCTTGCTAATTAAATAAGCTACTCAAAGACAAGAACACTGTCTTTTACTTCTTGACGTTCACAACCCATCAAGAACTCTACTCACAGTCAGGTTCCATAAAAATTTTTATAGAGTTGAAATTAGTTGCATTTATTAGGATAGAATTGTGGAGCCAAGTATCTTCAAGTTGCTGCCCACTTTGAATTACTGTCTGTGATAATGCTACAGTGGTGCAAGCCCATGGTTCCCACAGTGTGGTCCACTGACCACCAGCTTTGGCATCACCTTGAGACTTGTTAGAACTACAGTTTCCACAGACCTTCTGAATCAGAAACTCTGAGGGTAGGATCCCATAATGTGCTTTAGCAAAACCTCCAGGTAATTTTGCTGCAAACAAAAGTTACAAACCATTACTGTCAGCACAATTGACTTAGAACAGAACTCAACCCAACAGTCCTACAAAATGCACCAATTAACAACTAAGTAAAAACCTACTTGACCTGCTGTGACTAAAACTAGCAATTGCTCAGTTGCTGTTCACTTTCCAGAGTTACCGATGATGAAAGTTGCAGAAAAACACTGATGCTAACCAGATACTTCAGAAATAACTGTTTTTTGATATTGTTGAGGTTAGCATTTCCCTGACTTTGAGTCTTTTGGGCATTTTTTTTAAAAAATTAGAAATGATGCATCATTACAGCTGTTTGAAATTTTAAGAGCAGTTGTTGGTTTTCCCCTCATTTTACAAGGAAAACACCAGTGGAACCATCTGTCTATTCCTTAAATAAAGCAAGAGTTTTTTTAAAAATGACATCATTCCTTTAAGTGATTCCATAACAGTTCAGAGGGAGCTGTGGTAACAAATAAGGCCAATAAGGGAGGAAAGCCGGGTGGCTATGAATATTTACATGTCTTTAGAGAAAAACCAGCAGGCTTATGGTGATGTGGCCACAAAATCTCCTCATTCCTTTCCACTTGCTTCAGAGGCATTCTGTGAAGTTTCCTTTTGATTCATAGGTCTTCTGTGACTGCTTTTCTCTTTTGCTATTCAGGAGTAAGTTTGCTGATTCCTGCTGGGGCCATTCCCCAAGGGAGAGTCTACGAAATGTATGTGACTGTACACAGGAAAGAAAATATGAGGTAAATATGCTTTTTCTGGTGCACTTGACTTTATCAATGTCTGACTTGGAGGGGAATTGTATATTAGACAGAGTAAACCCAACATACGTTTGTCTTGATTGCCTTGCTTCTGGCATTTCCTTTTCAACTAGACCCATAAAAGGTCAGTTTTTACTTCTCTTTATCTTTGGAGCTCCAGACACTTTTGCAGATCTTGAATATGGGCAGAAGGCCGGAGATCTTTCCCCCAAGTGGACAAGTGGCCATGTTAGCTGAAAAGATGGCTGGAAGTGTAATCTGTAAATTGTGCAAGAGATACAAAGAGAAATTAGCTTCATGTGGCCTGGCTCAGAAATATAGCCTGTAGCCATTTTAGGTTTAAAGGTCACTTAGAAGTAGACAACCCCTTAATCCTTGACCTGCCATCCCAACTTCAGCCTAGCACTTTATTCTTCTTCTTTGGGGGACTCTTCTAGTTTTTAAGTGTTATTGACCTGATTCTTATATTTAGCACCTATGCTTGGGCTTTGCTAAATGGATCTAGGGTTGATTAAAACTAGGCTGAATCTAAGAGTGTTTTGAATATGTCATAATCATAAAGATGAAGTTATTTTGAGTAAAAATAAGGAGTTTCGAAGTCCTAAATTCAGTTTTCAGTTTGGCCTCTAACAAATTGTATCTGGTCATTCTTGATTCGTTCTGACCTGAAATGCATGTGTTAAATAGCACTCTAGAGGCCTGACTGATGAATGCTTCTGAAGGGCACCGAGATCTTAAAATAAGAGATGCTGTTGAAATGACAGTCCTTACATGTAATTATCACTGTTTTTCCAAAGGGGAAAGGCGTTGGCTCAACTGCCCTGAGCTCTAGATGCAAAGTGAGAATGCTAAATGTAGAACTAGCTTATCATTTGTTGTTGTTCAGTCGCTAAGTCCTGTCATCCTAAGATATTCTATCTTTTCTCTTCCCCTCTGTCATCCTCAGAAAAGCATCTCTCTCTAGTTGTTGTCTTCAGTAGCCAAAAAGCTCTGTTATTATGCTCTTGGGTAAAGATGTGGTATTTATAACCTGTAGGACCCAGAACAGTGTTTTCCTCAGGTGATATGCTTTCACCTACACAAACATGAGCCTGTCCAAGAAAATAATAAAAATCCATGGTCATTATTCATGTGCCTTCAATTTGAGCAACAGAAAATCACTAAAAGTCTTGTATTTGTGCACATCAAATATTCATTTTTCCATTCCCAATGTAAAGTAATATTCACAGTCCCTCAGAGTGCCCTGCTTTTGCAGCAGGAGAAATGAAGATTAGCAAACTGAGATCCCTTTATATTTTAGTTTTCTTCTTTCTTGTGTCCAGAATCAAGGTTAACACTAAGTATATCCATCCCTGAAGGCCTTTCGCCAACATGGATGTTTGGTTTAAACAGAGATGAGTATTGGCTTGTGCTTTATTCTGAGAAAGGGTCTGTGGTCTGTTATTTTCCATGTGATCACCATAATCTATGGCTGAAGATCAGACCTTAAGAGGCTGCTGCAAGGTGTGCTGAAGCTGAAAGACGTGGGCACTCAGGTGCCGTGTATGATTTTTCTTCCTGCAGTTTAGTTAGCACCCTGACCAGGATAATTGTACACTCTGGATAAAGGAGGGAGAAAGCAGGAAATTGACAAAGCTAGGCAATTCTGCTTTAGGTTCTTCTGCCTTTGACTTTAAAGAAAAGGAAACTATAAGTCACCTCTTACTATGCCTACCACTTGAAGTTGGGTGCAAAGGGAATTGCTCTATTAAATTTGGTGTGCCTCAATGAAGTTCTTTTTATAAAAGTGAAGCTAGAGTATCCTCAGGATCTCAGATGAAAATGTACACCAGAGACCATGCAGCAGGGAACAAACAGAAGAAGACAGCTCTCTCAAATAAATGAGATAGTCTTCTCCACTCATCTAGGTGTGATTTTCTTGTGAAGTCACAATGACCAGAATGTTGTTTTAGTGTATAGTAATAATATAAAACATAGCTACCATAGAGTCAGCATACTTTTAATTTCATTTATTCCTCACTTCGTTTATTCCTCACTAT
This sequence comes from Oreotragus oreotragus, assembly GCA_006410675.1. Taxonomy (NCBI): domain Eukaryota; kingdom Metazoa; phylum Chordata; class Mammalia; order Artiodactyla; family Bovidae; genus Oreotragus; species Oreotragus oreotragus. The sequence goes on from SJYX01020661.1 coordinate 73,920, forward strand.
TCTTCTGCAAGTTATGATGAGCTCCACATTTAGAGATGAAAGGACTAGGGTTCATAGCCAGGGTTTCACAGTTAACAACTGAGGGACGGCAGAATTCATACCCAGGCTATCTCCTCACGAAGCTCTTCTGCTGACATGCCGTCCCCACTCCTTAGCATCCAGTGCACAAACAGAGCCTCTGCTCTCTCGTTACAGTGACTTTTGGGACACACTGTCTGTTTATTGTTCACACGATCTTAGAACTTCTTTCAGAGGAAACGCTGTGAGACAAGAGAAGACATGAATGTGACTTCCAGGCATGTGTAGGAAATTTCTGATTACTTGGCTCCATCTTTCCTCTCTTTGATTGCCTTTATTGAATCCAAAACTGGGTGTTTTTCCAGCTGGATACTTTCCAGTGGGTCATCTGGTGATGTGAACTGTCTACAGGGAGGTGTGAACTTAATTGCATGTGGCAAGTGAATGTGACAAGAGGGGGCCTTATCATTACGGAATATGCACTAAGAAAAAGCAGGGGATGGCAGATGAGCAGCCTAAATGAGCTGCAGACACAGGACAGGCTCTCTGCAACCAAAAGGGATCTGAGCTGCAAGGCTGCATTCATGACTTCTCTTCTCCTACCGGACACACCCCTGCAGAGATTGCAAAGCCTCTTCCTGCCCTGCCCCATGGATACACTTTCCACAATTAACGGCATCAACATGGACCTTTTTACTTTGCTTCCAGTAGCAGTTTAAAAAATGAGTCTGACTCAGACTGAAATTTTGCCTTTTGAAATTTCTTATTGAAACACAATTTGAAGATATGAACATTAATTTTTGCTTTCTTCATATTGTGTACTTGCCTAGGAGTTTTCTCAAAAGGTCAAAAAAAAAATCAATGTAGACATTCCAAGAATAAAGGTAAATAGAAATGTTTTTGGTAAATGGTGAGGAACCATGGAAGATCTTTAAGCAGCCAAGTGCAACATGAATAGCAGTGTTTTTAAAGATTGACAGTGACCATGTGCAGGATGAACTAGTAGGGGGAACAGAAAGACTACTCCAAAGGCTGGCACCCTGGTTGACCCAGGGCAGTGATCAAAGTATGTAGGGGAAGGGGGCTAGGGAAGCAGCCAGGCCTGAGTCTGGAGAATGGAAAGAACACGTTTCACAGCTGGTTAAAAGTGTGGCAAAAGTTGCAGAACACAGAGAATATATTTAGGGTCAAGCCCTGGGCACCGAGAAGTTCTGAGAGCGACAAGAGGTGGTCGGAAGCACCAACTGGCTCAAGGAGAGGAAAGACGAATTCTGATTTCTCTGCATGTGGTCTGTGTAAGAGGGGACTTGCAGCTCTTGCTGGAGATGCACGTGGGCAGTCGCCAGTGAATGGATTCTTCAGGGGAAAAGTGTAGAGGCAGAAAAAAGAGGACTGCAGAAAGAACTTTGGGAAGTATTCATTTTAATGTTTATTTATTTGGCTATGTCAGGTCTTGGGGGCATGCAAGCTCTTTCACTGTGGCCTACAGACAGACTCTTGGTTGTGGTGCAGGCTTCAGAGTGCTGGGGCTCAGCAGTTGTGGCTCCGAGGCATGTGGGGTCTTAGTTCCCCAACCAGAGTCCCCTTCATTGCAATGTGCATTCTTAACCCTGGACTACCAGGGAAATCCTGGAAATATTCTTATTTAAGATTTGGGTAGAAGGAGCAAAACTAAACAGATAAGGCAGGATGAGGATAAGGCACATAAGCATGAGTTGGCATCTAGCAAGAAGCTTAATATATAGTTGTTCATTAATGAATATTTTTAATGAAAGAATGATTGTAATTATAACAGGAAAAAAATCAAAGGTAAAAAGAGTTTCAAAAGGAGGTGATTGACAGAGGTATTACTAAAATTGAAGTGTAAAGAAAGAGAATGATAAATCAAAAAGGTATTGGGTTTGTCAGATCTGTCAACTGTAGGACGTTGGTGGCATTTAGGATTTTTTTTTTAAGGATGAAATCCCAGTCAGAAGTTTAGCATGTTAGTGATGAGGCACTTAAAACTATCATTCTATTTACTGAATATAAATAATAAACTAATATGTTAGGATAGTGGGCCAAAATGTATTATGTTTGTAATCCTATTGCAGACCATTTTTCATTTATTTTAATGTGGTGTTTGGAACTTTGTAAAATAGTAGTTGACATTATTATTTCTCAGTGAAACTCAGTGATACTCTCTTTTAGGTAGAGTCCTAAATTTCTTGTTTGAAGGAACAGCTATAAAGAGACTGAAGGTAGAGTGGGCAGGGAGTAGAATCCAGGTATATTTAAATCTTATTCTCTGACTGTTCTTCACCGTGTTTATTTATTGAAGTCCTACTTCTAAAGAAATGATTCAAGGTGATTTATGCAAACAATCTTTCAATGGGAGGAAGATTTTTTTTAAATAAGTGGATAAAAAAATGAAAAAAATAAGATTAGAAAAGATTAAACTCAGGTTTAAATATAAAATATTTTATGTAATTCCCAGCATATTTCTTGTTAATAGGTCATGAACTTATTGTTTCAAAGCTCAAGAGGGAAACATGGTAAGTTATAAGATCCATGTGTCCAGAAGGGAAAAAGATGCCTAGAAGAAGCTCAGTTACTTCTCCTTTGGTTCCTCATAAAGAAAACATTTTTTTTTTTCATACAGCAAGCAACATTTTTAAAATATTAAAATAGCGATAAGCTTCACAGGGCTACTTCTGTTGGTAACCCTCAATGTGAGTAGATAGTATGAAACCCAATTATAAATTCCATAAAATAATTCCTCAAGGATTCAGCAGTTCAATCTAGGGCACAATACTTAGCTGTTCAGGCTTAATCCAGGGACAGATTTTGGCCTATCTAGGGAAATGGGGACACGCCCTTCAGAGTGGCTTCCATAAATATTTTCTTTTGCTCAGTTGATCTTTTGATAGCAAGTGAGTTAGATATTCCTTGTCAGATACCTAAAGCACAAATATTTCAAGTTGTTAGCTATACTTGAAACCGTGTGCTTGAAAAGGCAGCTGAGCCTAAGGTGGAACTGTCATCCAGAGGGGCCTGACAAAAGATGTGTGTTAATAGAAGGCGTCTCGTCTCCACACAGAGGTAGGTGGGAGGAAGATTTTTTTTTTTTTTCAAGAAGCAATTCTCAGCTTGCTCTAGCAAACAGTTCATAGAAATTTCTCAAGGTCCTAAATCTGGATAAGCAACTCAGAATACACCACTGATGGGAAAGAAAACCAATGATTTGTGTTCAGATCCCAGTTTTGCCTATGACTAGCATTGTGGCTTTAGGCGAGTGTGTTAATTTCTTTAGATTTCGGTTTCCTCTTTGGAAGAAAGAAAAAGTACTATGAATACTTATCCTGCCTACCTTACAGGTGTGCCTTGGGCAGCCAAGGCAATAGCTTTTATAAGAGTTTTGTAAATTGTGCTCTTCTGTGTAGAAATAAGTTCTCCTCACTGATAACAGCAAGCAAAGGATAAGAAAATCTGACAGGAAACTAAAATTTCTGTCTAAGGGCTTTGTCCTAGGGTGCTCAGAACCCATACAACATTTATCAGGATAAATGATCCTTGTTGGACTCTGAAAAGTTTTTAAAATTTAATCATTGTTAATAACTGGATTTCTACTTAATTGCTATTTCTGTAGCTAATTTTTGCTTTACGTTCATTTCCATATCATCTGCAATTAATATTTACAGAAAGTGTGCTTAAACATCTTAGATAACACATGAGACATAACAGAGTAAAGCCCCCCTTCTCTGCAAAAACAGATTTTTAAAAATTTATTTCTTACTATGTTATGTATTTTAATATCCTCCCTTTACGTAAATAAAGGGAATGTGGATTTAAATGCTGTGACCTTTGGTTTCACACAGTTAAATCTTAACCTTTCCTAAGTGGCTTTCTCCATGTATGCTTGGAAGTGTTTCCAATTTCAGTGCTATTTCTTTCATCTTGAAAACCCCCAAAGATTCTTATCATTATTTCTTCTTTGTTTTTCATTCCCGGTTATGAATTCCATATCACCACTTCCCTATTCATTACATTCTTGCATCTCACTGGGTTAATAAATTCTTTTGACACCTACTGCCCCTTCCTTCCCTTGCTATCCCTCCTCCAAGAATGGTGCCCATCAATATTGCATGCCAGGGGAGTGCAGGTCTGACAGCGCCCCAGCCCAGCAGGCAGTGGTCTCCCTTCTGTTCCAACTCAGCGATGAGAAGAACCCCTCCTCCTCCTCCGCCTCCTCCTCCTCCGCCTCCTCCTCCTCCTCCTCCTCCTCAAGCACCGGCTGCTAACAGCAGACTGAGAGACAGCTGTTTCCAATCCCCAACTCTACTGCAGGGACCACTTGAAATGGATTTCACTTTAGTCTCCTTCCTTAAAAGTTTAATGTGCATTCTCAAGGTATACTTGTAACTAAAGGTAAGCATAGTGCTCAGCAAAAGGCATCCGTGACTTTTTTTTTCCCCCCCAGTAAGAAAAGTAGAATTAAATAACAATGTGGTTACTGCTTAGGGAAGATAAGTGTAATATCAACTATGGCACAGTGAAAGCAAGACGTCACTCACATCCTAAGAGAATGAATTTCAGACTGGAACAAAGGAGGACAGAGTGGGCTCAGAGGAAATGAAAACCAAAGGGGACAGTAATGAGTTCTCAAGCTGCCAGCTACCTTGTAATTCCAAATAGTATATTTCCAGGTACTTTGATAACTTTAGATTTAATCAAACTTTATTGCTATTCAGTGAGAATGGAGATGATATTAAAAGGCTAAAAAGAGAGATAACTTTTAACTATTTTTTTTCTAAATAGGAGGAAAGGAAAGCCGTAAGTTGAGGGATTCTAGTGACATTTTAAAATCGGAAGCACAAATAGCCAAGTTTTACTAAGGGGAAATATGTTAAGTTTTAACTGAGTTCTTAGACCTGATGATACTAATCACTAAGAACTTAGGAATTTCTAAAATTTGACCTTACTTGTGACCTATCAAGGTGGCTGCCACAGTTTTGTAGATGCTGATAAATGACACAAGACTCCTGAGTCAGACAAAGTGCTCACAGCAATGGCACTATCCAAAGTGTTACCATTTTTGCGCCAGTTTCCCAAGCCTCATTTCTGAAAGGGTGATGTAAAGACAGATGACATCTATACATTCAGTGGCTCCATTCCAGGAATAAACCATTGTGTTTAGAGAGCCTGAGTGTTTTATAATGGGAAGTGGACATGTCTACCATTTGCTCCAGAGGTAAGCACTGTATCATCAAAGGTGATTGCTACCCAGTTGTCTTGAAAAGACAACTGACACCATGCAGAAACATGAGAGATTCAGGGAGAGTAGTCTTCCAACAGCTTTAAAAAGAAAGAATAGTGGCTACTATCATTCACGAGTGTTAAGTGAGGGTAGGCCACAGATAAAAGCTAACTTCTAGGTTACATAATATTGAATATACTAACCATAGATGAAGACTAGAGGAAATTCCAGTTCAAGTGGCTGATGCAATTTGTAAAGAAATTTAATATGACCCTTGTAATATCTATGTGGATGAAATAGATATGAACTGGACAGTGTACATTTTTAATGGGTTTATATTTGACTGAACTAAGTAACTCAAAGTATTGATGTCAGACTAGAGAGAGGTTTCAAGTAGTGTCCTTGAAAAGGTCTCTGTCTTTGCCCTGTTCTTATATTACAATGTTATCAATGACTGGAATGAGAACATAAATGGCAGTTACATCAAATTTATGGAAGACAAAAGACTAGAAGAGGTAGCCAATATATGGAGGAAAAACACAGCATTAAGAAATAGATGACCTGAAAAATTTCCTAAAACAATTAAAGTAAAATTAGATGGCTAAATATAAATTTCTCTGTATAGGTTCAGAAGCCGTTGCTATAACCACAGACAGCCTAAGAGCCTTTCATGTGAAGAGTACACGGAGTGGTCAGCTTTAACAAATTACTTAACCTTCTTAGGGCGTCACTGCCTCCTTTTATAAAGGACATGCTTAACCATATTATCTCTCTCTTCCCATCTAACTCAAGTCTGCTAAATAATATTTATAAATAATTGATTGAGAATAATCTAAAGCAACAATTTTGTGAGGCATTGATATAGCTACATGGGGATGGTAGTTTAGTCTCCAAGTCATGTCTGACTCTTGCAACCCCATAGACTGTAGCCCAGCAGGCTCCACTGTCATTCCAAAACAAAGAAAGCAGTAGTCTGCTGTACAGTCAGCCCTCTATCCATGAGTTCTGTATCTACAGATTCAGCCAACTTTGGATCAATAATATTTGGGGGGGGAAAAAAAACCACATTTTTTTTCCAGGAAGTTCCAAAAAGCAAAACTTGAATTTTCAGTACACTGGCAACTATTTACATAATATTTACATTGCATTAGGTATGATAAACAATCTAGAGATGATTTAAAATACGTGAGAGGGTGTGCATAGGTTATATTATCATTTTATGTAATTGTTATATAATTTTGGTTATAAATGGTTAAAGAAATTTTGTAGTAGTTATATAATTTTTATATAATGGTTATATGCCATTTAATATAATACTGTGCCCTTTTATATAAGGAACTTGAACATCCAGGGATTTTGGTGTCTGCAGGGGAGTCCTTGGAACCACTCTTGCATGGACACCAAGGGGAGACCGTCTTCCATTCATTTCATGATGCCTCACTCTAGTGAAGACAGTGAAGCTGACAGACATCTCTCTGAAAAGAAAGATGGAATTATGGAGAGAGACCTGGAAACCATGCTTTTCTAGCTGAAGTTGCAAAAATCAAGGAAGTTTGGTCTGGAAGAAAATTTTTAGAGATATAAAAATCTCTAAATGTTTGAGAGGCTCTTTAATGTCAAAGTGGAGAGAAAGCAGGTCAAGAATATGTGGAGAGATGTGTCAGGAAGGCACATTGTATTCACTCCACGTAAGAATTTTTTGTTAATTTGAGTTGAGAATAGGTGAAGTGACCCCTCACTACCAACCAAATGTCAGCATGTTGTTAGAGAAGCTCTGTGCTTGTTGACCCTGAGGGTCCTTGCTCCTCTAAAATTCTATGAGCCCAGGGTTTCTTAAGTCAAGCTATTCTGACAGCATAGTTTTGAGTGTCGTTTTTGCAAAGGCATTGGTTTTAGCGTGAACCCTTGTTAGTTATGAGGCTTGGGCAGTCCACTCAACACCTTGGAGCTCTGTCCTCACATACCAGCTGACAGCTTGAGTTAATTTATTCACTACCTGTTAATTATAGTCTTATTAGGGAAAGAATAAGGCAACTTAAAAAGAAAAAAGAAACATAGAATTAAAATAAAGAATTTGGATCTTTGAAGTTCATTTCCACCCAAATTCTCAGAGTATGAATTATTATTGTTGTTCAGTGGCTCAGTTGTGTCCTTTTCTTTGCAGTCCCATGGACTGTAGTCTGCCAGGCTTCTTTGTTTATGGGATTATCCAGGAAAGAATTCTGGAATGGGTTGCCATTTCCTTCTCCAGGGGAGCTTCCTGACCCAGGGATCGAACCCGGGTCTTCGGTATCACAGGCGGATTCTGTACCACTGAGCCACCATGTATGAAGTATACATGTAGAGAAATATCCATTTAAATTGCTATAGAAATACAGTTCTTTGTTATTCCTTGGTCATATTTTTAAAAATTAATCTGGTATACTAGCCTGAATTATTTCTGAAAGTCATTTGGAGGAAGTTTAGCTCTAGGGTATCCTTATTCTAAAGTGATTTTTTTGAAGTGTTTTTCAAGTTAGGTCATAAAAACACAAAAGTCTCTATGAAACCACTGGCAAGTATTATCAGGAAAAAATGCTTATGTAACTTCGTAAGGACTCTGTTCCATCTCATTCCATCCTGAAAGTATCTGTACGTGAATTTAGAGGAAATTACCAAAGGCAGACCTGTGTCTGAAGGAAAGGATCAAAGAGATGCAGGCAGAGTTACTATTATCAGAAAGACCTCAAGTCTTACGAGATCAAAGTCTTGGTATTAAATGCATGTCTTCATACTTAATTCTGCCTCAACCCACCATCCACCCTCCAAAAGTAAAACCTCCAAGAGGAAAGTATTTGTGCAACTGTAGATCTGAAGTCTCAGTGAGTACATAGTACCTAAATACTAGAGAAATGTCACCATGCGATCTCTGCTCCCCTACCAGGCCGCCCATGGAGGACTCTCAGACTCTCTTGACCCCTGTGGTGAGCTGTGGGCCTCCAGGAGCCCTGCTGACCCGCCCCGTCATCCTCACTATGCATCACTGTGCAGATCCCAGCACGGAGGACTGGAAGATACAGCTCAAGAACCAGGCAGCGCAGGGACAGTGGGAGGTGAGCCTCTGTGGGGATAAAGGTGCAGTTCATGCGGATAAGCACAGGTGATCATGGGAAGGTTTTATTTTTAAAGCAAAACATGGGTGGAATTTTAGCTTATACTCAAAATGAGAAAGAGAGAGAGGAAGGGAAAGAGAGAAGGAAGGGGAGATGGGGAGACAGACAGTCAGACACTGGCTCCTGAGTGCTTTATCTACTGACTGGGTAAGCACAAAGAAAATGATGGCCAGTCATTAGCTAACTCATAGGGAAAGTGCACTTAAGAGTCTTACATAAGTCCCTTTTGAATATACATACTATCTTGGGAAGGGAAATATATATATGTAATGTATATATATAGATATGAAAGTGAAAGTGTTAGTCACTCAGTTGTGTCTGCCTGTTTGTGATCCCAGAGACTGTAGCTGACCAGACCCCTCTGTCCATGGAATGTCCAGGCAAGTATACTGGAGTGGGTAGCCATTCACTTCTCCAGGAGATCTTCCCAACCGGGTTGAACCTGGGTCTGCCACATTGCAGGCAGATTTTTTACCATCTGAGTCACCAGGGAAGAGTGTGTGTGTGAGTGTGTGAGTGTGTGTTAGTGTGTGTGTGTTTTAATTGTCAGGTAGAGAAACATTGCACCTGGGTCAGAAAATGTTAGGACTTACTTGCCAACAAGTCCTGTAAATAGGTCTGAATTTAACCAGGGAAATCAGGAAGTGTGTATCCGAAGCTCCAATACAATGAAGACTGTGTGTTNTTGTTGTTCAGTGGCTCAGTTGTGTCCTTTTCTTTGCAGTCCCATGGACTGTAGTCTGCCAGGCTTCTTTGTTTATGGGATTATCCAGGAAAGAATTCTGGAATGGGTTGCCATTTCCTTCTCCAGGGGAGCTTCCTGACCCAGGGATCGAACCCGGGTCTTCGGTATCACAGGCGGATTCTGTACCACTGAGCCACCATGTATGAAGTATACATGTAGAGAAATATCCATTTAAATTGCTATAGAAATACAGTTCTTTGTTATTCCTTGGTCATATTTTTAAAAATTAATCTGGTATACTAGCCTGAATTATTTCTGAAAGTCATTTGGAGGAAGTTTAGCTCTAGGGTATCCTTATTCTAAAGTGATTTTTTTGAAGTGTTTTTCAAGTTAGGTCATAAAAACACAAAAGTCTCTATGAAACCACTGGCAAGTATTATCAGGAAAAAATGCTTATGTAACTTCGTAAGGACTCTGTTCCATCTCATTCCATCCTGAAAGTATCTGTACGTGAATTTAGAGGAAATTACCAAAGGCAGACCTGTGTCTGAAGGAAAGGATCAAAGAGATGCAGGCAGAGTTACTATTATCAGAAAGACCTCAAGTCTTACGAGATCAAAGTCTTGGTATTAAATGCATGTCTTCATACTTAATTCTGCCTCAACCCACCATCCACCCTCCAAAAGTAAAACCTCCAAGAGGAAAGTATTTGTGCAACTGTAGATCTGAAGTCTCAGTGAGTACATAGTACCTAAATACTAGAGAAATGTCACCATGCGATCTCTGCTCCCCTACCAGGCCGCCCATGGAGGACTCTCAGACTCTCTTGACCCCTGTGGTGAGCTGTGGGCCTCCAGGAGCCCTGCTGACCCGCCCCGTCATCCTCACTATGCATCACTGTGCAGATCCCAGCACGGAGGACTGGAAGATACAGCTCAAGAACCAGGCAGCGCAGGGACAGTGGGAGGTGAGCCTCTGTGGGGATAAAGGTGCAGTTCATGCGGATAAGCACAGGCGATCATGGGAAGGTTTTATTTTTAAAGCAAAACATGGGTGGAATTTTAGCTTATACTCAAAATGAGAAAGAGAGAGAGGAAGGGAAAGAGAGAAGGAAGGGGAGATGGGGAGACAGACAGTCAGACACTGGCTCCTGAGTGCTTTATCTACTGACTGGGTAAGCACAAAGAAAATGATGGCCAGTCATTAGCTAACTCATAGGGAAAGTGCACTTAAGAGTCTTACATAAGTCCCTTTTGAATATACATACTATCTTGGGAAGGGAAATATATATATGTAATGTATATATATAGATATGAAAGTGAAAGTGTTAGTCACTCAGTTGTGTCTGCCTGTTTGTGATCCCAGAGACTGTAGCTGACCAGACCCCTCTGTCCATGGAATGTCCAGGCAAGTATACTGGAGTGGGTAGCCATTCACTTCTCCAGGAGATCTTCCCAACCGGGTTGAACCTGGGTCTGCCACATTGCAGGCAGATTTTTTACCATCTGAGTCACCAGGGAAGAGTGTGTGTGTGAGTGTGTGAGTGTGTGTTAGTGTGTGTGTGTTTTAATTGTCAGGTAGAGAAACATTGCACCTGGGTCAGAAAATGTTAGGACTTACTTGCCAACAAGTCCTGTAAATAGGTCTGAATTTAACCAGGGAAATCAGGAAGTGTGTATCCGAAGCTCCAATACAATGAAGACTGTGTGTTAGCACCTTGGCTGTCTGTAGCTGCAGCCACTGGAACTTCTTACAGACAGCGCCTTAAACAGATCCTGCTCTTTCCATCAGAACCCTGCAGTTAAACCTGAAATTAAGTGCAAAAGGATTTGTTATATTTACCATGAAGATTTTATACCTAATATCAAAAAAAAAAAGTGATTTGTGTAGTCTTTACAAGAGAATTATCCAATATGCATGTTGTATGTGGGTTTTCCTGGTGGCTCAGATGGTAAAGAATCCACCTGCAATGCAGAAGGTCTTGGCTCGATCCCTAGGTTGGGAAGATCCTCTGGAGAAGGCCATGGCAACCCACTCCAGTCTTCTTGCCATGGGAGAATCCCCATGGACAGAGGAGCCTGGCGGGCTACAGTCCATAAGGTTGCAAAGAGCTGAACATGAGTGAGCAACTAAGCACAGTACACGACACACGTTGTTTGTATTTGTGATTACTTACAGTATTTTTCTTTTGGGAAACAAAATTATAGGGAAAAAATAACATTGAGACTCAACTCCTAATATTTTAGGAGAAAATAATAGTAGAGATGGAAGCATAGCAGGGCATCCCTGGGATTATTGGGAATGTCCTCTCTATGGATGTACTCTCACCTTGGTCACTTGAGCATCACTCCTTGCAAGGGGACCTGGATTAAAGTCTAGGGCTATACTTAATGTTAAGACTGGACTTGACCAGGTCTAACTTCATTTCCATTTAAGTTTAAATGATTTATCTCAGAAACATAAAAGTCTTAATCTCAAGGGATCCTACTGTGTTGGCATGATTCTCCACCTATTACCATAATACCGTATTTCTGGATTTGAGTAATAATAGCAATAACAATAATAACAAGAGGAGAAGAAAAGAATTATGAAGAGTAGAAGAGGAAAATGCTTATGAAACCACTGTAATTATATTTGTGACAGGAACAAGGAGCATCTTCGTCCTCTGCCATTTCTTCTAGGAGGCTTTCTGTAACATGCCATCAGGAAATGACACTCAAGGCTTGTCCTTGCCCTGCTGGAGAAAGCAGCTTCTTTCCAGGTGTCCTTTTGGAGCTGAAATAAGCCTAGAGGTGCTGAGTACCTCTCTCTCCTTTTTAGTTCAGTTAGAGCTTCATTTTAGGTATGGGTTCAGCTGAAGAAATGATTTCATGAATGCTATTAAAACACAAGCCATGGTATACCTCAGATGATGTTGCAAGGGCTAACCAATAAATAGCCATCTGAGGTGGCAACTTTCAAAGCTGTGACAAGCCCTGGGGACTCAATTCATGATGAAACGTTTGTTCGTGTTTTTGATAAATTACCATTTGCTCACCATGAGCCAGGCATTAGATACGGTAGGAAGCAAAGTAACCTGATTGCTGCCTCTGCAGAGATTAACTAGCCTAATGCAGAGCCTGAGTTGTGCCCTCACATGATTTCATTTCTCCCCCATGAAATTTTCTTTTAAATTTGAATGAATTAAAAGTTGGATGATTCCAAAAAACAAAATCCGAACTTCCAACTTCTCTTTAAAAATTAAAGCCTGCATCCTCCCGAACCCTGAACTCTTGCTGTACCTGGTACTTTTACTGTACTTTTACTGTAAGCATCTTTGGCATCGACATCTTTATCTCCACAAGCGTTTTTGCCACATAACTAGTTGGTCATAAGACAATTTTGGTGTAAAAGATAAAATAACCAGTGGACAATTTGGTGTGACAGTTTGATCATCTCTTTGGTCAATCTCAAACCAAAGTTGACAGCTTGGTTTCATCTCTCCACTGACACGTACTCGCATTTTTAATTTCCATAAATCTGAAAGAGGCCACGGGCTGAAAAGGCACAGAGTTGAGCCCACTTTTCTCATAGAATTTTGGAACATCTGTCATGGGACATGTGAGAATAAACCAAGAACAAGCAACGATGTAGAGACGTTTACAACATAATACAAAGCTCAACTATTAATATGCATCCTAGTATTTGGAAACGTACTTCTTTTAATTAGGAAGAAATTTTTGCAAAAGAAAAGTGAAATGCCAAGTAAGGAGATGCATGAACAAGCAAAAATATGTATAATACTAGGAATGAAAGATATTGAAGACAAGGGCATATATATAACCCTCAAAATAAAAACAGGTTATTTGTACAGTATTGTCATGAATCCCCACACATTTCAAATGTTTTAAAATATTTTGTATTTCAAAAGTCTTTTTGTTATTCATGTTTTCATGTTTTATTATTTTTGTTAATGTCTCTTTTATTTTTTACTATTTCACCTTGTATGGAAAAATGGCTTTACCAGCCATTAATTATGAGGCAAAAATGCCTACAGCAAAAATGCTTACAGTTAAAGTACTGCAAGCCCATTCCTGCATGGCTGTGGTGCCTAAAGGCAAGTGGACACTGAGCTCTTTAGACTGGCTTGCGCTCTGCTTCACCGCAGTCTCTGCCATTCCCGATTGTCTTCTGCCCTGTCTGCTTCACACAGTCCTGTGACCTCTCTGCCATGGAATTGTGACCCTTGTTTCATGGATTCTTTGCTTGCTCTTTCAGATGATTTCTGTGGCCAGAGTCATGTGGTTAAATCAAAACCCGTTTAATATAGTTATCAGCTCCGCTTGTTTTTATTTTTTGCTAAATATTAAAAATCTAAAAGAGTAGACTGCTCAAAGGCTTACATGAAAAATAACAGGTGCCAAATGCATAGAGCTTGCCATACTCTGCTTTTGGCAAAGTCCACGAGCCCAGATTATGAGGTAAAGCAGTGTATCACTTTGGAAAAGTAATTCATAGGTGAGTTTGGGAGAACTCAGTAGAATGGTATTGCATAATTCTTTAATTTTCCTAATTATTTGTGAAAAATTCTTTTCAAACCCCTAGAATTTTAGGGGAGAAACTACCATGCTGAAATCACATCAAACTAAAAGAGTACTTTTGGATTAAATTAGCAATTTGGAGATTAGAGCATATGGTCAGAAACAGATAATCAACTCAAATATACTGAAATTCAAAGAATAACGTACATTTCTTTTGGAATTTTAGGTAGACCCCAGAATGTAGATTCTTGAAAGATCAAAAAAGGCTAAATGAACATCTTCTAAATAAAGCATGTTATCAGGCAAACTAAGTAAGGGAGAGAATGGTGGAGAATGGAAATAAAAGTATAATAAGGTCAGGGAAAGAAAAAAGAGCAAGAAAAGGAATAATCAAAACTCAGGGGTAAAGGTCCTGCTCTTTGCACCTCCATTGGCTGCCGTCAGGGCCATTAGAGGCTCAGCCACTGCCCCTTCCTTCTTGTCCCGCAGGAGGTGGTGGTCGTTGGTGAGGAGAACTTTACCACCCCGTGCTACATTCAGCTGGACGCGGAGGCCTGCCACCTCCTCTCCGAGAACCTCGGCACCTATGCCCTGGTCGGGCAGTCCACCACCAAGGCAGCCGCAAAGCGCCTGAAGCTGGCCATCTTCGGGCCACTCTGCTGCTCCTCGCTGGAGTACAGCCTCCGAGTGTACTGCCTGGATGACACTCAGGATGCCCTGAAGGTAGGTGGCTCCAGCCTGGTCCGCGCACTTCGCACCTAGAGACAGGGTGTGTGTGAACACAAGTGTTTGGCGCCCAGAGATGCAGTTACAAGAACAAATTAGACGTTTCGTCTGAGGCCCTGCTGGTAAATATGCCGTTTCCATTCTGCTGACGCCTCCCAAGGGCTACTTTTGTTTACCTTCCTTGATTTCTTTTAATGAAAAATTTAGAAGTGGAAGAATTTGGCAATGAGACGCGTGGATGGTAAATAACCTGCTTCCATGTTTATCTCAGCTGTGTTCGTCCTACAAAAGGAGCTGGCATAATTGCTCACACTCTATGTTCCTCTTGTGTGCTACTTCATTATATGCTTTCCCATTCTTTTTATGAGGACTGTGTGGAAGAGGGTTAGCATTTGACAACAGGCTTCTGCTTTATAGAATAAATGGGCTTAATTCCTGGTGCTATTACTGCCATTCATTTTCTCCCATTTGAAGCTTTAAAGTGAGTGCCTCTGAAGACTATGATCTAGAAGGAAACAGAAAAAAAGTATGCCAAGGACTTGGAGGCAAATCAGAGTGTGATACATGCCGTAGGTGAATGCAAAGTTTTATGGGAATTCAGGAGAAGGAGACATCATATTATTTTGAGGAAATCTGAAAAGGAGCTAACATTTGAGATTGGCCCTAGAGGAAGCTAGGATTTGACCATCAATAATGGGGAAGAAACACGAGATTTTGGGTGAAGGGAACAGCATGAAGAAACAGTTCAGTTCAATTGCTCAGTTGTGTCTGACTCTTTGCCACCCTGTGAATCTCAGCACACCAGGCCTCCTTATCCATCACCAACTCCTGGAGTTTACCCAAACTCATGTCCATCAAGTCGGTGATGCCATACAGCCATCTCATCCTCTGTCGTCTGCTTCTCCTCCTGCCCCCAATCCCTCTCATCATCAGAGTCTTTTCCAATGAGTCAACTCTTCGCATGAGGTGGCCAAACTATTGGAGTTTCAGGTTTAGCATCAGTCCTTCCAATGAACTCCCAGGACTGATCTCCTTTAGAATGGACTGGTTGGATCTCCTTGCAGTCCAAGGAACTCACAAGAGTCTTCTCCAACACCACAGTTCAAAAGCATCAATTCTTCGGTGCTCAGCTTTCTTCACTGTCCAAGTCTCACGTCCATACATGACTAGTGGAAAAACCACAGCCTTGACTACATTGAGTTTTGTTGGCCAAGTAATGTCTCTGCTTTTTAATATGCTATCTAGGTTGGTCATAACTTTACTTCCAAGGAGTAAGTGTCTTTTAATTTCGTGGCTGCAATCACCATCTACAATGATTTTGGAGCCCCAAAAAATAAAGTCTGACACTGTTTCTACTGTTTCCGCATCAATTTCCCATGAAGTGATGGGACCAGATGCCATGATCTTCATTTTCTGAATGTTGAGCTTTAAGCCAACTTTTTCACTCTCTTTCACTTTCATCAAGAGGCTCTTTAGTTCTTCTTCACTTTCTGCCATAAGGGTGGTGTCATCTGCATATCTGAGGTTATTGAGATTTCTCCCGGCAATCTTGATTCCAGCTTGTTCTTCTTCCAGCCCAGCATTTCTCATGATGTACTCTGCATAAAAGTTAAATAAGCAGGGTGACAATGTACAGCCTTGACGTACTCCTTTTCCTATTTGGAACCAGTCTGTTGTTCCATGTCCAGTTCTAACTTTGCTTCCTGAGCTGCATATAGATTTCTCAAGAGGCAGGTCAGGTGGTCTGGTATTCTCATCTCTTTCAGAATTTTCCACAGTTTATTGTGATCCACACAGTCAAAAGCTTTGGCACAGTCAATAAAGCAGAATATTCTTATGAAGAAACAGAGGGAACAGTAAATACAGAGTTTACACAGCATCTCATTTCTGGAAAGCCTAAACTGATAGTTAGGCGTTTTGTTCAGAGGGACATTGAGGATCAGAGAGAGGCGTGGAGATTCCATTTCTTTAGTTAATGAAGAATCACTGGAGAGATGTAAATAGAAGATAGACATGACTATAAATATGTATTAGAAATACTAGTCTGACATCCGTGGAAAGACAGAGTCAAGTTAAGAAAAGCGTGATAGAGCCGGGGTGAAGACAGAGGAGTGAGAAGAAGGGAAGCAGGTAGGAAAGGTCCTAATAAATAACTCTTGCAGTCCCTGGAGACTAGGAGCCCTGAATGGGTGGAGCAGGAGGTCAGGTCTGCCTCTAAGTAATAGTAGCAGAGTCAGGGGTGGGCAGCTCTGGAGTCATGATATGGTGACTTTGCTTTGGGTGTATTGAATTAGAGCATGGATTAGACACCAGGACCATGATGCCCAATGAACAGTTAGAAATACAGGTGTGACTCTCCCAGCCAAGAGCATATCCCGAGAATTTGAGGAACCAACCATACAGCATTGATATTTGTCATCCATGATGATTGGGGAGTTTATCAAGGGAGAGTAGAGAGAGAGAATAAAGAAACATTACTGAGAATTTCCAATGAGCTGCGCAAGATTCTAAGTATCTTTTCTTATAGCTTTTTCTTTATTTGGCTCTGCCAGATCCTAGTTGCAGCATGCAGAGTCTTTAGTTGCAGCATGGAACCCTTCGTTGTGGCATGTGGGATCTAGTTCCCTGACCAGGGATGGAACCAGGGCCCCTGCATTGGGAGTGCAGAGGCTTAGCCAGTGGACCACCAGGGAAGTCCCTACAAATCTTTTATTAACCCACTGAATCTTCACAACAACCTGTAGGACCCCAATGTCCCTATTTTACAGCTGTGCGCTCCAAGGCATAGAAACGTTCAGTAGGTTGCTCTAGGTCACACAGCTGTAGGTGGAGATAGCAGGCTTCATGCCTGGGCAGCTGGTGGCCGTCTGGACTCTACTTCTCAAGTGGGCTGATTGGAGAGCCACACCCTGGAGCACAGGGACTGGGGGAGCCCTACCATTGCAAGGGAGGCGTGGGGCAGCCAACAGAGGAGCTACGGGAGGAGGAACACCCAGAGGAGGAAGTGGAGAAGCGGGACAAAGATGCCTCCAGGAAGCCCAGGGAAGAGATGTGTGTGCGGTTTGTTTTCTTCTGAAATTCAGGGTATTTCCTTCTGGAATTTCCATCCAGAGAGGACTTCTGGGTCACGAAAACTGAGTGTTGCAGGTTGTGTCCATGAGGAGACTGAACCACAGTTGGTCCCTGGATAAGTTTTTGATGGCTTAGCCTGTAGGAGTTCCTGATGTTAAATGATGTGAACACACAGCTCTTGTGTAAAGCTTGAGGTTATTTCTTTTATATTCTTTGTAAATGTGATACTTGCAAGGCGCAGTCAGGATAGGATAGAAATCATCCTAGACATAAATCCTTCTTAGGAAAAACTGTGTTTGTAGGCAATCCACGGGGTCTGATTAAGGCAACTTTTTCTAGTAATTTAAAGAAAATCATTGCACAAAGCATCCACAGAAGGTCTACATCATATCTGAAATATCTGATACACACATTTTATATTCACACAAATAGTTTTCATACACGGGCACTCTTGACCTTTCTTCTCGACAGACATACACAAATCCTTGCCCCAGAAAAGTTAGATCTCATAAAATAATTTTTATTATGATAATTAGTGAGAAGAGATGCAAATGGTCAACACTGACAGAGACTGACAAACAGGTGTAAGAAGTAAAAACAACCCAAGAGCAGTTTATATTATGGTCAGTGCTTTCCTGATAGACGTTTATAAATTCTCAGCATCAGGGGATCCAGCACTTAGCCTGAAAGAAACATAAATAGTGAATAAGGCTTTCTTGCACCTCATGGCCTTTAAACAATGCAGAAATACCAAAATCCTCGTTATAGGTAACTCAGCACACCAAAGAGAGTGTTAGCTCCGTCCTGCCAAAACTGCCTGATGCCCATACTCGAAGTGGAACTTTGGGGCCCATTAACTCACAAATGCCCTTCATTACCAAAATTCTGCCTTCTTGGGACGTTGCCTGCCCATGTTCCCCCCACCCCCAGCCTCCCTCCCGTCTCCCTGATCCTCTCATCGCTGTTATCTGTAAATACCGTCTTTTGTGTCACCCCTCCAAATACCTCCTCCTTGAGATCCGCCCTACTCCTCACCCATGTTCATCCTGAATCCTAAGTAGTAGTTCTCTATCCAGCACACATAGGAGTCAGTAGGGGGACTTTTAAAACAAGGACTTGTTTCAGGGTTCCAGCCCAAAGGTTCTGATCTGATCCGTGTAGATACTGGGTTTGGTTTTTGTTTGTTTGAGCACTGCCTGTGTTATTATACTGTGCAACTGAGGTTATAAATTGCTGTTCTAAACAATTTCCGAGGTCTTTCTGGCACTTTAATTCTACTGAGGGCAAACTTTGCTATATCCTCAAATTAATTACTCACCCATACCTTCACCTGTTCACATTACCTGGAACTGGATCTCCCAACTAATCCCAACTGGATCTCCTAACAATTTCCCTGAGTTGTGTTAAAACCTGTCTCTCACAGGCTCTACAGTAAGGAGCACACCCCTAACTAACCAAGAGGAAAAGTTTCAGTACTTCTCATAGCACTGACTATTTCTGGGGCACTGATCTACTCCTGGGCTGGCTTTTCTGCTTTTATTCTTTATTCTGTTACTCCGTGATTCACTACCCAAGTCAGTTCCTCAGTACAAAATTCCATCCTAGCAGTACCTGCCTCGTGCTCTTTATTCCACTCCTTTAATTCCCTCATCCTCTTAAATTCAAAGGCACCTCATATTCATAGTTCCTTTGCCCAACTGTATCCTACTAACATTCCCATCGTTCTGCACTGCCCACCCTCAGTGTAGGTGCTCTTCATCCACGGTAGGAACTGCAGTCTCCACCAGCCAAGATCGCCACCTGCAAAAGCACCCGACCTTGCATCGTAAGCTGCTCTCTGTCTTGAAGAAAGACCTGCCTCAACCTTCCCTGGTCTCCTGCTCCACAAATATTCATCTGCTCTTACCCATATCTCCAGGGAGCTCACTTCCACTCAGAAATTATTTACCGTCTAAAGCTGCTGCAGGTTTTCTAATTTCCATGGCTACAGTTGACCTCCACAGGACAAGCCCTCCAGTTCTGCTTCCAGCCTATTGAGTTTCTCTAAAAAAAATTATAAATTTCTGATTGAGTATATTATACCCTCAAGACATCTGCCCTAAGCTATGGCTCTCCTGCTTCTCTCCTTGATTTCACACGTTTCTTCCAAGCCTCTACACTCTTCCCAGATTCCTGATAGAACCACAGCTCCTTCATGGTTGTTGTGACCTAACGCCTGTGGTATCAGCCAAGGGACACTCCCTCAGCTGCTTTTCTTTACTTTTCAGACCTTTCCTTTCAACGTCTTCTCACCTAGTTTGAGCTCTGATGAAAAGGAACTCTACTTTCTTATCGAGGCTTTAGTCCAACTTCTCCACCACCTGTGTCTCCAGCTTAGCAAGCGATGCCTGGAAGTGGGTCTCCCCAGACTTGATATTTTTTTAGAGTTACTGCTGTGGACTGGGAAGTCTTTCTGAGTTGCAGAAGTCCTCACAGAGGGTTGGACAAGGAGCTACTCACAAGAGTCTTCTCCAACACCACAGTTCAAAAGCATCAATTCTTCGGTGCTCAGCTTTCTTCACTGTCCAAGTCTCACATCCATACATGACTAGTGGAAAAACCACAGCCTTGACTACATTGAGTTTTGTTGGCCAAGTAATGTCTCTGCTTTTTAATATGCTATCTAGGTTGGTCATAACTTTACTTCCAAGGAGTAAGTGTCTTTTAATTTCGTGGCTGCAATCACCATCTACAATGATTTTGGAGCCCCAAAAAATAAAGTCTGACACTGTTTCTACTGTTTCCGCATCAATTTCCCATGAAGTGATGGGACCAGATGCCATGATCTTCATTTTCTGAATGTTGAGCTTTAAGCCAACTTTTTCACTCTCTTTCACTTTCATCAAGAGGCTCTTTAGTTCTTCTTCACTTTCTGCCATAAGGGTGGTGTCATCTGCATATCTGAGGTTATTGAGATTTCTCCCGGCCATCTTGATTCCAGCTTGTTCTTCTTCCAGCCCAGCATTTCTCATGATGTACTCTGCATAAAAGTTAAATAAGCAGGGTGACAATGTACAGCCTTGACGTACTCCTTTTCCTATTTGGAACCAGTCTGTTGTTCCATGTCCAGTTCTAACTTTGCTTCCTGAGCTGCATATAGATTTCTCAAGAGGCAGGTCAGGTGGTCTGGTATTCTCATCTCTTTCAGAATTTTCCACAGTTTATTGTGATCCACACAGTCAAAAGCTTTGGCACAGTCAATAAAGCAGAATATTCTTATGAAGAAACAGAGGGAACAGTAAATACAGAGTTTACACAGCATCTCATTTCTGGAAAGCCTAAACTGATAGTTAGGCGTTTTGTTCAGAGGGACATTGAGGATCAGAGAGAGGCGTGGAGATTCCATTTCTTTAGTTAATGAAGAATCACTGGAGAGATGTAAATAGAAGATAGACATGACTATAAATATGTATTAGAAATACTAGTCTGACATCCGTGGAAAGACAGAGTCAAGTTAAGAAAAGCGTGATAGAGCCGGGGTGAAGACAGAGGAGTGAGAAGAAGGGAAGCAGGTAGGAAAGGTCCTAATAAATAACTCTTGCAGTCCCTGGAGACTAGGAGCCCTGAATGGGTGGAGCAGGAGGTCAGGTCTGCCTCTAAGTAATAGTAGCAGAGTCAGGGGTGGGCAGCTCTGGAGTCATGATATGGTGACTTTGCTTTGGGTGTATTGAATTAGAGCATGGATTAGACACCAGGACCATGATGCCCAATGAACAGTTAGAAATACAGGTGTGACTCTCCCAGCCAAGAGCATATCCCGAGAATTTGAGGAACCAACCATACAGCATTGATATTTGTCATCCATGATGATTGGGGAGTTTATCAAGGGAGAGTAGAGAGAGAGAATAAAGAAACATTACTGAGAATTTCCAATGAGCTGCGCAAGATTCTAAGTATCTTTTCTTATAGCTTTTTCTTTATTTGGCTCTGCCAGATCCTAGTTGCAGCATGCAGAGTCTTTAGTTGCAGCATGGAACCCTTCGTTGTGGCATGTGGGATCTAGTTCCCTGACCAGGGATGGAACCAGGGCCCCTGCATTGGGAGTGCAGAGGCTTAGCCAGTGGACCACCAGGGAAGTCCCTACAAATCTTTTATTAACCCACTGAATCTTCACAACAACCTGTAGGACCCCAATGTCCCTATTTTACAGCTGTGCGCTCCAAGGCATAGAAACGTTCAGTAGGTTGCTCTAGGTCACACAGCTGTAGGTGGAGATAGCAGGCTTCATGCCTGGGCAGCTGGTGGCCGTCTGGACTCTACTTCTCAAGTGGGCTGCTTGGAGAGCCACACCCTGGAGCACAGGGACTGGGGGAGCCCTACCATTGCAAGGGAGGCGTGGGGCAGCCAACAGAGGAGCTACGGGAGGAGGAACACCCAGAGGAGGAAGTGGAGAAGCGGGACAAAGATGCCTCCAGGAAGCCCAGGGAAGAGATGTGTGTGCGGTTTGTTTTCTTCTGAAATTCAGGGTATTTCCTTCTGGAATTTCCATCCAGAGAGGACTTCTGGGTCACGAAAACTGAGTGTTGCAGGTTGTGTCCATGAGGAGACTGAACCACAGTTGGTCCCTGGATAAGTTTTTGATGGCTTAGCCTGTAGGAGTTCCTGATGTTAAATGATGTGAACACACAGCTCTTGTGTAAAGCTTGAGGTTATTTCTTTTATATTCTTTGTAAATGTGATACTTGCAAGGCGCAGTCAGGATAGGATAGAAATCATCCTAGACATAAATCCTTCTTAGGAAAAACTGTGTTTGTAGGCAATCCACGGGGTCTGATTAAGGCAACTTTTTCTAGTAATTTAAAGAAAATCATTGCACAAAGCATCCACAGAAGGTCTACATCATATCTGAAATATCTGATACACACATTTTATATTCACACAAATAGTTTTCATACACGGGCACTCTTGACCTTTCTTCTCGACAGACATACACAAATCCTTGCCCCAGAAAAGTTAGATCTCATAAAATAATTTTTATTATGATAATTAGTGAGAAGAGATGCAAATGGTCAACACTGACAGAGACTGACAAACAGGTGTAAGAAGTAAAAACAACCCAAGAGCAGTTTATATTATGGTCAGTGCTTTCCTGATAGACGTTTATAAATTCTCAGCATCAGGGGATCCAGCACTTAGCCTGAAAGAAACATAAATAGTGAATAAGGCTTTCTTGCACCTCATGGCCTTTAAACAATGCAGAAATACCAAAATCCTCGTTATAGGTAACTCAGCACACCAAAGAGAGTGTTAGCTCCGTCCTGCCAAAACTGCCTGATGCCCATACTCGAAGTGGAACTTTGGGGCCCATTAACTCACAAATGCCCTTCATTACCAAAATTCTGCCTTCTTGGGACGTTGCCTGCCCATGTTCCCCCCACCCCCAGCCTCCCTCCCGTCTCCCTGATCCTCTCATCGCTGTTATCTGTAAATACCGTCTTTTGTGTCACCCCTCCAAATACCTCCTCCTTGAGATCCGCCCTACTCCTCACCCATGTTCATCCTGAATCCTAAGTAGTAGTTCTCTATCCAGCACACATAGGAGTCAGTAGGGGGACTTTTAAAACAAGGACTTGTTTCAGGGTTCCAGCCCAAAGGTTCTGATCTGATCCGTGTAGATACTGGGTTTGGTTTTTGTTTGTTTGAGCACTGCCTGTGTTATTATACTGTGCAACTGAGGTTATAAATTGCTGTTCTAAACAATTTCCGAGGTCTTTCTGGCACTTTAATTCTACTGAGGGCAAACTTTGCTATATCCTCAAATTAATTACTCACCCATACCTTCACCTGTTCACATTACCTGGAACTGGATCTCCCAACTAATCCCAACTGGATCTCCTAACAATTTCCCTGAGTTGTGTTAAAACCTGTCTCTCACAGGCTCTACAGTAAGGAGCACACCCCTAACTCACCAAGAGGCCAAGAGGAAAACTTTCAGTACTTCTCATAGCACTGACTGTTTCTGGGGCACTGATCTACTCCTGGGCTGGCTTTTCTGCTTTTATTCTTTATTCTGTTACTCCGTGATTCACTACCCAAGTCAGTTCCTCAGTACAAAGTTCCATCCTAGCAGTACCTGCCTCGTGCTCTTTATTCCACTCCTTTAATTCCCTCATCCTCTTAAATTCAAAGGCACCTCATATTCATAGTTCCTTTGCCCAACTGTATCCTACTAACATTCCCATCGTTCTGCACTGCCCACCCTCAGTGTAGGTGCTCTTCATCCACGGTAGGAACTGCAGTCTCCACCAGCCAAGATCGCCACCTGCAAAAGCACCCGACCTTGCATCGTAAGCTGCTCTCTGTCTTGAAGAAAGACCTGCCTCAACCTTCCCTGGTCTCCTGCTCCACAAATATTCATCTGCTCTTACCCATATCTCCAGGGAGCTCACTTCCACTCAGAAATTATTTACCGTCTAAAGCTGCTGCAGGTTTTCTAATTTCCATGGCTACAGTTGACCTCCACAGGACAAGCCCTCCAGTTCTGCTTCCAGCCTATTGAGTTTCTCTAAAAAAAATTATAAATTTCTGATTGAGTATATTATACCCTCAAGACATCTGCCCTAAGCTATAGCTCTCCTGCTTCTCTCCTTGATTTCACACGTTTCTTCCAAGCCTCTACACTCTTCCCAGATTCCTGATAGAACCACAGCTCCTTCATGGTTGTTGTGACCTAACACCTGTGGTATCAGCCAAGGGACACTCCCTCAGCTGCTTTTCTTTACTTTTCAGACCTTTCCTTTCAACGTCTTCTCACCTAGTTTGAGCTCTGATGAAAAGGAACTCTACTTTCTTATCGAGGCTTTAGTCCAACTTCTCCACCACCTGTGTCTCCAGCTTAGCAAGCGATGCCTGGAAGTGGGTCTCCCCAGACTTGATATTTTTTTAGAGTTACTGCTGTGGACTGGGAAGTCTTTCTGAGTTGCAGAAGTCCTCACAGAGAGTTGGACAAGGAGCTGAGAGGGGAGCCCAACACAGCACTCATTCTTGGGGGTTGGAACTACACAGTTTGGAGAGCTGTTAGAGAAAGACCAGCCCAGTGTTTGGATCTGAATGTGCTGGGAATATTAATTCTCACTTTTTGTCACATTGTCCATGTGGATAGGGAAGAAGTAAAAGGACGCACCACATCAGTCTGTCTCCACAGCCCTGATGCATTCTTTCATCTTCCCATCCACCTCTTTGAATTTGGCAGCTTTTATGACAATTTCCCTGAGTTGTGTTAAAACCTGGAAGCAAAACCGGTCACCTCAAACTTAAAAGCTGTGCTTTGCAACATGGAAACATTAATATTGAATTACAATGCTGGCAGTGACTGTTGGAGTAAAAGTCAAGGCTGCTGGGAGATGGTGGAATTCTTTTATGTACCCTTCAGATGGTTTGTGGTTTTTTTTGCCCCATTCGTGTGCTGGACGGACAAGTGGGAGCAGTGTGGGAGCAGAGTTCATGTAAAGATATGAAGGTGCTAAGAATTGTGAGAATAGTTTAGAACCAGTTCTGTTCTCAAATAGAGAGGTCACATCTATTGAAAGGATTGAGTTGGGTATGTCACAGCTTTTCTCTTTGACTTCTCTTCAGGTGATTAAAGCAATATTGGTATTTGCCTTTCATTTTTGCAAAGGCTTAAATCCTAATATAAATAGACTAGAAGTTAATAGAAAGCAAGGTTATATTGGGGTAAGTTTAAAAACACTACAGGGAGAAACATACATCAGTGTCAACATAAGTAATTTCTGTCCCACAATTCTAGGAGTGCAATTCTGACTGTCCTTTCCTACTAAAGAGGTTTATAAAAAACTCTGAACCTAAAAGGGGAGTTATTTGCATAGAATATGGGCAGTCTCATGTATCATACATTTAATCATGTAAATTGAATTTCTGACAAATGTATATGCGATACGATCCAAATGATGTGTACTATGCTTTACGTAGTCATTTGTCATGGAAGAGAGTTGTCTTTGTATTACTTCAGTAATCACATACCCTAATCCAGGCTGCAACACAGTAACTCTGTGAAAGATCATATTGTGTGAAAAGATAAGGGAAAGATGAAAGAAACACTGGAAATGAAAGCTGGAGATCTGTTGATGTGACCCTCACTTTCTCAGGTGCAGTCGTAAGATAGTCAGAGGTAGCCATTAAAAGATTTTATTTCATCCTGCCACATGGTGCTTCCTCACTGATGCTCTGGTGTCCACTCCGTGGCCAGATGTGACCCTGCAGAACCCAGAACACCTCACCCCTGCCTCTTCTGGGCCAGTGAAGGCTGGCCCTCCATTGGGGTTGGCCCCATTAGTCATATCTTTTCATTCACTTCCCTTAAACCACCTCAAAACTAGTGTGACCTACATTTCTTATTTTTAGGACCATGGTCTCTGAAATTAAATTAACATATTTGGACTTGTTGTTGTTCGGTTGCTAAGGTGTGTCTGACTCTTTCCAGCCCCAAAGAAAGGACTGCCACATGCCAGACTTCCCTGTCCTTCACTCTCTCCTGGAGTGTGCTCTGACTCATGGCCATTGAGTCGGTGATACCATCCAACCATCTCTTCCTCTGTTTTCCTTCTCCTCTTGCCCTCAGTCGTTCCCACTGTCAGGATCTTTTCCAGTGAGTTAACTCTTCACATCAGGTGGCCAAAGTATTGAAGCTTCAGCATCAGTCCTTCCAGTGAATATGCAGGACTAATTTTCTTTAGGATCGACTGGTTTGATCTCCTTGCTGTCCAAGGGACTCTTAAGAGTCTTCTCTAGCACCACAACTCGAAAGCATCGGTTCTTCAGTGCTCAGTTTTCATTATGGTCCAACTCTTAACATCCCTACACGATTACTGGAAAATCCATAGCTTTAACTCTATGGACCTTAGTCGGCAAAGTGATGTCCCTTCCTTTTAATACATGGTCTAGATTTGTCATGGCTGTTCTTCCAAGGAGCAATCATCTTTTAATTTTGTGGCTACAGTCACCATTCACATTGATTTTGGAGCCTCAGTTCAGTCGCTCAGTTGTGTCTGACTCTTTGCGACCCCATGAATCGCAGCACGCCAGGCCTCCCTGTTCATCACCAATTCCCGAGTTCACTCAGACTCACATCCATCGAGTCTGTGATGCCATCCAGCCATCTTATCCTCAGTCATCCCCTTCTCCTCCTGCCCCCAATCCCTCCCAGAATCAGAGTCTTTTCCAATGAGTCAACTCTTCTCATGAGGTGGCCAAAGTACCGGAGTTTCAGCTTTAGCATCACTCCTTCCAAAGAAATCCCAGGGCTGATCTCCTTCAGAATGCACTGGTTGGATCTCCTTGCAGTCCAAGGGACTCTCAAGAGTCTTCTCCAACACCACAGTTCAGAGCCTAAGAAATTAAAATTTGCCACTGTATCCCCTTTCCCCCATCTATTTGCCATGAAGTGATGGGACTTGATGCCATGATCTTAGTTTTCTGAATGTTGAGTTTAAAGCCAGCTTTTTCACTCTTCTCTTTCACCCTCATCAAAAGGCTCTTTAGTTTCACTTTGCTTTCTGCCATTAGCATGGTATCATCTGCATATCTGAGGTTGTTGATATTCTTCCTGGGAATCTTGATTTCAGCCGGTGATTAATCCATCCCAGCATTTCACATGATGTACTCTGCACAGAAGTTAAATAAGCAGGGTGACAATATACAGCCGTGATGTACTCCTTTCCTGATTTTGAATCCGTCTGTTGTTCCATATCCTTTTCTAACTGTTGCCTCTTGGCCTGCATATAACTTTCTCAGGATACAGGCAAGGTGGTCTGATATTCTCATCTCTTTAGGAATTTTCCACTGTTTTTTGTAATCCACACAAAGGCTTTAACATAGTAAATGAAGCAGAAGTAGATGTTTTTCTGGAATTCTCTTGCTTTTTATATGATGCTACAGATGTTGGCAATTTCATCTCTGGTTCCTCTGCCTTTTCTAAATCCTGCTTACACATCTGGAAGTTCTTGGTTCATGTACCATTGAAGCCTAGCTTGAGGGATATTGAGTATTTCCTTGCTAATAAGAGAAATGAGTGCAATTGTATGGCAGTTTGAACATTCTTTGGCATTGCCTTTCTTTGGGATTGGAATGAAAATTGATCTTATCCAGCTCTGTGACCACTGCTGAGTTTTCTAAATTTGCTGGCATATTGAGTACAGCACTTTAACAGTATCATCTTATGAAAAATTTCAACTGGAAATTCTATCACCTCCACTAGCTTTGTTCATAGTAATGCTTCATAAGTTCCACTTGACTTCACATGTCTGGCTCTAGGTGAATGACCACACCATTGTGGTTATCTGGGTCATTTTTATAGTTCTTCTGTGTATTCTTGTCACCTCTTCTAAATCTCTTTTGCTTCTGTTAGGTCCTTGCCATTTCTGTCTTTTATTGTGCCCATCTTTATATGAAATAGCTTCCCTGTGGCCCAGATGGTAAAGCATCTGCCTACAATGTGGGAGACCCAGGTTTGATTTCTGGGTTGGAAAGATCCTCTGGAGAAGGAAATGGCAACCCACTCTAGTACTCTTGCCTGGAAAATTCCATGGATGGAGGAGCCTGGTAGGCTACAGTCCATGGGGCTGCAAAGAGTCGGACATGATTGAGTCTTCNCCAGATGGTAAAGCATCTGCCTACAATGTGGGAGACCCAGGTTTGATTTCTGGGTTGGAAAGATCCTCTGGAGAAGGAAATGGCAACCCACTCTAGTACTCTTGCCTGGAAAATTCCATGGATGGAGGAGCCTGGTAGGCTACAGTCCATGGGGCTGCAAAGAGTCGGACATGATTGAGTCTTCACTGTCTTTTGCATGAAATGTTTCCTTGGTATCTCCCATTCTCTTGAATAAACCTCTAGTGTTGCCCATTTTGTTGTTTTCCTCTATTTCTTTGCACTGTTCACTTGAGAAGGCTTTCTTATCTCTCCTTGGTATTCTCTTAGGTATATCATTCATTTAGTTATGTATATCTTTCCCTTTTTCCTATGCCTTTTGCTTCTTTTCTTTTCTCAGCTATTAGTAAGGCCTCCTCATACAACTACTTTGCCTTCTTGCATTTCTTTTTCTTGGAGATGGTTTTGGTCACCACCTCTTGTACTATGTTACAAACCTCCATCCATAGTTCTTCAGGCATTCTATCCACCAGATCTCATCCCTTAAATCTATTAGTCACTTCCACTGTATAATAAGGGAGTTGATTTTAGTCATACCTCAAAGGTCTAGTGGTGTTCCCTACTTTCTTCATTATAAGCCTGTATTTTGCAATAAGAAGTTGATAATTTGAGCCATAGTCAGCTTCAGGTCTTATTTTTATTGACTATATAGAGTTTCTCCACCTTTGGCAGCAAAAACATAATCAGTCTGCTTTCAGTATTGACCATCTGGTGATGTCCATGTGTAGAGTCATCTCTTGTGTTGTTGGAAGAGGGTTTTGCTATGACCAGAACATTCTCTTGGCAAAACTCTGTGAGCCTATGCCCTGCCTCATTTTGTACTCCAAGGCAAAACTTACCTGTTACTCCAGGTATCTCTTGACTACCTACTTTTGCATTCTAATCCTCTATTATGAAAAGGTCATCTTCTTAGGGTGTTAGTTCTAGAAGGTGATATATGTCTTCACAGAACCATTCAGCTTCTTTGGTATTAGTGACTGGGGCACAGACATGGATTACTATGATGTTGAATGGTTTGCTGGGAAACGAACCAAGATCATTCTATCATTTTTGAGATTGTACCCAAGGACTACATTTTGGAATCTTGTTGATTATGAGGGCTACTCCATTTCTTCTATCTACTACTGTGGGATTCTTGCCCACAGTAGTAGATATAATGGTCATCTGAATTAAATTTGCCCATTCTTGTCCATTTTAGTTCACTGATTCCTAACATGTTGATGTTCACTCTTGCCAACTCCTGCTTGACCATGTCCAATTTGCCTTGATTCAGGGCCCTAACATTCCAGGTTTCTATGCAATATTGCTCTTTTTTTTTTTTTTTTATAGCATTGGACTTTACTTTCACCACCAGGCACATCATTTTTTCTGGAGCTATTTCTCTGCTCTTCCTCAGTTGCATATTGGACATCTACCGACCTGGGGGGCTTATCTTCCAGTGTCATATCTTTTGCCTTTTCATACTGTTCATAGGCTTCTTGAGGCAAGAATACTGAAGTGGTTTGCCATTCCCTTCTCCAGTGGACCACATTCTGTCAGAACTCTCTGCCATAACCCATCTGCCTTGGGTGGACCTGCATGGCATGGCTTATAGCCTCATTGAGTTACACAAGGCTGTGATCCATGTGATACTTTTGGTTAGCTTTCTGTGATTGTGGTTTTCATTCTAGAGGCTGTGGGATTGTAGTTCTTGCTTCTTTTGTCTTCTCTCTGATGTATGAGGATAAGAGGCTTGTACAAGCTTCCTGATAGGAGGGACTGACTGTGGGGGAAACTGGGTCTTGCCCTGATGGGCAAGGCCATGCTTGGTAAATCTCTAATTTTCCAATTCGTACATGTAATACATGCATTAGATAATGACAACAAATGTGTTTTCTCTGCTTGGTGTGTGGAAGGAAGTGTAGCATCAAAGGAAAGCTTAAGTCAGGCTGGGTGACTTGATTGGTCCTATCCCTCATTGCCTGGTCACTGGATTTGGCCTCTTTGGTATGCCACTTAGTCTGTATCAGGGACCCTTAAGGGATTCAAGGAGACCAAAGTTATTAAATTTGCTGGCACAAAATAGTCACTCAATAATGTTAATTGTCCCTAGGTGGGCATTTAGATTATAATGGCATTTTGAAGATAGTGGCTCAGAGAAGATATTAACTGTAATTGTGATCTAATTGTGTGTGTGAGTGTCAGGTTTCGTAGCAGGGCGGCTGGTCAGCTACTTAAGGACCAGTTTCTTTTTGGTATCTCCGAGTTACCCCATCTTTTTTTTTTAATCTTCTCATGACACTTGGCCCTGGCCCTATCATATATTTCTGAAATGAACTGCAAAGTTGAATTTATGGTTGAGAGAGGGGAAGGAAAGAGAGAAGAGGAAGTACAAGTTGTAAAAGATGGAATAATGGCTCCTCCAAGACATCTGCACACAAGGTTCAGAACCTGTGAAGATGTTACCTTACGTGGCAAAGGAGACTTTACAAGCATTGTTGTAAGTACAGACCTAGAGATGGAGCGATAAGCCTAAATTATCAGGATGGGTCTGATCTAATTACTGAGTGGCTAAAAGTGAGGAACCTTTCCCAGCTATGGTCGAAGGGAGACAGGACCATGGAAGAAGGAGCAGAGATATGCCATTGCTGGCTTTGAAGGAGGAGGAAGGGGATCATAAGCCAAAGAATGTGGGCAACTCTAGAAGATGGAAAAGACAAAAAAGCAAATCCTTCCGTAGAGCTTCCAGAAACGCAAGCAGCCTTACCACCACGTTGGTTTTAATGCAGTGGGACCTGCCTCAGACTTCCAGCCCACAGAAATGTAAGGAAACAAATTTGTGTTATTTGAGTCACTAGTGAAAATGTTAGGTGCTCAGTCATGTCCAACTCTTTGTGACCCCATGGACTATAGCCCACCAGGGTCCTCTGCCCATGGAATTCTCCAGACAAGAATACTGGAGTGGGTAACCATGCCCTCCTCCAGGGGATCTTCCCAACCTCGGGGATCAGACCCAGGTCTCCTACATTGCAGGTGGACTCTTTAGTGTCTGATCCACCAGGGAAGCCCTTAAACCCTAAACTTATAGTAATTTCTTATTGCAAAAAACAAAAAGCTACCCAGAAGTTAACAAATAAATGTTCAAAGGTGCAAAGAGATACAAGATGGCTTCAGAAGTTCTAGAACAACCTAAAAAGTCCTATCCATAATACATAGATATGTGAGACCAACTTTCCTTTAGAAATAAGCCCAGAGGTAGATTAGCAACTTGGCCACTTCCCTGAGCGCTGCCCTGCGGCATTTTCTTTAAGGGTGTCACAAAGCGGCCTGACTGGGCAGCTGGAAGCGGCAGCTCAGACCAGGCATCCGTGGCAACAGCAGCTGCGGGAGCAGCAGGCAGAGCCCAGAAATGAGGCGACTTGACGGGAGGTGTGTGCATGTGGTCACCCGAGTCCAACCTTGTTATTATTAGGGACGAGGCATGGCAGACAGATTTGGGGGGAGCACAGAGCTTCCCAGCATGCGCACAGACAGAGCAGCAGTGCCACCGGGCTGGGTGCCCGTGACAGTGACCCGAGGCAGGCGGGGGAGGCCGGCTGACAGTCAGATGTTCCCTCTGCCGGCTCTGCAGCCAGAGGAGAAGGCAGCCCATGGGGAGCTGAGCCTGGTGTGGCTAGAAAGCTGGCAGGGCACGGGGGAAGGGGACAGCCTTCTGCTTTGAAAGACCCCAGGCCCGAGGCTGGAAGGCAGACGAGATAGCCTCGAGCAAAGAGAGAGAGTCCTCCTCCCTGGATGACAGGGGTCAGTTCCAGCACAGGATGAAAGTGAATAGAACCAAGGTGAGCTGCATAAAAGCTGGTGAGAGATGGGATTTTTTAAAACACCAGGCAACACAGTCCTTGAGGGCTTGTCTTTTGAGCTTCAGTGTATGTGGGGCTCTGAACACCTGCTGGTTTGTTCGTAGTGCCTGGGGAGCCCTGAGTCCATGTGGCAGAAGCTTGGGGAAGGTGGGTCGTGGGTCTCCAGTGGCACAGCTCAGCCTTCCGTGCTCAGTCCAGCACCCTCCCTGCGCAGAGTATGGAGTGAGAGTCCCTCTGCATGGAGCCAAACCAAACCAAACTGAAGCCTCCCGGCATGCAAGGCTGGCTGCTGCTCCATCTGCCACCCTTTGTGGTCTTGCCCTGCATGGTCTTAGTAGTATCCCCATGAGAGCTATGCCCACCTGCCTAGGTGCCAGGCAATGTCCCCAGCCCCTTGGCAGCAGTGACGACAGCCAGTTCAGGCCTCTGCACTTCCATCTAGAATAAGGAATGTGTGGACTACTCACATCCAGACAGTACCAAGAAAGAAGCAAGACAAAATGAAGCAGAGCCTTGATCTAACCTCCTCCAACCTTCTTTTCCAGAAGAGATTTTAATGTGTTATACGGGGTTTAAGTTGCATCATGCGTTTCTTCCTTCCTGTGCTGTGCGTTCACTCACACAGTCGTGTCTGACGCTTTGTGACCCCATAGACTGTAGCCCACGAGGCTTCTCTGTCCATGGGATTTTCCAGGCAAGAATAGTGGAGTGGGTTGCCATTTCCTCCTCCAGGGAATCTTCACGGCCCAGGCACTGAGCCTTCATCTCTTGCATCGGCAGGCAGATTCTTTACAACTGAGCCCCTTGGGAAGCCCATAAAGATTTCTACGAAAAGGAGAGGAGAGATAGGATCACTGGAGAGAAAACAGGGAGAAAGAGAAGCTAAAGGCTGGATAACCTACAAACTGGATTGGATTCCTGAGAAACTGGAGGTTAAAACAGGCGCCTTCAAGGAAGGAGGCTCAGCTTGGAGCAGTGGTGAGAGAGGAGGCTGCACCTTGAGCAGGACAGGGATCTGAGCACAGGTGTCGGGAAGAAGAGAGCGAGCGCTGGGTGTGGAGGGCAAAGCCAGGGTCCCAGCTCCTCACAGTTCGTGGTCCAAAGTCACCACTTTGCCCTAAGATCGAGACTTACCACATTCCCGAGTGTGCACTTCCAGGTGAGGGGAGGCAGCTGTATCCCGGAGGCTCCCGTGTGCACTAGCTGTGAGGCTGAGACTTGCCCCACTGCGAAGGGCCCAGAGGAGGAGGAGGACCAGCAGAAGCAGGGAGGCAGGCATGGTCCAGCCCAGGAGGGAAGCAGAGTGAAGAGCTGTGGCCTTAGGGACATCAAGGTTAGGAGCTGTAGGGCTCCTCCCCCTTCATGGGGATCTGCTTTCATGGGAGCAGATCCTATCTGCCAAGAGCCAGGGAGAGCTGGTTACAGGCCAGAGGGGCTCCTTTCATACGCACAGACCTTTAAAACAGCTTGGATTTATTGTGGCTCTTAAGTGGCCCAGAATAATGGCTTAGCATGGATCATGTCTTGGTTTAATTGGTTATTGTGAAACCCAATTGTTTCTACCATGGAATCCCTTGTCTCTGCCTTTCGAACAATCCCTCCCAGGCTCCCTGAATCAATACAGCCCTCACTTGGGGCTGGCGAGGAGCTTGCTTTTGGATGGCCACCACACTGGGAAGCAGCTGTCCCACGGGACTGCCCAGATCCCTGGAGTTCCAGCTCCCTGCAGCAGGGATTCATGTGAGTTTCCTGTGGAAGGACGGGCTAGAGACTTTCTGTTGCTAACTGACCCCTGCGAGAGTCTCTCCCGGTTAAGTTGGAGGGGTAGAGACGGAACTGACAAAGGCGAGCAGAAAGTGACCCCTTCTACAGAAGCAGAGCCCCAACAAGGCACTGAGGCGGGGGTGCTGCCAGAATGGAGGACGGCCTTTGCAGAGGAAGGTGACATTTATATTTCTAAGAAAAGCGAGCCTAGATGATCCTAATTCCCGTTACGGCGTTTCTTTCCAAGGTCACGATATTTCTCTTAAGTCTTCCTAAATCTTTTGACCTTAAACATATTTCATTCCTGTCCTCTTTTAAGGTGTGTGAAATATCCTAACCTTTGGGACCCCAAAGCAGCCTGGGGTTACACTATGTTGGGGTTACATGTCTGTATGTCAGTCTTCCTCCAACCAAAGTTGATGAGTGTGATTTGAGGCTGGGACAGAGACTCACTTGTCTGTGTCCAGAGCCTGGCGTGGTTCCTGGCAGGCATACTGAATGAGTGCTCCCAGGAAGGATTGAATGCTCCTCATTCATAAGAGGAGGAAAGTATGCACCTCTAAAACTGTATGTTATTGATTCGCATATCTTGTTATTTTTATGGTCTCTTACTTCTCTGTTATCATACATATAATAACCAAAATGATTTCATGCAAAAGGAATTCAGAGAATCAAGCTTTTTACAATATAAGTTGTATTCATATTAAATAGGATCAGATAAAAAATATCTGAAACTCTGACAGTTAAGCCATAACACTATGGAACAAAACCCTGATTAGCCTATCCACTGGGCTTGCCTCTTCTGTTTTCTGACATAACATTTATATATGGGAATTGCTGTAGGTGGCGAATCATTTCTGTCTCATGTGTGGCTTTAGATGATTTTAGTTTTCAAGGAGCTGTTTTATTGATTGATTGTAATATTTTTAATTCACACTTTAATATTTTTCATTTGCACTTTGAATTTTCTTCTCCTGTATTTTGTTGTGTTTTTCTTTTTTGAAATTGCACAACCTGGGTATGATGATACCAGTTGCTACTCTTCAGAAAGTGAAAAGTGAAAGTGAAGGTCACTCAGTCGTGTCTAGCTCTTTGTGACACCATGGACTATATGGTCGATGGGATTCTCCAGGCCAGAATACTGGAGTGGGTAGCTGTTTCTTCTTCAGACAAAAAAATGTTAAATTTAAGCTTGGTAAGGATTGATCTTACCGAATCATTTACTCCTGAGCTGATTTCTCCCAGAGTACTGGTGGAGGGACAGCTGCCCCCACCAGCAGTCTCCAAAGTGGGCTTCTCAGCCCCAGGCCAGTGAGACTTTGGGCACAAAAATAGGCAATCTGGGGACTTCGGTGTCTATTAATCCTAGCTCATCCTTTAACTTTAGATATATAACATATTAACATACTGATGTATTAACGTATTATATATGATTTGTAAAGAAACATAAAATGCATGCTCAATGTTTTGACTGATGGTGTACGCAGTCAAAGATGTTCAGAAACCTTGCTCCAAGCATGGATGAGTGCTGGTGGGCAGTTCATGTCTCACCAGGGTTCCTGCTCAACTGAACAGGAAAGAATAGGCAGGTTCCTCTCAGCTCTGGGTGGCAGCTTTGTGTCCTGGTTGGTGGAGAGGTGGAGAAATTAGCAGGGTGGACAGAGTATGTTCTCTGGCACCATGTTCTTTAAAATGGCACTTTACCTGGTGCTTCCTCTCAAAAGAGGGCTAAGCCAGTCTCTTTCCTCACGGGGAGAACTCTTTACCTTGAGATACAAGGTCAATGCCAAAGGACTGAGCTCTGTCCTCGGGCTGCCTCCTACTCAGACCCTGCAGTCTAAATGTGGTACTGTATTAGATTTTTGACCTCAAGCTCATGACCAATAGGCAGTCTAGGGTTTTTACCAGTGGTCCTCCCTGCCAAGAAAGCTGATCATGTTCTCCATCTCCTCTGACAATCCGTGTTGACTGTAGGAATGGGGTGTGGATTATACATTGTTGGGTACAATTACCTCCTGGAATATAATGCATCTTCTTCTAGACATCCCAGGGAGATAATCTGGACATAATGAAGATCTATAGTAATCAGATAATTACTATCGATTGCTCTTTAGATGTCTTGATGAGGTAATTAGGGTGTACTGGAAAGAAGCTAAAACTGATTGATTGGCATGACTGTAATCTCAAAGATTTCTAATTATGTTGCTTTTCTTCTAATGGCTTATAAACAAACATCATTTTAGCTTTAGAATTTGTCAGGTGCCAGGTTCACTGGGAACGTCAACCTTCTCTATTATGCTAACTAGACACCGAACATGATCAACATAAGCTCATTATGCCTTCCTGCTGAAGCAGAAGAAACTGCAGTTAACTCTCACTTTTCTTATGCGTCTTCATTTCCACATGGCCAGATTCTTGTTGAGGAATGGCATGTGAGGTGTGGTGGGAGGGTGTTCCGTGGGGAGTGTGTGTGACCCTGGACTGAGGCGATCTGGAGCCCTGCAGAGGACCCTTCGAGCCTGCCGCACAGCAGAGCCAGGACACAGTGACACAGGATGTCTGTCGGGGGGCTGCCTGCTCAGGCTCCTGTCACAAGCAATAGCTGCTCATCAGCCACCAAGGTTGAATATGTTCAACACTGATGCTCTCAAGCAGCTAGCCCCCGCCCATCTGTGTCAATGTGCTATTACTTCATCTCTTCCATTACACACTAATTAGAGGAGTCCCTGCCTGAGACCACATTCCACATTACCCTAACATTCCCTGCTATAACATACCTTATAGCACCTTTCAGCAGCTTGCGTTGGGCAGAATAGTGACCTGACTCAAAGATGATGGATGTTAAGGACCACTAAAGGAGCGGTTTCAGATGAGCTGTTTGCATCTGATCAATGATGTGGGTAGGCTCTGCACTTACTGGACTATAGTTTTCCACTGTGACCATCTATCTATGCAGGAATAGGTTCCCTATATGTGTGTGTGGCATACGGCCTGACTGATTACCTGAATTATCAAACTCCAGCTTTCAGAGGAAATCTCACCAATGAAGAAAATCAGATTTTGTCTTTATATTGCTATAAAATTCATTATTACCTGAACCCAGAAAAAAGGCCATAAGTCCCTGTGTATTTGCACTACTAAAACAGTAAAGCTTGAGGGGAACAAAATGCACAAGGATGGTTCTGACGCAGAAGAGACTCAGGATATTTTATTCATTGATAACTTATGGTTTGCTGATGTTTGGGTAATTGCAGCTGTAGTTGGAAATGCTTCATTTACTCCCATTAATGAGCTTCAGGAGTGGAAGTAGATATAGAATTTATCTTAATGTTACATATTTATGGCATAAGAAAAGTTACATAGCAAATTTTTTAATCAGCCATGAGTCTTGAAAAATGAGGTGACTTCTTTTAAAAAATTAATCTGAATGACTATTTAGATCAGTATTTGGTGCTAGAAAATCCTCCTGATCTGTATACTTTTCTCTAATAGAATATTTAATGAGCCTGTTTTAATTTTTTGATACTTAGGAATTGTGTAATGGATAATTTTTAAACAGAAATTGTCTTTCTGTAGATAAGGAAATTTAAAAAGATAGGAAAGTGTGCCCAAAACACATTCCAGATTTTTACTTGTTGGCTGGTGTTAACCAATCCAAGATGTGGTTTGTTTTCTAGTTATTTGCCCATTTCCCTGAAAGTTCATTGAAAATCTACTTTATCTGTTTATATTTCTGCCTGTTTTTTCTTTTATTGGGAGTTCTCCCCATTTGGGGTCCTGATTGTTATTTCCCTGTATTTGATTAAATATCCCATTTGCCTGTTGGGATATTTGTACTGAGTGTGCTGCACGAGAGTGCTCTATCTTGCTGACCATCCACAGGGACCAATCACATGCAAACTGGCCAGAGCCTTTGTTGGAGGGCCTCCAGCCTGGAGGATGAGGTCCTGTGTTGCACAATTAGGTGTGGGGGCTGGGGCGAGAATGAGGAAGATGCCACAGAGTGATGCCAGTCAGTCACTTGCTTTTGGTTTGGGGCATGTTGTTGCAGGAAGTTTTTCAGCTTGAGAGACAGATGGGAGGACAGCTCCTAGAAGAACCTAAGGCTCTTCACTTTAAAGGCAGCACCCACAACCTGCGCCTATCCATTCACGATATTGCCCATTCCCTCTGGAAGAGCAAGTTACTGGCCAAATATCAGGTAAGGTTCCCAAGATGAACTGAAGGCTTGGAGACATCTCCAAGAAAGAGAACTGGAATGATTTAGAAGATATTCCATTTCTTGAAAGTAATCTTATTTCTGTACTCCTCCAAAATAGTTTGGGGTTATTTAGGATTTTTGAAAAATACTCTAGATGTACTAGAGGAAATGCTCTTTTATTAATTCTTTCAGGTAAGTGTACTATCATTGTTTTACTTTCAATAAGACTTCAAGTCCATCATTTCTATTCATTTTCATAGTAATGTTAAGACTGAGTTGATAAACTAGCCTCAAAAGCATTTATAGGAGAAAGAGAACATTGGTATCCCACATGACACAGATTAGGCTTCAGCCTGGCTAGGAGAGTGCCTTTGCATTGAAAACTTAGAGGAAACATCATCTTGGAAACTTGGAATAGCAAGTAAAAATAAAACCTGGTCAGGATTTTATTAAATACG
Organism: Oreotragus oreotragus; assembly: GCA_006410675.1. Lineage (NCBI taxonomy): Eukaryota > Metazoa > Chordata > Mammalia > Artiodactyla > Bovidae > Oreotragus > Oreotragus oreotragus. The sequence goes on from SJYX01020661.1 coordinate 112,295, forward strand.
AGCATCAGAATACTGGTCCCCCCTGTATATAGCCATATGAGGGGAAAGTAAGACTCTCCAGAGGTTTCTCACCTCCGCCTCCATCAGCCAGCCCGGGCTCTCAGGAGACTGCAGAGGGATCCCTGGTCTCAGACCCAGTCCTGGAAATCACAGACACACCTAGATAAGCAGCACACCCTTGTCTACACGCATGCACATCCAGTCCCCCATCCGGGGCTGCGTCTGCACTGGTTGTGATTTCCTGATGGAAGTCCATGAACGCACTAGAAGGAAGGAAGACTTTCAGCTGCATCCTTCCTCTCAGATGTCTGGTACTTACATATAAATTGTGAGGGAAAAACCCTACTAGTTCACTAACAGTCTGGGGCTTTGATGGGGGCACATGCCAGACTCTTCTGTATAAGTCAGCACTTGATTGAGAGACTGGCTTTGACTTGCTCATTAAATCTCTTCCTTCCTTTTTCTCTCTTCTCTGATTTTGCAACTTCCATAAATCTTCCCCTTTTATGAACAGGTTTTTTTTTTTTGCAACTGTAATGGAAAATACTGTTTTAATAATAATAATGATAATATGATATTACTGAGTTCTCACCATCTGCCAGACTCTCATGTACTTTGATGAATGTCATTTAACCCCCTTCATTCAGGTTTTTCTTTTGCTTCTGCACAAGAAACAGAAAAGGTTAAGCAACTTGCCCTGAATCACCAAGTAAACAAGGGGAAGGCATCTCATTTGTACTTAATTTGGCTCCAAGCCTCTGCCCTTAACCAACATGGTCTCCCATTGTGTGTCAACCTTTTTTTCCTTTATTGGAAAAAAGATTCTAGGATGGGCTTTGTGAGGTGATCTAGATTCATAGGAAATTATGCCTGTGAGAGGCTTGGTGCTTTTTAGGCCAAGAGCTTTCATGTGGCAGCTAATCAAGCCTCCAGTTTCCAACTTGTAGTGGGTCCTGGCTTTCCTCGTCCTGTGGTGGGCATAGGCATGAAAGGGAACTGGGTCAGTGCATCACCCTTTAGACTTCTTTGCTTTCCTCCATGATACCCTGGCAGGGAGTTCTTTTCATGGGCAGTGACTGGAGGGGAGTGGGTTTTATTTGGGGGATTGTCTAAACCTTAAAAAAAAAAAAACCACTTACAATGGCTTTTTTTATAAATGACAGAAGGCTGGTTAGATGTATGGGTTCTGGGGCTAAGTCCCTGGGTTTGGACCTCAACTCTACCACTTACGAGCTGTGGGACTTTGGGTGAGTTATGTAAACATCTCTGGTCCTCAGTCCTTCTATCTGAAAAGGGGGTTGGGAGATATACGTGCACAGACCCACAGTGAGGAGTAAAGAAGGCACCGTAATGCACACGCGCAGCACTGACACAAGTGCCTGGCAGCACTGTGTCCCTCACTTGTGGTTTCCCTCTTTCCTGCTTCAGGAAGTTCCTTTCTACCATATCTGGAGTGGGTCTCAGAGAAACCTCCACTGCACCTTCACTCTGGAGAGATTCAGCCTGAACACAGTGGAGCTGGTCTGCAAACTGTGTGTGCGGCAAGTGGAGGGAGAAGGGCAGATCTTCCAGCTGAACTGCACCGTGTCGGAGGTAAGAGGCACCCGTGGCTGAGACGGATAAAGCATCTCAGTGTGCGCCTCCGGGAAGTCCTGGAGGGCCGGCTTGTTCCCTAATGAACACACGGAGATAACAATACATAAAAGTGCAATAGAGGAGCCTTTTCAAAAAACAAGACTTTTATAGTTTGTGACATGAATTTAAGGACTTCTTACACACCTCTGAACTTCAGCCGTAAGGATTAACTTGTGTGCACCTACAATAACTTTCCCAAAGCGTCCCCACTGTCCCTGTTCCCCTGGATCCATTGACGCTCTTCCTGTCGATTCTGCTGCTTTCCTCGGGGTGCCCCTGCCTTTGCCCAGCTGTGTGCTGCCCACCGCCTCCTTTCCTTTCTTCTCCATGTTGAAAGGAGAAAGCTCTGGGTGTGCTTGCTGTGTTATACCTCACCCTCCAAACAGAAGAGATGCCCCTCTCCCCAGTGTGACAGAGAGTCCAGAAATAGAAGGTAAACCTAGGCATATCCCCCAGTGGCCCTCTCACTATCTTTCCTCGCTGTGATCCTCACGTGCTTCAGCTGGGACTTTTTTAGAATGTCTGTATCTCAGAAATAACAAGCATCAGTTCAGTTCAGTCGCTCAGTCGTGTCCGACTCTTTGCAACCCCATGAATCACAGCACGCCAGGCCTCCCTGTTCATGACCATCTCTCAGAGTTCACTCAGACTCATGTCCATCGAGTCCATGATGCCATCCAGCCATCTCATCCTCTGTCGTCCCCTTCTCCTCCTGCCCCCAATCCCTCCCAGCATCAGAGTCTTTTCCAATGAGTCAACCCTTCGCATGAGGTGGCCAAAGTACTGAGTTTCAGCTTTAGCATCATTCCTTCCAAAGAAATCCCAGGGCTGATCTCCTTCAGAATGGACTGGTTGGATCTCCTTGCAGTCCAAGGGACTCTCAAGAGTCTTCTCCAACACCACAGTTCAAAAGCATCAATTCTTCAGCACTCAGCCTTCTTCACAGTCCAACTCTCACATCCATACATGACCACAGGAAAAACCATAGCCTTGACTAGACAGACCTTAGTCAGCAAAGTAATGTCTCCTTTTGAATATGCTATCTAGGTTGGTCATAACTTTTCTTCCAAGGAGTGAGCATCTTAACAGTTATTCCATATTCAAATTTATGCAATTACCTGAAATATTTGTTTGAATCAGGATTCAAAATCCACACTTTACACAAAATCCTCTTTTTCTTGAGCCAATTCTTTCCTGTCCTTTTTAAAAAGTTGTTCATTTGTTGGAGAAAGCAGGCCATTTGTCCTGCTGACTCTCTCCCCTGCCTGGCTTTGGCTGGTTACTGCCCCGTGGTGGTGTTTTACTTGACTCCTCTGTGTTCTATACACTCAGTCCTCTGTATTTGTGGGTTCTATATCTGCTCATTCAACTAACCTCAAATTTAAAATATTCGGAAAAAAATCCCAAAATTCCACAATGCAACATTGCAATTTGCCGTGCTCTGGGAACTGAACTGAACTGGGCAACTATTTGCAATGCATTTTTATTAATTAGGTGTTATAAGTAATCTAGACATGATTTGAAGTGTACAGGAGGATGTGTGTAGGTTCTAAGGAAACACTATGCCATATTATGAGTTTCCCAGGTGGCCCTATGGGTAAAGAACCCTCTTGTCAATGCAGGAGACATAAGAGATGTGGGTTTGATCCCTCGGCTGGGAAGATCCCCTGGAGGAGGACATGGCAACTCACTCCAGTATTCTTGCCTGGAGAATTCCAGGGACAATTCCATAGACAGAGGATCCTGGCAGGCTACAGTCCATGGCGTCGCAGAGAGTCAGACATGACTGAGTGACTAACACACGTACCAACGGCTCAGCAGTAAAGAATCTGCCTGCAATACAGGAGCCACAGAAGATGCAGGTTCGAACTCTGGGTTGGGAAGGTCCCCTGGAGAAGGGCATGGCCACCCACTCAGTAGTCTTGCTTGGAGAATCCCATGGGCAGAGGACAGTCCACTAGGTGGTGGACTAAGATCCATAAGTTTGCAAAGAATCAGACAGGACTGAAGCAACTTAGCATGTATGCACATGGCATATTATATAAGGGACTTGAGGATCAGAGGATTTTCATATCCACAGAGCTGGGGTAGGGATTGTCCTGGACCAGTCACCCCCAGATACTGAAGGATGATTATAATATCTATAGATTGGCTGTTAGAATTAGGAACCTTATTGCTGCTGCTGCTGCTGCTAAATTGCTTCAGTCGTGTACGACTCTGTGTGACCCCATAGATGGCAGCCCACCAGGTTCCCCCATCCCTGGGATTCTCCAGTCAAGAATACTGGAGTAGGTTGCCATTTCCCTCTCCAATGCATGAAAGTGAAAAGTGAAAGTGAAGTTGCTCAGTCATGTCCAACTTGCAGCGACCCCAGGGATTGCAGCCTACAAGGCTCCTCTGTCCATGGGATTTTCAAGGCAAGAGTACTGGAGTGGGGTACCATTGCCTTCTCCAAGGAACCTTATTAATCTTCCTCAAACATTAATTTCACCAGTTCCTCTTTTTCACTCCTGCTGAAACATCTTCAGTGGTCCTTGCTTAGAGCAACAATCCCAGACATGACAGATTATCTCATTGGCTACTAGTGATTAACTGAACCTCCAACTTCTCTCCTTTCCCCTAAAGTCAGGGGATGGGCTGAAATTTCCAATCCTCTAGTCACAAGACTGACTTCCTTGCAATGAGTCCCTCATTCATAGAGGCCTTCCAAAAGTCATCCCATTAACATAAACTCAGGTGTGGTTGAAAGGGAGGTGATGCAGACATAAAGAACATGATTGGGGAAGGAGAGAGTGGGAAGATTTAAGAGGGTAGTGCTGAAACATATATAACCATATGTCAAATAGATAGCCAGTGGGAATTTGCCATATGATCCAGGGAACCCAAAGCTGGTGCTCTGTGACAACCGAGAGGGGTGGGATGGGAAGTGAGGTTTCAGAGGGAGGGGACATATGCTTACCTATGGCTGATTCATGTTGATGTATGGCAGAAACAATCACAATATTGTAAACTAATTATCCTCCAATTAAAAATAAAATTAAGGAAAAGAAAAGGATGGGATACGAATCACAAAGACATTCTTTTTACCTTTATCACTTTAGAGCTGTCTCAGGAGCAGGGGACAAAAACCAAATGGTATAACAAGAGATATTTCTACGAATCTTAACATTTAGAATATTACAAGGGTTTTAGGAACTCTAGCCAGAAGTAGAGGATGAAATCTATAACATGTTTCTACTTACATCATACTATCATACTAGTGATAAAAAATAAAGCCAGTTTTAACTCTTGAGTCAATAATATTTTGCAAGTACTGCCATACATTTCCTACTGCATCACATTATGATGTCTATAATTCTTAGTAATTCTGTCACTCATATCCTTCCTTTATCAAGTTGTACCTAATGGCTTTAGCATCCAGTGGTAATCACCACTTGGAGCAATGTTTCATTAGGAGTGTTACAATGGTGATTCTCTAATTGTTTTTCCTTTTTCTATAGTCTGGAATTCCTCTATAAATATGAACATTACCTTTTTTATCTATTTGGTATCTGAAATATAATTTCTAAGGGAAAGGCAGAATAAATGCTTTATTTCATTGATAAAGTTTCACAGCAAACAGTTGGATGTTCTGACATTCTGAATGATGTCCAATTAGGGTATTCATAGTGATATAAACTGATGGAGTTTTATATTAATATATTTGATATGCTATAAATACATTGCAGTCATTATTTTTTGAAATAATCTTGCTATTGGGAATCCCTTTAAGTGATATTTTGATATGATCCAGTTAGCCTTTGATACTTTCTAGCTTTCTGGCACAAAACAATGCTTCAAATGAGAAATCATTCATTTCTTCAGAGATCTCTTATTTCTCTTTATTGAAAATTATATTGCAGGCCATTTAATCTGGGTGCTAAGTATACTCAGTATTCCTGGATTGGTTTCGGGTGTGAGCTTTTTCAGTAGACAGCATTAAGAAACATGCATTTTTTTTAAAAAAGAGACATAATTATGGGATCATTTTAATGTTTCCAATTTAAATTTAATATCCTAACCCTTATACCATTAACCCTGACAGTTAATTTTTAGAACAGGAGTAAAATAATTACTACATGTAGTAAAGAGTCAATTGACATAGTAGAAAAGTAATACGAATCATGAGATCTGACTTTCTACTCTGACTTAGCCAAGTTTTAATTAAACTCTCTGGATTTCAATTTCTCCCTGTGCAAAATGTGTAGGTAAAAACACAATGATCACTACACTTTTTCTAGTTCTAATATTCTCTGCATCCATGAACTTAGACTCTTTACTTAGAATATGCATTTTTACGCATTTAACAAACATTTATTTAGGGAGTAAATAAACAGCCTCTTTAAAAGTGATGCCTTTATTAAACATTTTAAAATTAATTTATTTTAATTGGAGGCTAATTACTTTACAATATTGTAGTGGTTTTTGCCATACGTCAACATGAATCAGCCATGGGTATACGTGTGTCCCTGATCCTGAAGCCCCCTCTCATCTCCCTCCCCACCCATCCTCTGGGTTGTCCCAGAATACCGGCTTTGAGTGCCCTGCCTCATACATCAGCTTGCACTGGTCATCTGCTTTACGTGTGGTAATATACATAAACATTTATTCTTTTTATTGTTTCATGACTAATGAACATTTGTTGAATGATTTTGTCAGATTATTCTTGAGTATAATAAATTGTTTCAGGCATGGAGAAGAATTTAAGTAAAAACAAAGTAAGATCTTCATCTCGGGGAAATTTGGGCATCAGTAGGGAAATAAGACATGTCTGTGGACGATTCTAGGTAAAAACCTGTTAAAACCCAGGCTGTACATTAATCAAGGTATTTTCTCTGGGACACAGCCTGTGTTTCAACAGGTTTTCACCCCTGACACGAAATCATGGGCTAGAATAAATTTGTTATTTAAATCAACTTTTTTAGTAAATACTTGTAGATTAACTTGAACACTTGGGTAAATAATTTGACTTCTCTGAAGCTCATTTTCCTCTTTTGTGTAATGGAGACAACATCCACATCACCAATATTATTTCTGCTTCACATTTATAGGAAACTTACTATATGCCAGGCACAATTCTAAGTACTTCACATCTAGACATTCTAAAAACCTTACAAAATGTGTGCTGTTAATACGTCCAGTTTCCAGATGGTAACTGGGGCACTGAGAGGTTAAGTGACTTAAAGGAGATCACACAGGAAATGGCAGAGATAAGATTCAGACTCAGGCAGCCAGATAGCTAGATGAGGTGGTGTCAGTCATATGGGGAGGCTCAGTTTATGGCGGCGGTGGTGGTAATAGTGGTGGTTGTTATCATCACACAAGAAAACTATCTTGGGGAATCTGGGTTCTGAGCAAACACTTGAAAGAAAAATATTGAAGTATATAGGGTAACAGGGAAAACGACTCTATTTTCCTGGAAAATATGGTAGGAGCAGGATCTAACAGAGGAAAATGCTGCCGGGTGGGGGGAGCATAGGGGTAGAAAGTGAGGTTAAACTGATGTTTAGACAAGTAATTAAAAGCAGTGGCTCCTTTCAGCTCAAAAGGAGAAAGTGACAGGGCTGGGCCATTGGTGATTTACCATAGGATCCAATCAGGCCACGCAGTCACGCAATGTGGGTCTTTCCACTGCTCTGCTTTACCATACTTCCTCTCCCCAATTAGGGGAAATACTCTGCCCATTTATGAAGTGGTTCGTGGGCATCTGCATGATCCCACCATTGAGGAGAACTGATGGGGTCATATCAACATGACCAAGGTCAAGTGGTCAAAAGTTATTTACTGCCCATTAGGCACCATTCATGTCAGCCAGGCATATCCTGTGTAGCCTTCCTAAATGAAGTAAATATGCTAGATCCCGAGCTTTCTGCATGGCTATGTGGCCAGGGATGTTTGTAAGTTATCTGAGAAATCCAAACAGCAACAGCCAAAGCAGTGGGTCATAGTGTTCTAACTGAGTGCTCATGGAGCATACCTATCTTTTCCTGAGAATCATCAAGAGTTAATTCTGGAAGAGACCATAATTTAATCCACTCACTTGAAAGATGCATAAACTGACAGCTACCAAAGCAATAGGACTTGTGCATTTGTGTCAAAAGTCAGTATGCATATGTTTTACCACTTCTGTTTTGGCTTAGAATATGTAGCAATTCAAGATTACTTAATGCCATTGAAATAACTTAATACCAAATTGAGGTAAATCGTTTAGATTCACATCTTATAACACAAGATAAATTCCAGACTGATGACTTAATTACAAAAATGTTATCCCAAAGAAAACAGTAGGAACTATATTTATTATGTTTGGAGAAGCATTATGTCAGATTGAAGCAATAAGGTAATTTAACAACTTGGACTACACTAAAAAATTCAACTGTACAATAAAAATAGCCAAATGGAATCAAAAGAAATATCACAGATTGGGAAGCCAAGGATTGAACCTGGCTCTTCTGCATTGCAGGCAGATTCTTTACCATCTGAGCCACCAGGGAAGTCCCTTTAGTAATATATTGTGATTTTAAAAGCTAACTGGCAAGAAACATAAGTAGATCATTTACCCAAATAGAATATAATTACTAAACATACAGGAAACTGTTGAACTTCATTAATAATCAAATATGTAGTTTAAACAAGGTACAATTATTATCTTTTAGATATGCAAAAGTTTTAATTTTCTTTTTTTTTTCAACTCTTTGTTTTTTTGGTTTGAAAGGAAATTTATCCATGTGCAGTTTATTACTAGCTCTGAATTCTGTCCTTTTCACATACAATTCATGCTGAAGTTAAAAGAAAGAAAACTGAATCCGGAACAGATACCAAAGCTTTAACTAGTGAACAGAGACATTGTATTTACTATAATTCTCAAGGAATTGTTAGAGCTAATCAGTCACTAAAACCATCAAACAATGCTAAGTAGATAGTAAAGAATCATTTTCTGATGACATTATGTATTGGTGCAGCCACTCTAGGAAATAATTTGACAATATTATCAGCTGCTGCTGCTGCTGCTAAGTCACTTCAGTCGTGCCCGACTTTGTGCGACCCCATAAACGGAAGCCCACCAGGCTCCTCTGTCCATGGGATTCTCCAGGCAAGAACACTGGAGTGGGTTGCCATTTCNAAATCAGGAATACTGGTAGATTGGTATCTTTGACCCAGGGGCCCACAACAATGATTGGATCTTGGGTGGTAATGGGTTACATAGTGGTGGGTGACAAAGGTGTCTTACCAACCCCACCCACTGCTATCAAAGCATCTCAGAGCAGATCTAGTCTGACCACAAGGCCATTGATAGAGACTACAGAATTAACTAATTTCCTACTTTCTTCACTCTTCTCTTTCCTTTCTAAATCCAACAGAAGTAATCAGAAGGCACCTTAAGTAAACTCCAACACCTCTATGAACCTCCCAGAATCACCGCTCAAATACTTAAATTTTCCTTCTGGTGTGTTGAATTAACTGCTCTAACCTCTAGCTGGAATCAACCTCTTTATTTAGATCGTAGATCCCAGCCCTTCTCACCTACTCACAAATGGACCACAACAACGCAACTCTTCTGCTCTATCACTCTCTCTCTTACTAATGGATTATTCACAAATGTGATGTTATTTCTCGCAAGTTAAAAAAAATCAATCATTTCTTTTCTTTGTCTCCCCTTTCAACTACTGCCCTATATCTCTGCTTTCCAATCACAATAAAACTTGCTATTTTATTACCTGCTGTTCCTAATTTCTCTCCTCCAACTGTCTTTTGGCTCCACTACAATCAAGCTTTTCATGCTCACCATCTCTGTTAAAGTCACCAGTGACCTCTAGATCGCTAAGAACAATGGTCAGTGCTCAGCCTTCATTTTGCTTGACCTTCTCTTCTTACCTACTCACCTCCTTTACTGTTCTTACCCGATATCACGGATTTCGACACCCTCATGATGCTGATGACAGCCATATTTGCTACCTCAGCCTGGACTTCTCTTTGATTTCCATACTCATCTGTCCAATTGCCGCTAGACTTCACTATGTGGATGGCTAAGAGGCAGCTCAAGCTTAGCAAGTACAAAACTGAAACCCTGATCTTCCCTACCACCAAAACTTCTCAGAGTCTTCATTAATCGGAATCCTATCCTTCGTAATTCAAATCCAAAGTTTAGTCTCATTCTTAACGCCTCTGTTTCTCTCACCTTCCATACCAATCTGTCACCAAATCCTATTAGCTTTCCTTGAAAATATACCCATAGTCTTACACCTTCTCTCATATTCATTATTACCACCTTGGTCCAGCTGACTACCATTTCTCACCTGGACTGTTTCAACAGCCTCTTAACAGATCTTTCTGTTTGCACTCTTGCTGGCCTAAAATATATTCTCCATATTTCCTCCAGAATGAACCTGTTAAACCGTGCTTCCAGGTCAGTTTTTGCAGCTGCTATTCCCTCCATCTAGACCATTCTTCTTCGTGCTCAGTCACTCAGTCCNCTGTTTCAACAGCCTCTTAACAGATCTTTCTGTTTGCACTCTTGCTGGCCTAAAATATATTCTCCATATTTCCTCCAGAATGAACCTGTTAAACCGTGCTTCCAGGTCAGTTTTTGCAGCTGCTATTCCCTCCATCTAGACCATTCTTCTTCGTGCTCAGTCACTCAGTCCTGTGCGACTCTGTGACCCCATGGACCGCAGCTTGCCAGGCTTCCCTGTCCTTCACTATCTCCCTTCTTACACATCATTTGTCCACTCACCTTCTGAAACTGTTGGTGAAATACTGTTTCTAAGAAAAGTCTTCATTAATTATCCTATTGAAAACTGACTCCTCAGCACCAGCATTCCTCACCACCAGCATTCCTTACCTACCCTCCCTACTTTATTCTTTTTCCATAGCACTTATCTACATACTGTATACTCTCATCTTTATTCTGTTTATAGTCTATCCTTCTGTCTCCAATACATTATCAGATCGAGAGGGTAGAAATTCTTCTCTGTTTTGATTACTGCTCTGCCCTCAGCTCCCAGAATGATGCTTGGCACATGGATAGGAAAAATAAGAATTTTATAATAAAGAGTAGCTATTTGGTGAATTAATGCAACAATCCATTTGCTATTTAACCTTACATGTCAAACTTCTATTATTCAGACATCTTCCATAAGAATTCTCTTAACATTTTCTTAGAGATTTCTAGCAACTATTGCAATTCAAACCATTAAAACTAATGATTTCTTAGAATCCATTTATCTACCTCTACTCTTTGCAGGAAACTAATCACAGGTGTCAGTTACAATTTTAAGTGAAAATTGTTTTCCTTCCAATAAGATGATACTGTTGACATGGCATTCCGGGAAAACTCTGAAACAGCCTGCATACCTCTGCAGATCTAGAAGCATTTCCACATTTCATTGCCTTCAGGCATTCCCCCAGATTATTTAAATTGGTTCCCAGTCATCTACAGCACAAGTCTGGAATCTTTTCCAAATATAGCAAACACACACATATACACACAGAGAGAAAATTACAGAATCAAAATGGCTTAGTACTTCTCAGTAAATTCTATCAGAGTCTAGTAGCAGGTGTTTACAGTAAAGCCCGCAGCTTTCCATCCATAGTTTCAAGTTCCATTGTACTTTCATCCAAAGCCCACCAATAAGTACATAAAATTTCACAATAATGGCTCACAAAAATTTCCCCCACCCAAATTAATAGCAAGTAAGGCAATCACTCAACTGAAGAATGTAATTATATAATTAAAATTTTACTGATATGGCCTAATTTTCTTTCCCAAATTGTCCTGTTTCATTTTATCAGATGGCATTATTCTCCTTTTCTTCCCCTTCATGAGGAAAAGAAGTACCAAGTTAAAACATACTTGTTTATGGGGACACAAAAAGTAGCTTTCATTTCCCAGGACGCACCCAACTGCAGTCTGAAACCCCTCCCCTGTGGGGTTTTATTCTGCTAGACTCCCCGAGGGCTTGTTCTGTCAGTAGAAGTCAGGAATAAACCTCACGGACTAGGTCTTAACTGTTGCCCTCCCCTTAGTGCAAAGGTATTTCTAGAATATGTTCTATTACAGAGACACAGAATTCCCCCCAGAAAAATCCTTTGTGCACCACAGAAGAGACAATTACCCAGAGTTCACTGCTCTGCTTTCCTAAATGCCACAATACCAAGTCCTACCCTGTATTTCAAGAAGGAGGCCACTCTTCCACGATGTTCACCCCCAAATGCTACTACATCAGCTTCGAGAGGACAGCCTCTGTGACTACTGGGACGACACTGTCAATAAATTCTCCCAGGGCTTTAGCCTTTGACTTTCTGGATTTCCTTTTTTTCTCTTGATATAATGGAACCTCTTGCTTATCCACTATGCATGTCAAATATCGTGCAGCCCTAGCTGCCCTTTCTCCCAACAGGCTTTGTACCAGTATGCCTGGAGGTGGGGTCAGTATCCTTTACTCTGCTCTTTAAAGCACCCCCTTTCCTTCCTACATCACTATTCACCATCACTGTTGCTCCATCCTAGACCAGGCCACCAGCACCTCTTATTTGGTCTATGCAGCAGCCTCTTACTTTCGAACTTGCTCTTCCATGGTCCATTCTTTGTACACATCCAGAGTAATCATCCTAAATTGCAAACCAGACAAGTACCATCTTCATGAAGAAAACCCTGTAATAGATTTTCATTGCCACTAGAATAAAATCAAACCCCCTACCATATCAGAAAGGAGCAGTGTTTTATAATCTGTCTGCCTCTCCAAAATCTTCCCCCTTCCCTTACGCTTTTGCTCATTATTCACCATCAAGTGGCCTTTCTATACTTCTGAATTTCCCACTTCATCCCATCAAGATCTTCTTGGAATGCTTCTCAGCTAGATTTGCTGAATAGCTATTTCCTTCTCAAATGTCACTCTTCAGAATGAAATATAAAAGATCATGACAGAAATAAATGACATGGAGACTAAAAAAAAAAAAAGCAGAAAGATCAGTGAAACTAAGAGTTAGTTCTTTGAAAAGATAAACAAAGTTGACAAACCATTAACTAGACTTATTAAGAAAAAAGAGAGAAGGCCCTGACCAATAAAATAAGAAATGAAAGAGGAGNAAAAAAAAAAAAAGCAGAAAGATCAGTGAAACTAAGAGTTAGTTCTTTGAAAAGATAAACAAAGTTGACAAACCATTAACTAGACTTATTAAGAAAAAAGAGAGAAGGCCCTGACCAATAAAATAAGAAATGAAAGAGGAGAAGTAACAATACCACAGAAATACAAAGGATCATAAGAGAATAATGTGAACAACTATCCACCAACAAATTGGACAACCTAGAAGAAACAGACAAACTCTTAGAATCATACAACCTTCCATGACCGAATCAGGAAGAAATAGAAAATTTAAACAGACATACTCATACAAGTGCTTGAAACAGTAACTAAAAAGCTCCCAAAAAACAAAAGGCCAGAAGAAATATCAATCACCTCAGATATGCAGATGACACCACCCTTATGGCAGAAAGTGAAGAACTAAAGAGCCTCTTATGAAAGTGAAAGAGGAGAGCAAAAAAGTTGGCTTAAAGCTCAACATTCAGAAAACTCAAATCATGGTATCCTGTCCCATCACGTCATGGCAAATAGATGGGGAAACAGTGAAAGACTTTATTTTTCAGGGACTCCAAAATCGCTGCAGATGGTGACTGCAGCCATGAAATTAAAAGTCTTACTCCTGGGAAGAAAAGTTATGACCAACCTAGATGGCATATTCAAAAGCAGAGACATTATTTTGCTGACTAAGGTCCATCTAGTCAAGGCTATGGTTTTTCCTGTGGTCATGTATGGATGTGAGAGTTAGACCATAAAGAAGCTGAGTATCAAAGAACTGATGCTTTTGAACTGTGGTGTTGGAGAAGACTCTTGAGAGTCCCTTGGACTGCAAGGAGATCCAACCAGTCCATTCTAAAGGATATCAGTCCTGAATATTCAATGGATGGTCTGATGCTGAAGCTGAAACTTCAATACTTTGGCCACCTTATGCGAAGAACTGACTCACTGGAAAAGACCCTGAGGCTGGGAAAGATTGAGGGCAGGAGAAGAAGGGGACAAAAGAGGATGAGATGGTTGGATGGCATCACCAACTCTCTATAGAGTTGAGTAAACAAACATGTGTTTGAGTAAGCTCTGGGAGTTGATGATGGACAGGGGAGCCTGGCATACTGCAATTCATGGGGTTGAAAAGAGTCAGACATGACTGAGCAACTGAACTGACTGAGGACCAGATGGCTTCACAGGCAAATCCCACAAAACACTCAAAGATGTAATACCTATCCTTCTCACACTCTTCCAAACACAATGAAGAGAAGGGAACACTTCTAAGTTATTTTAGGTGGCCAACATCAGCCCACTATCAAAATCAAAAGTCACCTTCAGAATGATCCTCCTTGATGACCTGCCTTAAAATTGCCCCTTTCCTCAATCAATTTCTATTATATTACTTTTATTTTCTTCATAACACTTATCAGTTCTTCAAATCATCTGATTCACATGTATATTTATAATATATAACATGAGCATCTATTACATACATACAGTATATATGCAAACATATGAGTGAAAGCCACTCAGTTCAGTTCAGTTCAGTCGCTCAGTCGTGTCCGACTCTTTGCGACCCCATGAATCGCAGCACGCCAGGCCTCCCTGTCCATCACCAACTCCCGGAGTTCACTCAGACTCACATCCATCGAGTCCGTGATGCCATCCAGCCATCTCATCCTCTGTCGTCCCCTTCTCCTCCTGCCCCCAGTCCCTCCCAGCATCAGAGTCTTTTCCAATGAGTCAACTCTTCGCATGAGGTGGCCAAAGTACTGGAGTTTCAGCTTCAGCACCATTCCTTCCAAAGAAATCCCAGGGCTGATCTCCTTCAGAATGGACAGGTTGGATCTCCTTGCAGTCCAAGGGACTCTCAAGAGTCTTCTCCAACACCACAGTTCAAAAGCATCAATTCTTCGGCACTCAGCCTTCTTCACAGTCCAGTTCTCACATCCATACACGACCACAGGAAAAACCATAGCCTTGACTAGACGGACCTTTGTTGGCAAAGTAATGTCTCTGCTTTTCAATATGCTGTCTAGGTTGGTCATAACTATTCTTCCAAGGAGTAAGCCTCTTTTAATTTCGGTCGTGTCCAACTCTTTGTGACTTCATGGACTATACAGTCCATGGAATTCTCCAGGCCCGAATACTGGAATGGGTAGCCTTTCCCTTCTTCGGGGGTCTTCCCAACCCAGAAATTGAACCCAGGCCCCCACATTGAGGTGGATTCTTTACTAACAGAGCCACAAGGGAAGCCCATATAAACATACATGTGCATTTATTTGCACAATTACTTCATCATGTGCGTTTATTTGCACAATTATTTCATCACCAAATTAGTCCATGGATCCCTGAAGGCAGAGATTCAGTTATTTTTCCACTATCTGCTCAGCATCTAAACCAGCACCTGAGACAGGGTAAGCTGTCTATAAATGCATGTTGTCTGACTGGCTGACAAATATAATTAAATAAAATGTAAATCTGGTAATTTAATACCTAATCCTGAGGAAGATACAATTTATACAACTATTTTATATTCAGATGATGCTTGAATTTTCTAATTTCATTGGCTCATTGATAGAAATATTGCAGCTTTGAAAAAGCACAGAATCATATTCTCTCGGGTAGTTAAGGCTCAGAAAGAAAATCATACATTTAAAGGGAAATTTACCCTGCATACACACATATTTATCCCAAACAGGTGCAAGCCCTCACATGTACAGACACATTTAATATCCCTGAAAGCCGATTTTCCCCACTGAGCCACAGTAACAGTTTAAGAGAGGTACCAGCTTCTTAAACAAATAGAGCATATAATCACTGATTTGCTCGACATTTATTATTTTCCTGGCAGTGTGTTTCTCTAACCCAATATTCTTCTCCATATTCCTTTTCTCCTACACGTGAAAAAGACACCCATTAATGTTTACAGAAATATATAGTTAACAGCAGGGTGCCCAAGGTGGCTCCGTGGTAAAGCATCTGCCTGTAATGCAGGAGACGTGGGTTCATTCCCTGGACCAGGAAGATCCCTTGGAAAGGGAAATGCAACTCCTCCCACCCCCCCTGTATTCTTGCCTGGGACAATCCCATGGACAGAGGAGCCTGGCGGGGCTACAGTTCATGGTGTCACAAAAGATTCTGACATGACTTAGCGATTAAAACAGCGAGTAGCTAACAATTTTAAAAGCATGAAATGCCACCTTGTGTTACTGGAACTATGGCTTGTTAAAATTACATAGTCAATGGAGAGCCACAGAGGAGGGTCAATGAGGCAAAGGGGAAACAGGTTCCCTACGGCCTCTTTCTGTGGGGTATACATTTCATCAGGCTCAGAAGCATAAGTCAACCCAAGTAAAGCCTTGCCCAACACATCATTTGTGCCATGTGGGCTCTGAGACCTTAGCCTCTAACTTCAGTGACTGAACAATGTCGAAATCTGCCCACACTGTTGAACTGGCTCCAAGGGCTTACAGTTGCCATCATCTCTTAGCCTGTGTGAGTGCTAGCTCACTAGAAGACACACACATTCACACACACATATATGCACACACAGGTGATGTTCTGCACATATCCTTTAGGCGTTCCTCTGCCATCTCTCCAACAATAAAAGACTTCCATTCTCTCAGACCAGACCTGAGCGAAGGCAAATGCCATAACAGCACCAAAGCTGCAACCGGGCAAGAATAAGCCAAGCATTGAAAGGAAAAAAAAAAAAAAGCAAGCCACTCAGTCATGTCCAACTCTTTGCGACCCCATGGACTGTAGTTCATGGAATTCTCCAGGCCAGAATACTGGAGTGGGTAGCCATTCCCTTCTCCAGGAGATCTGCCCAACCCAGGGATCGAACCCAGGTCTCATACAGGTGGATTCTTGGCCAGCTGAGCTACCAGGGAAGCAGAAGCCAGTAACTGCACTGTCTCCACCACCACAAATTTCAATATTCCTAAGACAGACAACACTACCTTTTCTTTGAGCTTTCCCAGCTAATCACCTCATAGGGGTAACAATCTATTCAAGACTGTTAGGATATAGATTCCGAAAGCAAGATCAGGGAAGACATGGGATAATCCCCCTTCTTCTTTGTATTCCCTCTGACAGCTTCATTGGCACCTTGCACTTTCCCAAAATGGCCACAGTGATGCCTTCCATCCCACCTGCTTGCCTCACAATGTGATGCTGATGCCTCTTCCATCAGGAGCTGAGGCCTGTGTTCTCTCTCTTTGAACACGGGCAGGCCTCTGTGACTGACTCCACAAGCAGAATGTGGAGAGAGTGATGCAGCATGAGGGGCTGGCCTTGGAGCTGGTCTGAGCCTCTGGGCCAGGAACACCACTGCCACACTATGAAGGAATCCAGCCGTCAGTGGGGACCCCCATCGAGAGGCCTCTATGGAAAGGAACCGAAGCCGCTGGCCCTCAGCCCAGCTGAGCTCCCAGCCAACAGCAACTTGCCAGGCATATGAGTAAGCCACCTTGGGAATGGAAACCCTAACCTCGGCAGAGCTGCCCCAACTGATGGTGAGTCCACAGCCATGGGCCTCCCTCACTAAGCTCTATTCAAGCTGAAAATTCTTGAGCTAAATCAACTATTGTTTTGAGCCCCTATATTTAGGGCTGGTCTGTTACCCAGTGACATCACCCAAAATGACTGCTGTCTTCTCAACTTCAGCCACATCCTCCCTACCACACAGAGAAGGCGGTGCCTCCTTTGTCCCCATCTCTGGATATTCTGACTTGTTCACTTTACTCTGGATCAAAATGTTACTTGTCCTTTCAGAGCATGAAACTTAGTCCCACCCTCCCTGCATTCCTTTGGATGCAAAGTTACATTTAGTCCCTTCTCAGGAAACTAGCTGTCTAGTCACCTGTCCAAGGCAACTGTCAGGTTTAAAGAAGAACCTGAAACTCAAGCCATCCAGAGAAACTAGAAGAGAGGGGACTCCAAAATCTGAGGTGCTCTATAAAAGTTATATATAGCATTTCCCTGGTGGCTCAGGTAGTAAAGAATCCACCCGCAATGCAGAAGATGTGGGTTCGATCCCTGGGTCAGGAAGAGCCCCTGGAGAAGGGAATGGCAACCCACTTCCGTATTCTTGCTTGGAGAATTCGACGGACAGAGGAACCTGGCGGGCTACAGCCCATGGGGTTGCAGAAAATCAGACACGACAGAGCAAACAACACTTGCGCTTTCACAAGAGTGATCAACGTTGGGCAAATTGTGACTCAGAGCCAGTCATCCAGTAGTGCATCTGGGACCTGAGCATCACGCAGAGTGCAAAGGTGAGAACCTAGGCAGAGCTACAAGAGAGCAGCCAAGGGTCAGATGAAGTGAGGACACACCTCCGGAGCTTGGAGAGCCCCAGCCATGTTCTACCGGCAATCAGTCCATGAACACTGACCTCTGGCAACAATTACTACGGTCATTCCTCACCGCTTGTTTTCTCCAGTAACCTTACCAATTAAAGGAATGAGGGAAAATGGAAATTTGTTCCCAGAAACCCACCTGGGTCCCAGTGCTCATACTTTCTATAGATGTTTCCAGGCCATCATTTGCTGTGTGTGTATGTGAGACAAAGCAAGAGCTATATCTAGGGTCACCATTTGATAAATCTGTGTATAAGGCAACATGTACTGATCTGTCATCTCCAAATCCTGGGCCACAGTGTTAGATCTAGGTTCCGCCCCTCATGGACTATACAGTCCATGGAATTCTCCAGGCCCGAATACTGGAATGGGTAGCCTTTCCCTTCTTCGGGGGTCTTCCCAACCCAGAAATTGAACCCAGGCCCCCACATTGAGGTGGATTCTTTACTAACAGAGCCACAAGGGAAGCCCATATAAACATACATGTGCATTTATTTGCACAATTACTTCATCATGTGCGTTTATTTGCACAATTATTTCATCACCAAATTAGTCCATGGATCCCTGAAGGCAGAGATTCAGTTATTTTTCCACTATCTGCTCAGCATCTAAACCAGCACCTGAGACAGGGTAAGCTGTCTATAAATGCATGTTGTCTGACTGGCTGACAAATATAATTAAATAAAATGTAAATCTGGTAATTTAATACCTAATCCTGAGGAAGATACAATTTATACAACTATTTTATATTCAGATGATGCTTGAATTTTCTAATTTCATTGGCTCATTGATAGAAATATTGCAGCTTTGAAAAAGCACAGAATCATATTCTCTCGGGTAGTTAAGGCTCAGAAAGAAAATCATACATTTAAAGGGAAATTTACCCTGCATACACACATATTTATCCCAAACAGGTGCAAGCCCTCACATGTACAGACACATTTAATATCCCTGAAAGCCGATTTTCCCCACTGAGCCACAGTAACAGTTTAAGAGAGGTACCAGCTTCTTAAACAAATAGAGCATATAATCACTGATTTGCTCGACATTTATTATTTTCCTGGCAGTGTGTTTCTCTAACCCAATATTCTTCTCCATATTCCTTTTCTCCTACACGTGAAAAAGACACCCATTAATGTTTACAGAAATATATAGTTAACAGCAGGGTGCCCAAGGTGGCTCCGTGGTAAAGCATCTGCCTGTAATGCAGGAGACGTGGGTTCATTCCCTGGACCAGGAAGATCCCTTGGAAAGGGAAATGCAACTCCTCCCACCCCCCCTGTATTCTTGCCTGGGACAATCCCATGGACAGAGGAGCCTGGCGGGGCTACAGTTCATGGTGTCACAAAAGACTCTGACATGACTTAGCGATTAAAACAGCGAGTAGCTAACAATTTTAAAAGCATGAAATGCCACCTTGTGTTACTGGAACTATGGCTTGTTAAAATTACATAGTCAATGGAGAGCCACAGAGGAGGGTCAATGAGGCAAAGGGGAAACAGGTTCCCTACGGCCTCTTTCTGTGGGGTATACATTTCATCAGGCTCAGAAGCATAAGTCAACCCAAGTAAAGCCTTGCCCAACACATCATTTGTGCCATGTGGGCTCTGAGACCTTAGCCTCTAACTTCAGTGACTGAACAATGTCGAAATCTGCCCACACTGTTGAACTGGCTCCAAGGGCTTACAGTTGCCATCATCTCTTAGCCTGTGTGAGTGCTAGCTCACTAGAAGACACACACATTCACACACACATATATGCACACACAGGTGATGTTCTGCACATATCCTTTAGGCGTTCCTCTGCCATCTCTCCAACAATAAAAGACTTCCATTCTCTCAGACCAGACCTGAGCGAAGGCAAATGCCATAACAGCACCAAAGCTGCAACCGGGCAAGAATAAGCCAAGCATTGAAAGGAAAAAAAAAAAAAAGCAAGCCACTCAGTCATGTCCAACTCTTTGCGACCCCATGGACTGTAGTTCATGGAATTCTCCAGGCCAGAATACTGGAGTGGGTAGCCATTCCCTTCTCCAGGAGATCTGCCCAACCCAGGGATCGAACCCAGGTCTCATACAGGTGGATTCTTTGCCAGCTGAGCTACCAGGGTAGCAGAAGCCAGTAACTGCACTGTCTCCACCACCACAAATTTCAATATTCCTAAGACAGACAACACTACCTTTTCTTTGAGCTTTCCCAGCTAATCACCTCATAGGGGTAACAATCTATTCAAGACTGTTAGGATATAGATTCCGAAAGCAAGATCAGGGAAGACATGGGATAATCCCCCTTCTTCTTTGTATTCCCTCTGACAGCTTCATTGGCACCTTGCACTTTCCCAAAATGGCCACAGTGATGCCTTCCATCCCACCTGCTTGCCTCACAATGTGATGCTGACGCCTCTTCCATCAGGAGCTGAGGCCTGTGTTCTCTCTCTTTGAACACGGGCAGGCCTCTGTGACTGACTCCACAAGCAGAATGTGGAGAGAGTGATGCAGCAGGAGGGGCTGGCCTTGGAGCTGGTCTGAGCCTCTGGGCCAGGAACACCACTGCCACACTATGAAGGAATCCAGCCGTCAGTGGGGACCCCCATCGAGAGGCCTCTATGGAAAGGAACCGAAGCTGCTGGCCCTCAGCCCAGCTGAGCTCCCAGCCAACAGCAACTTGCCAGGCATATGAGTAAGCCACCTTGGGAATGGAAACCCTAACCTCGGTAGAGCTGCTCCAACTGATGGTGAGTCCACAGCCATGGGCCTCCCTCACTAAGCTCTATTCAAGCTGAAAATTCTTGAGCTAAATCAACTATTGTTTTGAGCCCCTATATTTAGGGCTGGTCTGTTACCCAGTGACATCACCCAAAATGACTGCTGTCTTCTCAACTTCAGCCACATCCTCCCTACCACACAGAGAAGGCGGTGCCTCCTTTGTCCCCATCTCTGGATATTCTGACTTGTTCACTTTACTCTGGATCAAAATGTTACTTGTCCTTTCAGAGCATGAAACTTAGTCCCACCCTCCCTGCATTCCTTTGGATGCAAAGTTACATTTAGTCCCTTCTCAGGAAACTAGCTGTCTAGTCACCTGTCCAAGGCAACTGTCAGGTTTAAAGAAGAACCTGAAACTCAAGCCATCCAGAGAAACTAGAAGAGAGGGGACTCCAAAATCTGAGGTGCTCTATAAAAGTTATATATAGCATTTCCCTGGTGGCTCAGGTAGTAAAGAATCCACCCGCAATGCAGAAGATGTGGGTTCGATCCCTGGGTCAGGAAGAGCCCCTGGAGAAGGGAATGGCAACCCACTTCCGTATTCTTGCTTGGAGAATTCGACGGACAGAGGAACCTGGCGGGCTACAGCCCATGGGGTTGCAGAAAATCAGACACGACAGAGCAAACAACACTTGCGCTTTCACAAGAGTGATCAACGTTGGGCAAATTGTGACTCAGAGCCAGTCATCCAGTAATGCATCTGGGACCTGAGCATCACGCAGAGTGCAAAGGTGAGAACCTAGGCAGAGCTACAAGAGAGCAGCCAAGGGTCAGATGAAGTGAGGACACACCTCCGGAGCTTGGAGAGCCCCAGCCATGTTCTACCGGCAATCAGTCCATGAACACTGACCTCTGGCAACAATTACTACGGTCATTCCTCACCGCTTGTTTTCTCCAGTAACCTTACCAATTAAAGGAATGAGGGAAAATGGAAATTTGTTCCCAGAAACCCACCTGGGTCCCAGTGCTCATACTTTCTATAGATGTTTCCAGGCCATCATTTGCTGTGTGTGTGTGAGACAAAGCGAGTGCTATATCTAGGGTCACCATTTGATAAATCTGTGTATAAGGCAATATAAGGCAACATGTACTGATCTGTCATCTCCAAATCCTGGGCCACAGTGTTAGATCTAGGTTCCGCCCCAATCAGCAGTGACATTAATCAAGTTACTAAAAATTTCCAAGCACCTGTATTTTAATTTATAAGATGGGGATGATGATAATAGTATTCATTCTTAAAATGGAGCAGGATCTCATGGTCCTTCCCCTCCTTGTTCTCTGCCTGCCTTTTTTCCATGGAAAATCTCTAGCCAAAGAAGACGTTTAATTAGAGAAGTAAGAAAATGCAGAAGCAAAGAAAAGCAATCCAACAAGGCTAAATAATAATAGCTTGATGATTAAACAAAGTCAAGGACCTTTGAAAGTCCTCTTCAAGGGCTATAGACAATATTCTGAGCCATATTCTGTGAACTGTCTTACAGATACAGAGATCCCCACCAGATGGAAGAAGAAGTTAACTACATGGCCAGACTGTAGCCGTGACATAAGCTTCCACAATTCTGAGAACTGCCCTCAAGGAAACGGGAACAAGTGGACCCTGGAACGGAAGACTCATTATACTTAAAATAATCAAGATGACACTGGCCAGAGCACCGCTAACCAATTTCAAGCTGACTCTCAGAGTTGACTGTGCATGTAAGCCCTCCATTCACCTGCAAAAGTGCTTGCCCACTGATCATCGGTGAGAGTGGGAGAGCGAACTGGCCTTTGAACAGGAGTCCACCCCCCCCTGCTCCACCCTCACCCCATCAGTTGCCAGCATCCAAAATAAAGCATACTTCCCACCAACCTTGCCTCTTTATTATCTTTTGAGTGGTGAGCAGTAGGCCTCTGAAAGGAGTCCTGCTTCTGGTAATATTCTCAAAAGGTTTTAAATCAAATAAAATAACATACTCAAAATTTGTATGGGATATAAATTTTTAATTCTCTCCTTCTTCCCATATGTGAAATGTGGTGAGCCTGCCCAGGACTACTCAGCCAAACCATGTGTCCTCAAGCTTTATTTAGAGCTTAACCCTGGCATGTCCTGCCTCCTAGGCCTGATCCAGTTAGCCACCTCAAGGCTGTAAATTTAGAGGTCTTGATATCATGCTAAAAACTCTCCTCAGAAATTCTCCCCTTTCCTACTTTCCCTGACAGCTACAATCGCATTTTATCACCCAACAAAACCATCTTCTCCCCTTTGGCCGAGTCTAAACCAACTGGTCTGCACAGAGTCTCTCAGAATATATCCCTACAAAGCAATTCCACCTCCGAGTCAGGGCCTGATTCAACTCGATGATGGCGACAGTCTTATTGAAAGTCAGGCAGCAAGGCCTTCAGAGAGTCTGTCCCAGCGGAAGCACAGCAGGAAACAGACTGGGTTAATCTTCTATGTGGCTCCTGATTTTCCAAGCTTTAAAGCATAGCAGAGCTGAAAATAGCCAGTTTTTCTTCATATTTTCGCAGTGGCATCCTCTTTAAACCAGCTTCTTTCCCTAAATGTCTCATCTCTAGGGACAAATATAGTCGGTAAGGGGACCCTGAGGGACGATCTCGACCTTCTGTGCCTCTGAGCCCCACAGCTATATTTTGCCTGCAGGTGTTGGGGTGGGACCACCCCACAGCAGTTCTCCCTTTCAGACAAAAGTGCAAATGTGTCCAAAGAAAACCTCACAAAAAACAACAAGGATGGAAATGTGCTTTGTCCCTGGCAGTGTGCAGGACTCAAGCCTGCATCTTTAAAAAAGAATCTCTTTAACTCCTGCTTCCAGTAGGAATGGACTCCGAAGGTCAGCCCAGAGGGAGCTGTGCATTCAGAGAAACTCTCCACAGACGGAGAAGCTGTCTAGAGAGAAAGCAGAGCTCTGCAGAGCAATGGTGAGACCCTCCAGGAAGGAGGCTGCAGAGTCACACAGACAGCTGCCCTGGATGTAAGGCCCACCTGTACTGAAATCCCAGCTCCTTTAGTGACTAGTTCCATTGCCTCTAAAACTCAACACTGACGACGATAGAGCGGAGAGAACATGAGCTGGACTAGAGATCTAAGAGAAGGAAGTGAGAACCACACACAGCCCCTAGAAAGGCATAATGCTGGTAAAGCTCCCCTCAGAAACAGCCAGAGCTTCAAGAAAAACAAGGAAAAACCAGGAAAAACAAGGGCCACAGGGTTGGTAGGGTATTCCACAGGAAGGCAGCTGTCTAGAAGCCTGGCTGGAAATTTCACTTAACTTCCCAGTGACGTCTTGATTTGGAAACGAGAAAGGACATGGGAACTGTATAAATTAACTGGATTTAAGAAGCAATATTGAAGACAACAAAAGCGTGAGCTCTTAGCCACGGTGATAATTCCCAAGGCGGTACCCAAAGGCCAGCTGGTCTCAGAAAGAAGACTTTAAGCTGAAAGAAGGAGAGAAATGGCTAAAGCGAGCAGAGAGTCTTGTCACGTGCACACACCCCATGACCTGGCTCAGACCTTTCCAGAACACAGCCGCGGATCCTTACCACACCTGTTGCTGAACTTAGAGCACAGATATGACAACTTCAGTTTGTCTTTGAGGGTATTGTTTCCCAAATCCACAAACCTGAAGGTCTAACACAAAACTTCTTAAAACCTGCTGTTCACGGGTCTTTATACCATTTCTCTACATCAAAGTCTAGAAAAGCGTAATGAAGGCTAAACCGAGCTAACCACTGCACTGCCACCTAGTGGCCAGACACCTCGTAGGTCTCCATCTCCTCCCTGGAGGAGGAAGATCCCCCACTGTAGCCTTAGCTCTGAACTAGTGTCGGTTAACCTAGCGTTAACCTTTGATTTTAGTTTACAGGTATTTGGGATTCTTGTTTGCAGTCATTCAACAGTGGAAAAATTCAGCCAAAAAATTCAAGGGCACGGTGGGGAGGTAAGTGTTTTGAATGGTTATCAGCCTAGGAGCAAGAAAGAAACGCCTAAAGAAGCCAATGGAACAAATTCCTATAGAAGAGACAAGCTATGATTTTTTAAACAATAACAGCAGTCATAGTTTCCTCAAAGAAATACTTGACTCAGGTAATAATATTTACTGCTTTCAACATCTGTTGAACAAAATACACAATGTATTAAGAGAAATGAAAATACTGTGGGAAATATGCTCACGTGCCATCACCACGTGCAAACAGGAAGGAACTCAAGCTG
The DNA here is from genome assembly GCA_006410675.1 of Oreotragus oreotragus. NCBI lineage: Eukaryota > Metazoa > Chordata > Mammalia > Artiodactyla > Bovidae > Oreotragus > Oreotragus oreotragus. Next base: position 137,378 of record SJYX01020661.1, read on the forward strand.
GGACCAATCAGACGTAAGAAGCTGTTATACTCAAAAGCTGCTGAATTGTAGAGAGAAGTGGCCAAGGTAAAGGAAGTGATCACAGTGGTCTTAGACTTTCTCCTGACCACCAAGAAGGAATGGCTAATGAAGGTGAAATACAGAAACTTACGAGAAAATTATCATATTATCTCATGGTATAAAAAAAAAAGGAATCAATTGGGTAAAATTGAAGATATGTACTAGATTTTAGAAGGCAGATTTAAGAAACTTAAGAGAAAGAGCAGGCAGGATTGTAAGTCATAATACTTCGGGAGGGAAGATAAACCTCAAAATTGTGATTCCATTTTGCATTCGTAAATGACCCTGGTGAAAAAGAAGAAAGTGGAGGATTCAATCCAATAGTCACNCTTATACACATCTAGATGTGTATAAGAGACAGGTCGGGAAGATCCCCTGGAGAAGGAAATGGCAACCTACCCCAGTATTCTTGCCTGAAGAATTCCATGGACATTCCATTCCATGGAGCCTGGAGGGCTGCGGTCCATAGGGTTGCACGGAGCAGGACAAGACAGAGTGCATGCACACGCGTGCACATACACACACATACACACTTTTTATAGAAGAAGACACTGCAACAGAAAGAGAAGGGTTAAAGAATGATGAATCTATGGCCCAGCTTATCCTAAAGCAGTACTGTAGAGCAGTATTCAGGATTCTGCTCTTGAGGATAAGCACCAAGAATCATGGAGAAACAAAAACATCCCAGACCCGAAGAAGGAGTGAGGTGAACACACTGACGAGAAAACATACCTGTCATGTCCAAGCCAGCTTGGAGATCAGAGAAGTCCTCTGGGGGATACTGCAGCAGGCCCCTTTTATGACGTTTTTCCAGCCTGTAAACCACTCCTTTTTCTGAGAAGGCCCACACTCACAGAAATCCACTTTTGCAGTACTACATGATACAGCAGACTGAAGCCAGTCTGGACCAGTGAATTTTCCAGGAGTTTCGGTTTGGGAGGTATTAGTCAATCTCTGCTGTACACTTGAACTGGCAAATGATGGAAGTGGCAATATTTGGCCTTAATTGTATGCACAAAAGAGAAGTGTGGATGACAAAGGGTACAGAGATGAGACTGTGCGCCCTGAAAAACAGAATAACTCTGGCTCCCAGCGATGCCAGGTCCCGACTCTAGTCTCCTGTGGAGTCGTTATTGTTTAGTCACTAAGTCATACCTGACTCTTTTGCGACCACATGACTATAGCCTACCAGGTTCCTCTGTCCATGGGATTTCCCAGGCAAAAATACTGGAGTGGGTAGTCATTTCCTTCTCCAGGGGATCTTTTGTGAGTCTGTATATAATTTCTCATTCCTGGTTGCTCCTCTGATATTCTTACAGATCCTTATAGAAGGTTGTCTTCAAGGCTCAACCTAGTCTGGCGGAGTTTGGTGACACAGTAACCAAAATACGTGGTGCAGATGACCAGGTATTGCTCTGATCGATATGCTCTCCTCTTGAAACATAAGTCTGATACATAATGGGAGTTTTATGCTATGTTCCCAGCACATGGATCATGAATTTTACCCAGATCACCTGGGAACAAATAAAATCAAAAGAAAATAAATTGCACGTCTAGAGATTCTAGAGACCTCAGGGGAAAAGGTAGCATGCAAAGATAATGGGTATATTTTAATTTTCCACGTCTTCTTAAAGATCATAATTTTGTAAGAGAAAAGAATATGCAATCTCAAGAAAGAAGAAGCTGACTCACGACTCAAGTCTTCTGATTTTGCACAAGAGAATGGCTGAGTCACAGAAAAGGACAGAGGGGATTTTGTAAGTCTAGGGAAGAATATGAGACAGTTGACTTAAAAACAGGATCAAAGATAATGATGGGCAGAATTGTCAATGAATATGAAAACTTTATCCGAAAACTATGCACCTAGAAACTTCTAGGAAGGCACCAGACCCGACACAGAAAAGATTCTCAGAAAAAAATAATAGGTAAAGAGGTTAAGATGAAAACATACTGTCATTCTGGAAAGAAATCATTGTAAAAGAACCCATACAAGTATCTTTCTCCTCATTTCCTCTTAAAATATCCATGACATTTTCTGTCAAAGGGGGAAAAGTCCACATTAACATCCAAAATGTTTGACAAGAATGTTGAGCATATTTCCTCTTCTTACAAAATTTGGAGAGAATTAAGAGTTGGCACATCCATCTTCCCTGGTCGCTCAGAGGGTCAAGTGTCTGCCTGCAATGCGGGAGACCCGGGTTCGATCCCTGGATTGGGAAGATCCACTGGAGAAGGAAATGGCAACCCACTCCAGTATTCTTGCCTGGAAAATCTCATGGATGGAGAAGCCTGGTGCAGGCTGCAGTCCATAGGTTTCAAAGAGGCAGACACGACTGAGCGACTTCACTTTCACTTTCAAGAGCTGGTAGCAGTAGCCAAACCAAGCTGAGGACCCTACCTCATAAGGCATATTGTGTCAAGTGAAGAGACTGGCTGTGGCCTGAGCTTTTGGAGCCAACTCAGGGCTTATCCTCTACCTACAACTGATCAGCCAGGGCATTATGAGAAATCTTACCATGTGAGCTCACGCATGGTAGCAGTAGCCAAACCAAGCTGAGGACCCTACCTCATAAGGCATATTGTGTCAAGTGAAGAGACTGGCTGTGGCCTGAGCTTTTGGAGCCAACTCAGGGCTTATCCTCTACCTACAACTGATCAGCCAGGGCATTATGAGAAATCTTACCATGTGAGCTCACGCATCGGGCCATGATCCAGTGACAGACTATTTCGTCTATCTGAGAGATTTAAGGTGAAAATGTACGAACTGGCCTGAGCCCAGTCCTACTCCTATTGGAGTAGTACTCTGCCAAAATGATTACAAAATGAGGGGTGCTTTTCTGATCCTCACTCCCAATTAAAAATAACTTCTTGTTATGAATCATAGTCCATATTTGGGAACATATGATATGTTGAAAAGATGTTAATAGAATAACTCTGGTTCCAGATGTTCTGCCTGGTCCTGACCCTAGTCTCCTGTGGGTCAATGTATAATTTCTTGGTTGCTCCTATGATATTCTTACAGATCCTTCTACAATGCTACCTTCAAGGCTCAAACAAGCCTGGCTGAGTTTGGTGACACAGTAACCAAAACGCCTGGTGTAGATGACCAGGTATTGCTCTGACTGATGTTCTCTCCTCTTTTACAACTTTTTCATCAGCTGAGACTATAAACTTCAAAAGCACAGAGGAATTAGCATCACTCACCGCTGAGTGGATCTGAGGATGAAGAATGTTCCTTTAATAATTACCCAACCCCAAATCCAGGACTTGGATGAGTCAGTATTTTCCATTAGAGGTGCAAGAAAAGCAAAATTTCCAAACAGCCTCTCAGGAAAGCTGACGGCTGAGAACATTTGAGCAAACAGGAAAAAAAAAATTTAAATCATAATGAGATATTTCCATGGCATCTTCAGAAAAGGAACAGAATGAACTTGAATATCGCTATGGAACAATTTAAATCAGTATTGGAAGTGGTTAATAATAGAATTGATGTTGCAGAAAAAATCAGTTAGTAAAATAGAAAACATACTTGAGACACAGCGTGTCAAGAAATGAGGACAATGGAAAAGAACATAAATGATTTTTATATCCATATTCTACCTGTCTCTTCTGTATCCTGGGAGTACAAAAATAAAGAAGCCATTTGCACCTTCCCTCAAGGTGACCACCACCCAGTTTGGGAAGTATAGAAATAGAGAGAGAGTATTCTAGATGTTATTAACTGATACCAACTCACGCCCCCAGAGCTGCAAAAACATAACTTCTCTTATTGATCCAGAGATGCTATACAAAAAGAAAGATAACAGTAGGGTACTAAGAATATTCTTATGCACTTTAAAAAGAAGAAATTTTATATGTTTTACTCTCAGGACACATACTAATACACGTAAAACTATGGAAACGAAGCATTAGTCTAAATAGCAAGATGGAAATTAAGAATGCTTCAACAGTCTATTTTGGAGAAAAAGCTAAATGTTATAAACTTGTATATCATAATCTATGAGATATAAACACAACAGAGAGAAATGTATGCTTTCAGTGTGTCCCCATTTCTAATACTATGGTCCCATTGGGAGATGGAGTGGTAATGATCTACTAAAAACTAGAAAACCACAGGAAATACTACAATACAAATAAAAAAGACAATGTAAAATCTATTCAAGAGAAATAAACTATTTTTTAAATTATAAAAGGCTTCTCTTTTCATATCCTGATTGCATGAATAAGCCTTTTCCTGGTCAAAGGAATTTTATTAATGTTATTGATATGTATTATTAAAAGAAGAAAAGGAACTAAAGAAACTAAAAGGTCTGAGAACAAAAAGACATCTTGAAAGTAAACAAAATATGGAATTGCTGTAATAAAAAATTCAATATAGGAGTTATGGTTCCGGGTAAAACAGATTAAGTACAGTCCACCCTGACTTTTCCACTGCAGCTATAAAACCTGACAAAATGCATGGGGCAGTTGTTTGAGGAATCTGAAAAGTCAATAGTAGCAGGCAGATTCGGAAATAAAACCAGAATTTGAAGTGCCACCAAACTGATGGTGAATTTGCCATTTTCCCCCCTGCCATTCTATCACCACCCCCCAAACCACCTGCAGTCCAGAAGTGGTGGCAGGGTGTAGAAAGAACTCCAGGGGAAGCCCTTTAGTTCCAGCTCAACAAGCAATAAACGTGACTTCTAATGCTCAGAGAGTGTGTAGAAGTCCTCTGGGATTGATTTTCTGTTTCTTTTCTTCTTTATTTACTTGTGCCGCAGCCACCAGCCATCTCCTTGTGGCAGCAACAGGAGTTCACAACTCTGAGAGGGAAGCCCTGTTTTGCAATGCACAGCACTCTGGTCCCAAGAAGGTGGATCAAATCGCCACTGATTTTCTTCTCCCTCTGTCCTCCTGCTGCTTGTCTCTGAACGTGGAGGCGGCTGGAGAAGCAATGCCAGAGCTGGCCACTGAAGCCCCAGCTCTCTGGTCTGAGGACTGAAGCTAGGAAGACAGAGAGGCAGGGCACAATAGGGAGGAAATTGCGGAGAAACACGACATCCATCCAGGCTTCCAGTGTATCCGTGGGTGCACTCCAAAGCTGTGCATGCATGGATCCGACTTCACCAACGTAGTGAAAAAAATTTTAAGAACAGAACTAACAGATGCCCCGCACTCCAACTTACCATTGGCTGGCACACATATAAGATAGTACATGGTAAAAACTCAGAAAGCAATTAACTGTGGAACTACGGCCCACAGAAAGTAGGCAGGAATGTACAGGTTGGTTATCTCTGAAAAGTCTCTGCTTCACTGCACATGCTACTTTCTGAATAATGGTGCTCCATCTGTACAGTGTTTCTCCTGAACTGGTGCCTCAGCTGGGCCTTCAGCAGGCCATTCCACAGTTCTAGCAGGCTGGTGGCTTCTGGGTGGAGAGGCACGTAATACAGCTTGTGGATCCCATGGTTGTGAATCCACTCCCACACTTCCTTCGCTTCCTTCCCTGATCTGATGTTATGGTGTACGGGATTCTATGGACAATGCATCTGGCTGAGGTCCATGGGTTAGAAATGTGGACCCACAGACCCACAGGAAAGGATACCTGGAAGAATGATATTCTGGCTCTTTCAGAATAGCAGGGACGAATCTTGTCACCAAGTGGACAATTGATCTTCTCAGGAAACAGCCACCCCAGCTGCAGAGCATAGGTCCCTATTACCAGCAGATTGGACATTCAAAAGAGGCAGTAGTTAGGATGGCCATTTGAATCTGACTCTGTGATGTTAGCACCTCCTATAACCTCCATCTCTCTGCCAATGTGTCCACTTCATCTGGATCCATTGCATCAGCATGTGGTGGCCACAAACAGTGCCACGCTAAAGGGTAGCTGTGATGAGGTACGTCAATGTCAACTCAGACTTTCCCCAAATTCCCCCAAATGCTTGAGGCTTTCCCTTTCCCCCCTGAGACAGTGGCCACAGATGCTTCAGGAAGGATACCGGATTGGCTACAATTCCTATCTGCTAGTTTCGCCCTGTCTTTCTCTGGTGGTCTGGCTACCTCCTCAATAGAGGTCCCAGGTCTGGAGACTGATAGAGGTCCAGAAACTAGGAAGAGATTGGCGCTTCTATTTCAGTGGCTACCACTGGCCTCCTGCTTGTCCATTCTTGTCTTCCCCTGACTACAGAGGTTGAGCGGCACTCTGCCTGGCTGCCCGATGACGCTGGCCGTAGCGATATCGTGTTCTGTTCACCACCGTTGCTATTGCTCAGTTGCGCTGTCCGACTCTTTGTGACCCCATGATCTACAGCACATCAAACTGCCCTGTCCTTCACCGTCTCCCAGAGTTTGCTCAAACTCACGTCCACTGAGCCGGTGATGCCATCCAGCCATCTCATCCTCTGTTGCCTCCTTCTCCTATTAATCATATCCACATCTTTTTGCAAGCCAAGTCCTCTTAGCTGTCCCTCCAACCCTGCCTACCATTATGTTAACTGCAGCTCCTCCAAATTCCACCCACACAAACCCACTTCTGAGAGTTAAACACCACCACCTGGCCTTTAGGGCTTTGTGGAGAGGGGAAGGCTATCATCCCCATGGCTATTAGTGAGCCAAATTCCGTGAGAGCCTCTCCAACCATCAGTCCCAGCCTGCAGAGGAGACCTATATCTGAAATTCTGAGTAAGTGCATTCCTGGTGACCTTAATGATTCTGTGTCCCCATGGCTTTCTGATAGAACATAATCCTTTGGTGGTCTTTAACCTCAGATAATATATCCATTTCAGCACACCTACTTTCTGATCCTTTTAATCCCTTCCCATACCATCTGCCACAGAAATTCAGGCATTTCACTATCACTCAAAGTGGGCCATTGCTTTCTCCAGACTCCTAAAAATCACCTTAACAGCAAGTTTGTACCAATCCGTAAGTTCCTTCCAGGATATTGAATTCTATATCCCTTGTCCAATCTTATGCTCTGGCCCCTTTGAGCACATTCAGAACCCAGTCTCACAGATACTCCCCACCCCCCAGTCCTTGACTAAGTCATCCAATTCCCTTAGGTGTAGATGATCCCCTTCTTTCGAAGCCTCAGAACACCCTTGCTGGATTATGGTGCAGTTCAATGCTGATTTTAAGTCCGATAGCCAGAGAGTAGATCATCCCTAGAGGGGTAGCTGTTGCCTTATGGGAGAAAAAACTCTGAATTCCCATCCCACTTTGGGGTAGTGGGCAGTAGCTCTTAATAGAGTTTGGGGGCAACTCTACATGATCAGAAGATTTATAGAAGTCTTGGGATGCAAACTTCTTAGGGAAATTCAACAAAATTGCCCCAATCACATGCATCAGAGTCCTGTGTTTCTCCAGTTGGGGACCTGACTTCAGCCAGAAAAGACCTGCCATAGTTGGGCATTCAATCATTTTTCAAATATAGCCACTCTGTTTGATCTTGGGTTGATATTCAGCTTTTTCTTTATTCCCTGAATGAGATAAGGGCTTTTTGTTAGCTACCATAGAGACGGTCTGGCTCTAATATTTGAAATTCAATCGCCAGTTAACTTCTTTCAGCCTTTAGTGATCTATCAATGGGGTGCCAATGAAACTTCATAAAAACCACCCAATTCTATTACCCTAATATTCTTCATGCCCTTACCAACCATGTTTTCCAAACACGTGGATCATTATACTGATCAATGTATTCTCCTGTCCTGTAGCATTCTCCTGAACTACCGTATTGAAAGTTTGATAATGTGGTCCCACCACTTTGTGCTGGAGTCTGTTCATGGTACAGTAACCACCTGGGATGGAGTGTATTGCCAGCTGGACAGTGACCCAGTCACAAAACTCTGCCTTACTGGTTGTTCTCCAGGAATCACAGGACCGGCTAGAGCTCTCTAGGAAGCCCACACAGAGATGGAGATAGAAGCTCCGAAGATGTGCTGGAGGAGCAACACTTGTGGAAAACACACACAGATAAGCAGCAGAACTGGGCTGCAAGGAGCAGTAAGTTGGTTCAACTCCAGAAATGGAGGAATCTGACGCTGGAAAAACCCATTACATACCCTGAGCTCAGCACAAAGACACCCTGTCTTGTTTCTGTCACACATGTTAGCTCAAGGTTTCTAAATAATTGGCAGAATCCTCTACCAGTTTCCTGGGTCAAGAGCCCCTAAATTCTGTTCATCTTTTAGTCCTTCAAATGGACATCTGGGCACAGAAGCATTCAGGCCCCAAGTTCCTGCCTCCTAATATCAGCAGTGGGTGGAGACATGGCTTCTTTCCTGCTCCAGTGTGATGGCTTCAAGGAGAGCTGGTCTCATGTCTAAACTGTAGGATGTGTCTATACTTGATGGCATCCTGTATTCTTTCATCTATGTAAGAAACTGACTGCAGCGCTTTGGGGAGTCCATTTGTGAGTCATGGGCGGACTTGCTAAGCAGGAGGCATGTCTTGATGTGGTGTAGCAGGAACTACACAGACTTTGGTGTCGCCTGTCTGGGCTTTTAGTTTCAGCTGGCCCTTGGGCTAGCTACATAACCTAGAGCAAGAATACATACCCTGACCAGAAACCAACCCTGTCCTACATTGATCTTGGACTTCCAGCCTCCAGTACTGTAAGAAAAGAAGCCTGCTGCTTAAGGCGCCCGGCATGTGGCTCTTTGTTACGGCAGCCCTAGCACACTAATAAGCCTTCTCTGGCTCTTCTTTCTGCTCTGAAACGGAGCTCCCCAAGGTAATGACGGCCCAGTCCTCCCCATTCCCACTCTCTGCCTCCCCCGAGTTTAGTCTCATTCTCTCCCTTGACTTTAACGATGACTCACAAATCCATATCTCCAATTCAGACCTCTCTTTGGTTCTGAGCATTTAAAACCAAATTTTGAAATCTCTCTTTGACATCTCCACCTGGGTGTTCCATTGGCCTAGCACACTCGTCATGTATAAAATTGAACTCATACTGAGAGCTCTTCAGTACCTTTTTCTTTCTGCTCAATCCTTTGTAGAAGGAGAAAGTACATAAAGAGAAGTAGATAGTTGTACAGAATGGTGGAAAGATAGGCATTAGGAGTACTATTTGAGAACTTGTTCTATGCCACATACTATACCCACCAGATAACCATGATGGTGTGGTCTCTCACCCAGATCCAGACATCCTGGAGTATGAAGTCAAGTGGGCCTTAGGAAGCATTACTATGAGCAAAGCCTAGTGGAGGTTATGGAATTCCAGCTGAGCAATTTAAAATCCTAAAAGATGCTGCTGCTAAAGTGTTGCACTCAGTGTATCAGCAAATTTGGAAAACTCACAAGTGGCCACAGGCCTGGAAATGGGTGGCCCCATTATCAAAACTTCAGTATGGTACCTTGGGAGAATGCTGCAGTTTTCATTCCAATCCCAAAGAAGGGCAGTGCCAAAGAATGTTCAAACTACCATACAGTTACTGGATGTGAGAGTTGGACTACAAAGAAAGCTGAGCAGTGAAGAATTGATGCTTTTGAACTGTGATGTTGGAGAAGACTCTTGAGAGTCCCTTGGACTGCAAGGAGATCCAACCAGTCCATCCTAAAGGAGATCAGTTCTGGGTGTTCATTGGAAGGACTGATGTTGAAGCTGAAACTCCAGTCCTTTGGCCACCTGATGCAGCAAAGAGCTGACTCACTGGAAAAGATCCTGATTCTGGGAAAGACTGAGGGCAGGAGGAGAAGCGGACGATAGAGGATGAGATGGTTGGATGGCATCACCGACTTAATGGACATGAGTTTAGGTAGGCTCCGGGAGTTGGTAATGGACAGGGAGACCTGGCATTCTGCAGTTCATGGGGTCACAAAGAGTCGGATACTACTGAGCGACTGAACTGAATGAAAGGAATCAAATTGAAACTGTGGTGGAGGTCTCCTGACAACATGACCACGTGAACATGAGGCAGCCCTGAGACCCGTGGAAGGACGACAGGCACGACCTGGTCCCCCTTCCATCTCCCAAGGGAGAAGGCAGGTTCGTCTCTTGGGGGGATGCAGGAGGAGGCGTCTACATCACGCCCTCCAGTGCATGGTGCAGGCTCTCACAGCTGAGGCCCTGCAAGGGGACCAGGTGGCCCTGTCTTAGAGAAAAGATGCCTATTTTATCGTTAATATGTAGTAGAATTAGTTGTTCTTCTAAATGTATTGCTAGTTTGTACCATCTGACACCGTTTCCCCCACTGTGTTTGCACAGAGAGGGGTTGCTGAGAGACATGGTCCTGGGTTCCCATGCACAACATGCTTTATCCCCAGTCATGGATCTTTGGGCAGCTTCTGCAGAGTTGCCGCCTCTGGGAGGCTGGTTGGTTTTTTTTTTTGGTTTTTGTTTTTTAAAACTGAAGTATAAATGGCTTACAGTTGTGTTAGTTTCAAGTGTGGCACAAAGTGGTTCAGTTATACATATTGTACACGTATGCTATGTCGTGTCTGACTCTTTGCGACCCCTGGACTGTAAACCGCTAGGATTCTTTGTCCATGGGATTCCCCAGGCAATACTGGAGTGGGCTGACACTTCCTTCTCCAGGGCTCTTCCTGACCCAGGGATCTAACTCACGCTGTGTCTCCTGCACTGCAGGTGGATTCTTTACCGCTGAGCCATCAGGGAAGTACATTGATATATATTCTATTTCAGATTCTTTTCCATATAGTTTATTATAAGATATTGAGTAGAGTTCCCGGTCCTGTACAGTAGGTCCTTGATGTTTATCTATTTCATACACAGTAGTGTTATCTGTGGAGAAGGCAATGGCACCCCACTCCAGTACTCTTGCCTGGAAAATCCCATGGACAGAGGAGCCTGGTAGGCTGCAGTCCATGGGGTTGCTAAGAGTCGGACACGACGGAGAGACTTCACTTTCCCTTTTCACTTTCATGCTTTAGAGAAGGACATGGCAACCCACCCCAGTGTTCTTGCCTGGAGAATCCCAGGGACAGAGGAGCCTGGTAGGAGGCCGCCTATGGGGTCGCACAGAGTCGGACACAACTGAAGCGACTTAGCAGCAGTGTGTGTCTGTTAATTCAAACTCCTAATTTATCGCTTCCTACTTTCCCCTTTGGTGGCCATAAATTTGTTGTCTATGTCTGTGAGTCTATTTCTGTTTCATAAATAAGTTCATTTGTACCATTTTTTTTAGATTCCACACAAGTGATATCATATTTATCTCTCTCTGTTTGACTTACTTCACTTAACACAGTAACCTCTAGGTCCATCCATGTTGGAGTTTTTTAAAGCAGTTCTCACTCTGCTGGACATTTTAAGACAGCGGTGCTTGCGTGGGAGACTTTAGCATCGCGATGAGTTTGTGAGGATCTTTGGTGACCAGGAGAGCTGACCATAGCTGCCCTGGTTTCCTGTGGCTACTGAACAAATGGCCCCAAGCGCAGCGGCTTGAAACAATACAGACGCGTTATCTTTCTGTTCAAGTGTCAGAAGTCGTAAAGTCGAGGTCTGGGCAAGGCTGTTTTCCTCCTGGGCCCTCTGGGGAAAAGCCTTTTCTTGCCTTTCAGCTTCTACAGGCACTACTTCCTGGCTCGTGGCCCCTCCGCCGTCCCCACGGGCAGCAGCACAGGGCCTGCCCCGACCTGCTTGTAAGTGATATCATATTTATCTCTCTCTGTTTGACTTACTTCACTTAACACAGTAACCTCTAGGTCCATCCATGTTGGAGTTTTTTAAAGCAGTTCTCACTCTGCTGGACATTTTAAGACAGCGGTGCTTGCGTGGGAGACTTTAGCATCGTGATGAGTTTGTGAGGATCTTTGGTGACCAGGAGAGCTGACCATAGCTGCCCTGGTTTCCTGTGGCTACTGAACAAATGGCCCCAAGCGCAGCGGCTTGAAACAATACAGACGCGTTATCTTTCTGTTCAAGTGTCAGAAGTCGTAAAGTCGAGGTCTGGGCAAGGCTGTTTTCCTCCTGGGCCCTCTGGGGAAAAGCCTTTTCTTGCCTTTCAGCTTCTACAGGCACTACTTCCTGGCTCGTGGCCCCTCCGCCGTCCCCACGGGCAGCAGCACAGGGCCTGCCCCGACCTGCTTGTAGCATCTCGTCTCCTCTGACTCTGACGCTCTGCCTCCCTCTCAAGAGGACCCTCGTGATTATATCAATGCCCCCTCACCTTGGCATCTTCCCATCTTTAGCCCCATCTGCAAAAAGTTTCTTTTGACTCATAAGGTAACACTCTCAGGTTCTGAGGATCAGAACATGGACCTCTTTCGGGTCATCATTCTGTTTACCATGGAAACCAGCTAAATGTGAAGTTGATCTTGCCTATCCAAGAGGTCGATGCCAAGACACTGACCCCAGTGGAATTCTTTGGAGACCAAGTGAAGAGCTAGTTTTTAATAATCTTTTTCTCCTAAACCACATTTCTCAGCTATACACGTCTTCTCACCTTATTACATTTCTTCAGCCAAATGAAAAGCATCTGAAAAAGGAAAAATCATTTTTTTTCTCCGAACTTGGTCCTTGAGTTGCTCTAAAGTAGGACAGACCTGATTCCAAGCCCAGAAACTGTTACTGTTGTGGATGCTGCTGCCTCTGCTCCAGTGGGCCTTCTGACCAGCACTCCCTGATGGCCATGATAGCCATTTGCTGCTGTCAATGCAGGTAGATATAAGAGACGCAGGTTCGATCCCTGGGTGGGGGAGATCCCCTGGAGGAGGGCATGGCAACCCACTCCAGTATTCTTGCCTGGAGAATCCCATGGACAGAGGAGCCTGGCAGGCTGCAGTCCATAGGGTCACACAGAGTCGGACAAAACTTAGCATGCATGCACAGGAGAGAAACACAGAAGGAAGCTGTGAAAATCAATGCGGTGTCTGTTTTCTTCCTGAATCACCTGAAATGGAAGAAAACCACTCGGGTTTTTAATCCTCCCATTACATAAACTAGGAATAGATGCCAATTCCTTTTTAAAAATATGGGCCACTTAGCATATGATAAACCAGGCACTTTTATATCCTACTGGGAAGACTCTAAATTGGTTTAAGTTTTTCAGAAGAGCATTTTGGCAGAATGAGCCTTAAAAAAACTCCTGTTCCAGGAAGCGATCCTAAGGAAATTACTCTTGGTACCAAATAAAAGCATCACGTACAACTCACGAGAGTGAAAATCTTACCAAAAAGGAAGGAAGGGCTGAGAAAACAATGGTAAGCATATTAGATGGACTATTACATGGCAGCTAGAGCTGACGTTCCCAAGAGCATTAAGACACCAGGGAAATGAGGTTAGTGCGCTGCTGCTGCTGTTGTTCGGTCACCAAGTTGTGTCTGACTTTTTGTGACCCCACTGTCCACAGCACGCCGGGCCTCCCTGTCCCTCACCTGTCCCGTCCCACCCAGAGTTCGCCCAAGTTCATATCTATTGAATTGGTGATTTCATCTAACCATCTCGTCCTGTCGTCCCCTTCTCCTCCTCAGTTCAGTTCAGTTCAGTCGCTCAGTCGTGTCCGACTCTTTGCGACCCCATGAATCGCAGCACGTCAGGCCTCCCTGTTCATCACCAGCTCCCGGAGTTCACTCAGACTCACGTCCATCGAGTCCGTGATGCCATCCAGCCATCTCATCCTCGGTCGTCCCCTTCTCCTCCTGCCCCCAATCCCTCCCAGCATCAGAGTCTTTTCCAATGAGTCAGCTCTTCGCATGAGGTGGCCAAAGTACTGGAGTTTCAGCTTTAGCATCATTCCTTCCAAAGAAATCCCAGGGTTGATCCTGTCTCTTATACACATCTAGATGTGTATAAGAGACAGCCTGAATGGTCTAGCGGGTTTCCCTACTTTCTTCAATTTGAGTCTGAATTTGGTAATAAGGGGTTCATGATCTGAGGCACAGTCAGCTCCTTGTCTTGTTTTTGTTGACTGTATGTAGTTTCTCCATCTTTGGCTGCAAAGAATATAATCAATCTGATTTCGGTGTTGACCATCTGGTGATGTCCATGTGTAGAGTCTTCTCTCGTGTTCTTGGAAGAGGGTGTTTGCTGTGACCAGTGCATTTTCTTGGCAAAACTCTACTAGTCTTTGCCCTGCTTCATTCCACATTCCAAGGCCAAATTTGCCTGTTACTCCAGGTGTTTCTTGACTTCCTACTTTTGCATTTCAGTCCCCTATAATGAAAATAAAATCTTTTTTGGGTGTTAGTTCTAAAAGATCTTGTAGGTCTTCATAAAACCATTCAGCGTTACTGGTTGGGGCATAGACTTGGATAACTGTGATATTGAATGTTTTGCCTTGGAGATGAATAGAGATCATTCTGTCGTTTTGGAGATTGCATCCAAGTACCGCATTTCAGCCTCTTTTGTTGACCATGATGGCTACTCCATTTCTTCTGAGGGATTCCTGCCCGCAGTAGTAGATATAGTGGTCATCTGAGTTAAATTCACCCATTCCAGTCCATTTTAGTTCTCTGATTCCTAGAATGTCGACGTTCACCCTTGCCATCTCTTGTTTGATCACCTCCAATTTGCTTTGATTCATGGACCTGACATTCTAGGTTCCTATTAATATTGCTCTTCACAGCAATTTGCTTCTGTCACCAGTCACATGCACAACTGGGTATTGTTTTTGCTTTGGCTCCATCGCTTCATTCTTCCTGGAGTTATTTCTCCACTGGTCTCCAGTAGCATCTGGGCACCTACTGACCTGGGGAGTTCCTCTTTCAGTATCCTATCATTTTGCCTTTTCATATTGTTCATGGTGTTCTCAAGGCAAGAATGTTGAAGTGGTTTGCCATTCCCTCCTCCAGTGGACCACATTCTGTCAGACCTCTCCACCATGACCTGCCCATCTTGGGTTGCCCTGTGGGCATGACTTGGTTTTTTTGAGTTAAATGGGTTAAATCTCCATTCATAGGAGAAAGAAAACAAAACAACATGTGTCCTATTAAAATCTAATTGCCATAGAGGGAAAAGGAAAATAGAATATTGTTATGCAACGTCATTTAAAAATTATCAAAGAAATCAGAAAAGTGTTAAAATACTTCAGCGTGTATTAAATATTAATATACAAGGAAAAAAAACTGTGTATATTCAAACATGAACAGAATCATATATGAAACAAAGAGGAGGATGGGCAGGAAATAAAACAAGTTGAGACACAGACTAAAGCTTGAGAAGTTAAGGATATGATCAATATAAGGTATAGCAAATTAAACTACAAAGGTATAATTAAGATTTGTATAAGAGGCAGTAATGATAAGAACTACTATTCCAGCAAATGAAATCATTCATAAAAAAACACACAATTGAGGTTCACTCCTCAAACAGAGAAGAAATACCAAAGAATTAAAAAAAAAACTTGTTAAACTAACGTATACAGAAGTTAAAGATGGAAATCTAAAATAAGTATTTGATGTTCTCTCAAAGAAAAAGCCAGAACAATTGGAATGGAAGCAATCATTAAAGCATTAAAAAAAGATGAAAATTTCCATAATTGATAAAGCTATGAGTCTGCCATAAAAATGCTTGATAATACTCCAAGAAAGAGAAGTGTAAAGAACCCACGCCAAATTGGAACTTCTGATGAGAATAATCAAGATAAATATGCTTAGGAGAATCCAGACAACAAGACAGGTTGCCCCATAAAAAACAACTCGAACTGTCTCAGACTTCTCCACAGAAATAGTTACTGTATAAAGGCCACATTTATTGCCTAAAGGCATAAATGGTGACTCAGTGGTAAAGAATCTGCCTGCCAATGAAGAAGATGCAGGAATAGGCAGATTGAGAGGCTGTTGATCTCTGAGTTGAGAAGATCCCATGGAGAAGGAAATGGCAACCCATTCCAGTATTCTTGCCTGGAAAATCTCATAGACAGAGGAATCTGGTGGGCTACAGTACACTGGGTTGCAAAAAAGTTGGACACTCACAGACAAATATTGCACAAAGACAATATTTATTTCATAAAGGCCTCAGAATTTTGGTGCTGTAAATTTGAGAACTGAAAATGTAAACCAAACATTCCACCGTATATTAAGCAATGGAAGAACATTCAGATATGGACGTGCTTTAAAACGAAATGTATATTTTATTTGCACATGAATATATTTGCTATATATATTTATATGTATCTATATATTTCTCTCTATATATCTATGTATCTTTATTTCAAATATATGTTAGTACATACTCTAGTTGACTGAGGAAAAAAATGTTTAAAAGTCAAGAATGGGGAAAATTATAACCTAAAAAATTAAGAAACTTTGAAAACATTTAAATTATTTCAAGTGTTGTAAAGTCAAAGGGCTTCCCAGGTGACTCAGTGGTAAAGAATCTGCCTGCAGTGCAGAAGACCTGGCTTTGATCCCTGAATCAGGAAGATACCCTGGAGGAGGGAATGGCTACCCATTCTAGTGTTTTTGCCTGGAGAATTCCATGGATGGAGGACACTAATGGGCTACAGTCCAAGGGGTCACAAAGAGTTGGACACGACTGACTGACTGTCACTTTCACTTTCAAAGTAAAAAATGGTTGATAAGAGATTTTATATATAATAATAAGTTAATATCAATAACTTGGGTCTATGGCCAAATTTCCTCAAGTGATCAGAAGTTTTAAAAAGGCAGAGAACTACAAGCTTGTTAAATTTCTTTATCTTTTGTGAACAGATAATAAATGAATAAGTTGGAATAATTTCATGAAACAATAGAGAAAAATTGATTAATAGAAGTTATCATGAAAACATAAGCAACCATCTAAAAATTTTAAAACTGGAAGAATTACTTTCAAATCCCTGAATAAGATAAGAAAAACATTTTCCCTATTGAAAAAGAGAAAACTGAGGCAAATTCCAGAAAGCATAAAATAAGTTTTATTTATGAATATCAGTATTAAATGTAAAAGTCTTCCTTTAGAAAGTGAATAAAACTGGATTTAGCTGGCAATCTAATAAATAAGCCACATATAAAAACTAATAAAGGTGAAATCATACTAAAATATTCAAAAACAAATATGACAATTATTTACCCGCAAATACTGACCAAAATAAAGCAGGGGGAAGCAATTTCAGATAAAGTAGAAAGCAAAAGCCTTATAAAGAGATTAAAAGGGTCTTTTCACAATAGTATAAATGACTACAGAAAAACCAATAAATCTATAAACACAGTTATAATTTGATAAAAGCTAATGAGAGAAAACATATCCTACTATATATTGAAGTATTATGTATTAGAATGAATATAAAAATCACTGATTGTAATAAACAGCACTGTTTTATGTACTACTAACAAGAAAAAAAAAAAAAAAATAGGGCTTCCCTGGTGGCTCAGACGGTAAAGCGTCTGTCTACAATGCAGGAGACCCGGGTTCAAGGGTTGGGAAGATCCCCTGGAGAAGGAAATGGCAATCCACTCCAAGACTATTGCCTGGAAAATCCCACGGACAGAGGAGCCTGTTAGGCTACAGGCCATGGGGTCGCAAAGAGTCGGACATGACTGAGCAACTTCACTTTCAAAAAGAAAAAATAATTTTATGTTACCCTGCAAGAATTATCCTCATTTCAGAAATGTTTACATATGATTAAGTATGCAAATTAGAATTGATGACTTACAGTGTGATAAATCCTTCATGATTAAAATAGCATCAAGCCAGGCACAAAATATGAAAACAGAAATGGAACAGCACAAATATCTTTGAAATAAATGTTCATATGGATAATATCATAATAAACTATATAAGAATTTTAACTCAAAATGTAAACCCTGGAGAAGGAAATGGCAATCCACTCCAAGACTATTGCCTGGAAAATCCCACGGACAGAGGAGCCTGTTAGGCTACAGGCCATGGGGTCGCAAAGAGTCGGACATGACTGAGCAACTTCACTTTCAAAAAGAAAAAATAATTTTATGTTACCCTGCAAGAATTATCCTCATTTCAGAAATGTTTACATATGATTAAGTATGCAAATTAGAATTGATGACTTACAGTGTGATAAATCCTTCATGATTAAAATAGCATCAAGCCAGGCACAAAATATGAAAACAGAAATGGAACAGCACAAATATCTTTGAAATAAATGTTCATATGGATAATATCATAATAAACTATATAAGAATTTTAACTCAAAATGTAATATCCTAAGAGAAGCCTAACAAACTAACTGGAAAGATATAGAATATTCAATAAATGATATGAAAGAAAAATGCATTTTGATAAAAATGTCAAGTTAGTGTTTCAATCAGTCAGTTCAGTCGCTCAGTCATGTCCGACTCTTTGCGACCCCATGAACCGCAGCACGCCAGGCCTCCCTGTCCATCACCATCTCCCGGAGTTCACTCAGACTCACGTCCGTCGAGTCCGTGATGCCATCCAGCCATCTCATCCTCGGTCGTCCCCATCTCCTCCTGCCCCCGATCCCTCCCAGCATCAGAGTCTTTTCCAATGAGTCAACTCTTCGCATGAGGTGGCCAAAGTACTGGAGTTTCAGCTTTAGCATCATTCCTTCCAAAGAAATCCCAGGGTTGATCTCCTTCAGAATGGACTGGTTGGATCTCCTTGCAGTCCAAGGGACTCTCAAGGGTCTTCTCCAACACCACAGTTCAAAAGCATCGATTCTTCAGCGCTCAGCTTTCTTCACAGTCCAACTCTCACATCCATACATGACCACTGGAAAAACCATAGCCTTGACTAGGCGGACCTTAGTCGGCAAAGTAATGTCTCTGCTTTTGAATATACTATCTAGGTTGGTCATAACTTTTCTTCCAAGGAGTAGTTAGTGTTTACTGGTTGGATATATTTGGTTAGATATAAAAATAATATTAAAAAATGATCAAAGAAAATGAAAGTGAATATTTAAATGACCTTGTATGTTTAGGACTAATTATTAAAACACTGAGGAAAACAGCATGAAGGAAAATATTTAACTACACAAAATTTTAAAATTTCTGAACATCGTAAAGATAACAAAATAAAAACCCTTAAATTGGTTGAACCATAAGGTATCACTATTCTTGTGGGTCAACTTTGCCAAGAATTGGCAGTCTATAAGAAAATTGGAGGAAGTGTAAGCAACATGAAAATTAAAAGTTGAATATCCTTGATTAATTAAAAAACCTATAAATTAAAAAATATACAAGGTGATTAAGAGGTACAAACTACAATGTATAGTATAAACAAACTACAAGGACATATTGTACAGTACAAGAAATATAGCCAATACTTTAGGATAATTTTAAAATGGAGTATAATCTATGAGATTTTTGAATCACTATGTTTTATACATATAATATAATGTTTTAAATCAGCTATAATTTAGTAAACAAAAAAGAAAAAAAACACATAAGAACACCATAATGGAAAAATAGGTGGACAAAATAAGGGTCAACATCTAGAAGAAATAGAAAAATAATTGAAAGGAAATATGCCAAAATGTTACCTGTGGTATTCTTTGAGTGTTGGGATTTTGGATCATTTTCATTTGTGGGAGATTTTTTTGGTATAACTTTATTTTGCTCGTGCTTTTCTGTATTTTTAAAATAGTATTCTAGATAAGCATGAGTTGTTCACTAACATCAGGGACATATATATGTGCATGTATGTGCATGATTTGGATGGGAACAGATGGTACTCAGCAGAGATAATAGAAGTGAAAACAGGAGGTTGAATGCGAAATGTTTCTGTTGCCTGAGTTTGAAGTGGAGGGACAGTTACTTGCCTCTCCAAACTCCATAGTTTCATAGCACAGAGTACATTCTAGAGATGACAGTGCCTGAGGGGGACTTGATATCACTTTCAGCGTGGTAAGACTGAAGGCCTTAGGGGACAATAATGAGGATGCCTAAAATGAACACATGATCAAGACTATATACTTAAAGTGAAAGTGCCAACCCCTTAGTGTTACAGACCATCTCAATTTCTTTTTTTTAATTTCACACTCTCTCTTATATGATTGATTTACAGCAAGTAACACATATTTTGATAATTAATTTTTTATGTGACAAAAATAAGATTTGTACTAATGGGGATGCTAAAATTGCTAATGTATCACAACTTCTAATAATTCCAGGTATCTGAAACTATAGGTATTAGTACAACTCTAGAAATTGAAATTTTACCTAAGTCAGTGTTTCTCAAAGTATCATCCCCAGACCAGCAGCAGCATCTCATGGGAATTTGTTAGAAATAGACATTTTCACACCCCACTCATACCTGCTAAATCAGAAACTCTGGGAGTGAGGTCCAGCAATAAGTGTTTCAAAAAGCCTCTGAAAAAATAACGACAAGAAACAATCCCATTACAAAAAATGTGCAGAGGAACTAAATGGACATTTTTCAAAGAACACATACAAATGGCCAGCAGGTACAGGTATATGAAAAGGTGCTCAGCATTACTAATCATCAGAGAAATGTAAATCAAAATCACAGTGAGACATCATCACATACCTCTTAGAATGGCTACCGTCAAAAAGACAAAAGACAACAAACATCAATGAGAATGCGGAGAAAATGGAACTCTTGTGCACCGTTAGAGGGAAAGTAAATTGGTACAACATCATTATGGAAGTTCCTTAAAAAAAGTAAAAATAGAACAATCATATGATCCGCCCATCCCATTTCTGGTTATATATCCAACAGAAATGAAAACAGGATCTCAAAGAGATACCTTCATTTTCATGGTCATTGCAGAATTATTTACAATAACCAAGACATGGAAGTCATCTAAGTATTCATCAATGGGTAAATAGATAAAGAAGATATAAGATGTTCACACACATACACACACACATCCAATGGAATATTATTCAATCATGAGAAAGAAGGAACTCCTGCCATCTGCAAGAACATGAATGTGCTAAATCGCTTTAGTCGTGTCTGACCATTTGCAATGCTATGAACTGTAGCCCGTCAGACTCCTCTGTCCATGAGATTCTCCAGGCAAGAATACTGGAGTGGATAGCCATGTCCTTCTTCAGGGGATCTTCCTGACTCAGGGATCGAACTCATGAATGGACCTTGACTATATTATGCCAATTAAATGTCAGACATAGAAAGACAAATACTGCATGATATCACATATTTAAAATTAAAAAAAACAGAATTTCTAGAAGCAGAGTGTAGAATATTGATTACCAGGGAGAAGAGGTGGGGGAAAGGTGAGGTATTGAGCAGAGGGTATCAAATTGCAGTTTTAAGATGAGTCTGTTCTGAGGATATAATGTATAACATGGTGATTATAGTTAATAATTATATGCTTGCAAGTTACTAAGAAAAGAGGTCTTACATATTCTCACCATAAAACAGAAATGGAAAACGTGATGTGATAGAGGCATTTACTAATGCTATGATAACAATCACTTTGAAATATATACGAATATCAAATCAACATGTTGTACAATGTTATATGTCAATTATATCTCAATAAAACTAGAAAAAAAGGCCCTCATGATGATTTTTTTCCATGCTAAAAGGACAGATTTATTTTCAGCTAATACATTTCTGGTATTTCAGACCAAATTATATGTATGTGTATATATAAATATATACACACATGCGCGCATGCATGTGTATTTGTTGTTGTTCAGTCGATAAGTAGTATCCAACTCTCTTCTGACCCCATGGACAGCAGCCTGCCAGGGTCCTCTGTCCATGGGATTTCCCAGAAAGAATACTGGAGTGGATTGGCATTTCCTTCTCCAGGGAATCTTCCCGACTCAGGGATCANTGTATTTGTTGTTGTTCAGTCGATAAGTAGTATCCAACTCTCTTCTGACCCCATGGACAGTAGCCTGCCAGGGTCCTCTGTCCATGGGATTTCCCAGAAAGAATACTGGAGTGGATTGGCATTTCCTTCTCCAGGGAATCTTCCCGACTCAGGGATCAAACTTTGTCACCTTCATTGGCAGGTTGATTCTTTACCACTGAGCCACCAGGGAAGCCCAGATGTGTGTGTGTGTGTGTCCAAAAAAAAAGATTTAATTGGATTCTCTAAAGAAGTAAGCGATTATTTCAAAACCATCATTTTTCAAAGAGAGTTCTCCAGAGTCCTTGACAAGTAGATATCTTCTATGCCCTTAAAGCAGAAATCTTCAGCTCTGTAGATTCAGTGTGTGTTAACTTACTAAGGATGCCAAGAGGTCTTACAGAAAAGAAACTTTTTTAACCAAGATAGTTTAATGTTTCCAGGTATCAGAAAATACCTGATAATATCAGTTAATTAGATGTTTACCAAATAACATCATTCAGAACTACTGTTCTATGCATCATCATTCTTTGTGAAACATTCTAGTTCCTTACTTGTGTCAAACAAAGAAAGGGAAAAGATCCTATTTCAAGTTGATATGATAGTAATCAAATTTTGAAGTTTTGTTTATTTGGCATGAATAAAAAGGGAAAATTTTTAAAGCTTAGTGGAAAATTGTAATATGCCAAATAATGTTGTGGTAAGACTTACTGCTGCTCTTTTCTTGTGGGGAATGCTCATAAACTAATCATTAATTTCATTATCAAAGTACAGAATATGAAAATCTTGGTAAGTTTCTTTTAAAAAATCCTTTCAAAGATTTACAGAAAAGAAAAAAGTAAGATGTGGATTTATTCCATTTTATTCTCTTTATGTTTGAAAGTAGTTGAGGTTTAGACCAATGTTATAATTTTGTCATTTTAAACTTGAAGCTTGTTTCTGACATCACTTTCACACTTCTAGTCCTTCCACTTGGAATGCTCTTCCCTTTATCTTTCCATAGCTGGTTCCTTCTTCTTACTCAGAATCCATCTCAGAGCTTTTACATGAGTACCCATTGTAAATTAACTGTTTTGCCCAAAACATCACTCTCTAAAGCAACTATATTCATTGTGTCTTTGTGAGAGTTAGAGTTATTGGAAGCGATCTTGCACACTTTATTGCTGATGCTATTTTCTTCTTTGTTTATTTATTATCTCATTATTCTGGAAGGTGAGTTCTACATAAGACAGAGGCTCTGTCTTGATTACCACCGTGTTCCTATCACATAGAAGAATGCCTCGCCCATTAATAAACAGATATTGATGAAATGCAGGAAATTTGATGTTCTATACCAACATTTGGCAAAGGTCAGTGTAAAGAGCTGGATGGCTAGTTTAGGTTTTATGCTCCACGTGGTTTCTCTCATAACTATGCACCTCTGCCAGTGGTAGTATAAAGGCATCCAGAGAGAACATGTGAACTTAGGAGCATGGCTGTGTTATAATGAAGCTGTAGTTACAAAAAGAGGAAAGGGGCTGGATTTGGCTCATAGGTCATAGGTACACAAATATCATAAATTGAGATGAAAACATGTTCCTTTTGTCAAAGATGTGAGCCAAATACAACATCGGCTCCTTACAGAGCACTGTAATCCTTGAGGAATTCTGGGTATGCCCGGCTACCAATTACTTTTTGAAATAAAATGTTTTTTAGAAGCATTTAGCTTGGCATAAAAATTACAAAAGTAATATAGCAAATTCCATTATAACTTGCTCCCAGTCTTCCCTATTATTAACATCTTGGGGCTTCCCTGGTGGTTCAGTAGCTAAGACTCTGCACTTCCAATTTGATCCCTGGTCAGGGAACTAGATCTCACCTGCCCCAACTATGAGTTGATGTGCTTCAACTAAAGGTCCTGTATACCATAGTGAAGACAGAAGATCACATCAAGTGGCAACCAAGACTGTGCAGCCAAATAAATAAAAATGTTTTTAAAAACAAGATAATTAAAAAAATCTTACATTATTATGGCTTATGTGTTACAGCTGAAGAACCACTATCAATGGCTTGCACTTTATTCATATTCCTTTGGTTTTTAACCTACTGCCCTTTCTCTGTTTCAGAATCCTATCCTGAATATCACATCACATTTCATAATCATGAGTTTTTAATGCCAATCATTTTTAAGGGTATAAATTGTTATCTGTTGACTTTCATGTTTATTCACTTCCTCTTTTTCTTCTCTTTGCCTTTCCTCTTTTCTCGTTCCAGGTCTGGGCCAAAACATGGTGGTGGCATCTGATGCTGATCAAAAGATGCCTAAAGAGGCAGCCTAGCATAGGGGAAACAAGCCGGAGTTTGTCTTTGGGACAGATGGCTTACTTCTGCGCAAGTCAGTTTCTATGGTTCTGAATTAAGAATGCTAAAAACTCTTCTGTCTTTTTCTAGGCTACACTATGTGAAAATTCTTTGTCTGAAAGCACAATTCCAATATAAAGATTGTTGTTATTGTGAGAGGTCAGAATTGTGTGGGCAGAGTGCCAATTTTTCCTGACTTCAAGGCTGAAAACTACTGTTACTAATTAGTTCAATCTACAGTAAAGGGCACTAGGCAGACTTCAGATTGAATTTCAAAGCACTTATTCAAAACGCCTAATGATATTTTACACTTCAGACCAAACTGAATAATCATTAGATATCTTACTGACAAAATAAAATCTAAGCAGATAAAATGTATGTTCTGTTTAAAATTCATCATGATGAATGGCAGGATATCATCAACATGGACATTTTACATGGAAAAGTCAGTCAAGAGCCAACATGATCTTCGTCCACATGTATCAGCATTTGAAAGTGTGATCTGTTTTCCAAGTGTGATGTAAGTAACATAAATATTGATTGAAAGAGCCCTGCTGTGACTCCAAAAGTTAAAAACACTTCAAAGATGCTTATAAATGATTAAAACATCAGACGAACCTTTACCAGAATTAATTTAATGCTTGTCCATTCCCCCCATTAGAATCAGCAGGTCCGTTTTTCTAGATCTTTCTCAAACTACAAATTATAGACTATTCATTGCAGAGAGAATGCTTGAATTTGACTAAATTCTCCGAAGGGTTTGGGTTCTTATTGAGTTGGTTAAAATTTTGTTTGAGTTTTTCTGTAAGATGTTACAGAAAAATCCAAACAAAAATTTTTGGCCAGTCTAATGCTTTGTTTCTCATCTGTGCAAACCCATTTTTATATTTGTGAAAACACTTCTCTATGATGCTTCTGTCTCTTGTACAGCCTACTCTACCAATGATAATTATAAGTACTTCCCCACTGCTCTAAGCAGCACCATCCAATAAACCTTTCTGTGATGGCAGAAATGTTCATCTGAGCTATCTAAAATGCTAGCCACTAGCCCCATGTGTTATGTTTGTTTTTGTTTGTTTGTTTTAATTTTTTAAATTTTACTTTACAATACTGTATTGGTTTTGCCATACATCAACATGAATCCACGACAGCAAAAGAGATACAGATGTATAGAACAGTCTTTTGGACTCTGGGGGAGAGGGAGAGGGTGGGATGATTTAGGAGAATGGCATTGAAACATGTATGGTATCATATAAGAAATGAATCACCAATCCTGGTTCAATGCCACATGTGTCATGTGCCAAGCATGACCAAGGAACTTACTTTTTAATTTTAAAATTTTAATTGAATTAATNCAGTCTTTTGGACTCTGGGGGAGAGGGAGAGGGTGGGATGATTTAGGAGAATGGCATTGAAACATGTATGGTATCATATAAGAAATGAATCACCAATCCTGGTTCAATGCCACATGTGTCATGTGCCAAGCATGACCAAGGAACTTACTTTTTAATTTTAAAATTTTAATTGAATTAATACTAAATATAAATAAGCCCATGTGCTACTTTCTCAATTCATCCCACCTTCTTTCCCCACTGTGACCACAAGTCCATTCTTCACATCTGCATCTCCCATTCCTTTCCTGCAAATAACCGAGAGTGGAGGTATAGGGGAGAGGAGGCAGGTTTATGAGGGAGGGGATATGTATATATATATTACATATGATATATATAAAATTATGATTGATTCACACTGTTTCACAACAGAAACCAATACAATATGGCAAAGCAATTTTCCTCCAATTAAAAAAAAATTGCAAGTAGCTAGTGGCTACCATAATGGACAGCACAGATCTAAAAAGTTCTGTCATCTAATTAAAAAGAAAATGAAACAAAGTTTAGACAATCCACATTTCCATTTCATTAAAGTCTTATAAGTGTACTTTGGAACTTTCCACTAGCTATCTATGCGTGACATTTTGATTTGTGCAGTTACTGGAAAATCATCATAGAAAATAATGTACAGAAAAATATGGGACAAGTTCCTCAATTTTTGAAATTGGAAAAACAACTACATTGCCAAGTTCACTTAATATCTCTCATTCTGCCCGGAAGTGTTTTTTTTTTTTCTTCTAACATTTACTGTTCACTGTTGATAGAGGCTCTTCTTGGCAGTGTAAGGCAGCCTGACATAATCAGATAAAGTTGCATCACATATAGTAAGAGTAGAATGAAATAGGTGAAAAAAACTTGACTAGTTAGTCAAACTAAAGTTGCTTTCATTCTTGGGCCACTTATTGCAATTTTTAGGACTTATTTTTTTCTTCTTCTAATCTGTAAATGAATTTCATGATAGACTGTCTAAAGGCACTCTCATCTGTAAAGTACAGTGGCCTGGTTTGCACACTCCACTAATTGTGAATTGTTAGTCCTCACTGAGACTGACAACATCTGCTGGATCATTGAAAAAGCAAGAGAGTTCCAGAAAAACATCTATTTCTGCTTTATTGACTATGCCAAAGCCTTTGACTGTGTGGATCACAATAAACTGGAAAATTCTGAAAGAGATGGGAATACCAGACCACCTGACCTCCCTCTTGAGAAACCTGTATGCAGGTCAGGAAGCAACAGTTAGAACTGGACATGGAACAACAGACTGGTTCCAAATAGAAAAAGGATTGCTTCAAGGCTGTATACTGTCACCCTGCTTATTTAACTTCTATGCAGAGTACATCCTGAGAAACGCTAGGCTGGAAGAAGCACAAACTGGAATAAAGATTGCCGGGAGAAATATCAATAACCTCNAGTCTGAGTGAACTCCGGGAGTTGGTGATGGACAGGGAGTCCTGGCATGCTGCGATTTATGGGGTCACAAAGAGTCGGACACGACTGAGCGACTGAACTGAACTGAACTGAACTGAGACTGAATATGATAATCATAATCTTAGCCACCAAATTCTGACAAGTTGCTGTGTTCCTGGCCAGTGTTAGGTGATTTTTCCTGTGTCATCACCTCACAACAATCCTGAGGACAGGTAACTGGTCTTATAATCTCTATTTTTCAGATGAGGAAACTGGCCCAGTTAGAAAGCAGCACAGCCATGCTTTGAACTCAGGGAGCAGGATTCCCGAGGCATTGCTCTCAATTCAATCATTTTGGCATGCTGCCTTATCAGACACCAACTGGAAGAACTCATGCTATTCTAGCACTGAAGTACTTCCCACCTTCTCATGGACTTGACCCATTAGATCAAGGTGAATCTAACTTGTTTGGAAAAAAAAAAAAAACAAAAAACTTCACATTTGAATAGACAGTTTAAAAGAAAATAAGAAATGTGAAAATAAGTAGATTTTCAAAGAATGCCTCCTTCCATGGCAACGGCACCCTCGAAGTAGTAGACAGTTTGAAAACGAGTCTCCAGTGAAGGTGTTGACATATTCCCAGAGGTCTAATTTATTCTGAATTGTTCTCAATTGCTTTCTATTTGAGAAGATGGCAGCACTCCCAGTGGTGCCCAAATAGGCCATATTTGGTGGTTTAGAAAATAAAGTCTGTTAGATACAGCGAATTCAACGGTGGAAAAGTGGCAATGGAAGTCATATTAGCGAACATTAATTAAACACTGTATGCCAGATGTTTATTCTAAGAACTTCATAAGACTGATTTTTTTTTAAATGTCATTCTAGAAATATTTCTATGAAGTAAATACTATGATTATACCTTTGTGACAGATGAGAAAATAGGAGCACAGAGAGCTTAAAATAACTGGTCCAAGATCACTCAAATGATGGAAGGTAGAGTAGAAATTCAACAGAGGCAGTCTATATCCATTAGGCTGGGATCTGTCTGTGTCTGCAATCTTCAATTTGGGTTGAGATGCCTGTGTAGGCACATGGCAGACTGCCCTCATATGGCCTTGATTAGCAAGTATATTCCTTTTTTTTTTCTTTTTTTTCTCACAAGAGCTTGCCCAAGGAAAAAGAGAGAGAGAGAGAGAAAAAAAAAAATCCAATTATAAAGATGAATGAGATTCAGATTCAACTAACAGGAGGAAATAAGGAAACTTGGGCTCTGAAAGATGAAGTCATTTTCTATATACAATGGAATGCTTCAAATTATCAGAAGACTGAATATTAACTGTCTTTAAAAAATTAAAAAAACAACAACACATTGCTGTTTCATACTGGAAAGCAGTAAGAAAATCTGGTAAAAGGATACACTGAGAAGTCACTCAGGTTTCTATGATGATTCTGAAATAACAACAAAAGAAGTTCCAATGGGACAGTGGAATTCAGGGATCCTTTTTCTGTACAATCAGTCTTTCAAGAGACTTCATAGCCATAAAACCTCTGGGAATGAAATAGTAGATATGACAGTTTCTTAATGGTAGAAAAACAACATTTTGATAAAATTATAACAAAGAGTTTTATGGGTTATAAATGGAATTAGCGCAACTAACAGTGCTTTAGACATTTCATTATGTTATTCCTCATGAGCTTGCCAAAAAAGCTATATACCAGTAGACTAACAGACTTAATTAAAAATAAATGATACTATACTTAACAAAGGTTAATCTGACAAGTAAAAGCATCCAATGAGTGGTATATTTTATCTAAGTAGTGTTCATTTTCATTCAGCTGAACAACCATGTACTCATCAGATGACAGTTGCTGGGACAAGTTATAGATAAAAGAATAAACAAAACTTTGTGTATACAAATGATTTGATTTACTGGAATTTTTGTGTCATTTCAAAACAGCTAATGCTACAATGCAGACAAAATTTACTCAGAAGTAATGTTATTAAAGCAGAAAATCAAGTCCTCTCAGAAACAAAATAGAATCCTGAACTGAAATAAGGCATGATAATTTATTTCTTTAATGAACACATAAAGATGAAATTATGACTGGCTTAACTGATACAAAAGCATAAGGATCCTGAAAATGTTTCAACATCAGGTTACACATGATGGATCAAGATGCCTGGGGAAACTCCAATATAAGAGGTGATTTGGTAGGCACGTCACATAGTAACTTAGTTTTCTCTTAAAGATGTTAGAAACAGTAATAATCTTTTGACAGTCCTCGTTACATGACTATGTAAAATAAGAAGGATCATACAGGAAAAGTACTATACAAATTACAAAAACAGATTTTAAAAAATCACTCTAGGTGCAAAAAAAGAACAGGACTGTACCTTCAACTGGTAACAAAGTCTATATGAACCCAGGGTATATAGTTCCTCTAGACTTACTTTTATTCCAGTTTCTTTCTCTCCTGAGCATCCACCCCAAAAATGTCCCTATGCTTCATAGTCATCTCAACATAGACTTGTTTATCTATGTCTCTCAATCTCTTCTGCTTCATCTCTTTGTCCTCTGGCCCCTCCCCGCTTGTGGTCTTTGTCTTCCTCCTTCTCTCTCATCAAAAGGAAATTAACAACCAAATAACTCTACAAAGTGGCTGAAAAAACCATCTGAAAAAACACTCTGGAAAGATGATGAAGATCTTATGAGCAAAGCTAACACTGAAGCACTTCATCTGTTAGAAAGTAAAACTCTTAAAATCTGAAGTAAAATCAGGAATAGATTAAAACTCAAAGACTAGGCGAACTAAATCAACCCAATTTTAAGAACAAACATCTCTTCTCCCTATATTAAAATGTCAAATTTCACTTATGGTTTTCAATACTAAACTGTCTACTAGATTGAGACTTTTGTTTAATAAGTTAGCATTTTACTATGAAAACTTCAGATTATTGAAATCACTCCAAGAAGCTAAATCTGAGATAGTTGCATGTTGGAGTGTACTATAAACTGTTACTAACTGAAGTAATCAAGTATGACAATCCATAAATAGTAGATTATGATTGGTAAAAATCCATGTTTTCCAACTGTCAGAGACAGAGGAGAGAACTCAAAAGGTTTCATCCCTCCAACCTCCATTCCAGGTCAGTAAGGAAGTCTCAGAGGGAACATGTTCAAATGGTTACAGCAAACAGACACAAAAATAGCCAGCTTACCGTTCCTATAAGGTCAATGAATTTCTAGCTCTGTATCCATTTAGGTCTTCCAACCATGCCTTATCTGACATCATGTTCATAACAATCTTCTAATTTAATTATCTGGTGAGACTAGTGTCACAAAATTGTTCTGAGCAGTATTTATGCATCAAGCTGAGGACAGTGTTCCTTCTAGGTTCTTATACCATGTTCATGCAAGGAGAGGAGAATCTCAGCATGATTTCCAAATAGTCCACTTTTGTTGAACACTACCAATTTAACCAGTGAAAAGCCAAATTTAACATTTAATAATGATTACCTGATCATTGGATGTAGTACATTGGTCATTGTAGCTACAGGTGGTGTGTGAATTTGATTAAATAGAACCTTGTAAATGAGTCTTATAAATGTGCGCTAACCATCTGAGGACTCNATAGTCCACTTTTGTTGAACACTACCAATTTAACCAGTGAAAAGCCAAATTTAACATTTAATAATGATTACCTGATCATTGGATGTAGTACATTGGTCATTGTAGCTACAGGTGGTGTGTGAATTTGATTAAATAGAACCTTGTAAATGAGTCTTATAAATGTGCGCTAACCATCTGAGGACTCGATCTCTCACAAAGGTAACTTTTTCTAGATACAGAAGCACACACATACACTGTCTATTTGAAAGTATATTAAAAGAAGTTTCATATAACAAAGAATAAACTAATCAGAAGGCAAGGTGATTCATGTGAATTTGCATTATCAGCTATGACAGGAAGCCAGAGATCTAATAAATATCTTAATTGCTGTCATAGCTATCTATTGATCTTGCCTTTTGGAAGGCACCTGGATTGTTGGCAGCCTGCAATTACTTATGCTAAATCATAAAACTTTCAGTTGAAAATTATCTCCCTGTTTCTGAATCTGATTGTTTATAAAATAATAAAGCAATTCCTATAATTTATCTAATGAATTTTCAACAAAACTCTGATCAGAGTAGAATATTATATAGTACAATTTAATTAAAAACAAAGCAAACACAACTACAAATTAAGCAAATGAACATTTTCTCAGAAAATATATATTATTTAGGTCATTAAGTCTGACTTCATTGTTTGAAAGGAAAGAACTTCCTGTGCAAGAAATGTTTAGAGGCAAATAGTGAAGTTTCTTCTTAACTCACTAATTTTTGACCCTAGAAGTAAGCATATTAAGTGGTTAATAGCTTCTCCAACTTAACTGACAACATATCTGCAAAGCTTTTATGGAAATACTATTGGATAGTATGTTAGTGACTTTGTATGCAATGTGGATAAAAGTTTAAAATTTTTTCATTCTATTTGCAAAATTGAACTATACCTGAGTTTGACTTTCAGTTACTTTGCTATTTAGCTTTATACCTTCACGGATTTCCTCAGTGTTATATAACTTTAAAGAGATTTCCAAAAAATGTTAGTAGTGATTTATTTTTATTGAGTGCTTACTCAAGTTACTTGTATTTTATTATCTGATTTTACTCCTAATAACTCTGAGGTTACAGCCTGAATTTTATAGATTAGCAAAAAAGTGTTCATCATTAGTAGTGTCTGACTCTTGCTATTCCATGGACTTTAGCCCACCAGGCTTTCTCTCCAGGAAAGAATACTGAACTGGGTAACCATTACCTTCTTCAGGGGATCTTCCTGACTCAGGGATTGAACACAGTTCTCCTGCACTGCAAGCAAATTCTTTACCCTCTGAGACACCAGGGAAGTCCAGCAGATTAGCAAAGTAAGGTACAAATAAATATGCGAGACCATACAGCTAGTACATAGTAGCTCTTGGATTGAATCCATGGAATGTTTTCAGAATCTAAGCTCTTAAAGCTATTTTATACTGCTTTTGATATATATTGAAACAGATTTTTAGTTGCAAAATCTTGTTTTTGCTAAATCCCATTAGTTAATGGAACTAAGAATAAATTCAGAGGATTTGAGATATTGAATCGTCTTTAAATTTAAATAGAATACTACAAACTCTTACCTAGCTGGGGAGATGAGGTGAATTTAAAATTTCACATTGAAAGTAAATGGAATTTATTTTGGATAGAGTGCTTTCTCCTTCCCTCCCTCTGCAGATTTAGGACAACATGGTCATCATTTTCATATCATCTGGCTTTGGATTCAACAACAGGAGGGACATCTCCAGGTCCTTGTGTAATTCTGACACATAACTACATTGTGTTTAAACCACAGTGATTTAAACAAATTAGCAACTTTAAGTTCTTTAGTTTAGAGGTCAAAACCCAGTGATTATTATTTCAGAGCTGTTGGATCTTCATGGTATATGGACTCATTTGCACCATTTTTTTCTTATGATATAAAGGTTAAGTCAGGGCACCCAACATATGACCACTATGCAGGAGGAAGCCTCTGGCTGATTCAGTAGGTGGCACTCTTTCCTTCTACCTATAAATCTTTTTTTAAAAAAATTTTACTTTATTTTACTTTACAATACTGTATTGGTTTTGCCATACATCAACATGAATCCACCACAGGTGTACACGTGTTCCCAATCCTGAACCCCTCTCCCTCCTCCCTCCCCATACCATCTCTCTGGGTTATCCCAGTGCACCAGCCCCAAGCATCCTGTATCCTGCATCGAACCTAGACTGGTGATTCGTCTACCTATAAATCTTAAAACAAAGCCCTAATGTGATATGTGAAGAACTGACTCATTTGAAAAGACCCTGATGCTGGGAAAGATTGAAGGCAGGAGGAGAAGGAGACGACAGAGGATGAGATGGTTGGATGGCATCACTGACTTAATGGACGCGAGTTTGAATAAGCTCTGGGAGGTGGTGCTGGACAGGGAAGCCTGGCATGCTACAGTCCATGGGGTCGCAAAGAATCAGACACAGCTGAACGACTGAACTGAATGTGATATTGGGGAAACTGCTATTGGTGCCCTTTTCCAGGAAAATGTGTGAAATAGATGCCAGGGAGAACTGTTTAATACTCAGATTTTTTTTTCCCCTTGAGAAATTATATTGCTAAATTCTAAAAAGTAGCACATTTACCAAACTGTTTCTAAGACCTATCCAAAGTTATCTGGATCTCCACTTCTTTCTAGTTTATACCACTGAGGTCTCCCTCTCTCTGTCTGTATATATATAGATATGTAGACATAGATATAGATCCATATACATTCCACCTCTAAACAGCAACCACAGTTATTAAATCACATATGTTGAGAGCGTGTTGGTAGAAAAAATTTGTATTAATGACATCAAATTTCAAAATGAGAACTTGACTATTCTATTTCTGTCCTTATCATTTCATGCACCCATAAATGGTCATCCTTTGCTTTTGATTACACAAAAATAATATTTTTGATACTATCAATTACTTTTAATTAATAATCATTTAATTATTGCGTTCCTCATGCCAAAGCAGGTTTTCTTAAGTGATATCAATAATTTATGACATCTTGCAGGTCAGTGGACTTGAAATATAATCTTGTTGTGGTCCTTTTACCAACACCATCAGTGTCACTTTGGAGCTTGTTATAAATGAAAATTTTGGACTATATCTAACCCTTTTTGAATTTCTAATATTAGTGGCAGGAAACAGAATACACAATTCAGAATATACAATGAAGTTTCTCTATCCATTGAAATTTGGGAAGAGGGATGACATATATGTACAACTGTTCCAGAAACTGGGTTTTATAGCTTCTATTTTGAGTTGCAATGTATTACATGCCTTAAAGTATACTTATTGGGGGATTACCTGCTAAAATCTTATTAATGCTAATATGAAACATGATTCATTGTAGAATTAATCTACAATTTCATAATTAAATTGATAATGATGTACTTGCTATATAAAGAAATGTCACAAATAGCAGAAAACAAAAATATCAAACAATTCATTACAACATTAATAGAATCATGGAAACAAAGCATTCTTCTGAATTGCTGGAATTTTACTTTTGTTCAGAATGTTGCCAAAAGCTATGTGACAGTCAAAGTTCAGTCAGAATACAGTCAAAGACAGTCAGAATACAGAATTAGAGCCTTTACATTTCTGTTAGTCTCATCATATTTGAAATAATCTCTAGCAGTATGTATGTCAATTTTAGTTCAAAAATACCAAATTCTAGTTGAATTTAATACCACATTTATTAGGTTAATGTTAAATGCCTGTTAGTTCTATTATGCAAAAGTGAAAGTCCATGGAATTATACATAATTTACTTATAAGAACTGAGGGGAGAACTTATAGGTTTTGCCTCAGCTTAGAGCACATTAAGAGAAATATGCATTTTAAAACAGTATCTTTTGGGGAAGATAAGACATGAATACTAAAACTAAAACCACCAGAACTATGTAATAAAGATGGCAGAAAGGATATCTCTATACAGTGTATCAGTTCAGTTCAGTTGCTCAGTCATGTCCAACTCTTTGCGACCCCATGGACTGCAGCACTCCAGGCCTCCCTGTCCATCACCAACTCCTGGAGTTTACTAAAACTAATGTCCATTGAGTCAGTGATGCCATCCAACCATCTCATCCTCTGTCATCCCCTTTACCTCCTACCTTCAATCTTTCCCAGCATCAGGATATTTTCTCATGAGTCAGTTATTTGCACCAGGTGGCCAAACTATTGGAGTTACAGCTTCAGCATCACTCCTTCCAATGAATATTCAGGACTGATTACCTTTAGGATGNACCATCTCATCCTCTGTCATCCCCTTTACCTCCTACCTTCAATCTTTCCCAGCATCAGGATATTTTCTCGTGAGTCAGTTATTTATACCAGGTGGCCAAACTATTGGAGTTATAGCTTCAGCATCAGTCCTTCCAATGAATATTCAGGACTGATTACCTTTAGGATGGACTGGCTGCCTCTCCCTGCAGTCCAACATCACAGTTCAAAAGCATCAATTCTTTGGCACTCAGCCTTCTTCACCATCCAACTCTCTCATCCATACATGACCATTGGAAAAACCATAGTGTTGACTTGATGGACCATTGTTGGCAAAGTCATGTCTACTTTGAATATGCTATCTAGGTTGGTCATAACTTTTCTTCGAAGGAGCAGGCATCTTTTAATTTCATGGCTGCCGTCACCATCTGCAGTGATTTTGGAGACCCTCAGCATTAAGTTTGTCACTGTTTGCACTGTTTCCATGTTTATTTCCCATGAAGTGATGGGACCAGATGCCATGGTCTTATTTTTCTGAATGTTGAGCTTTAGGCCAAAAATTTCACTCTCTTCTTTCACTTTCATCAAGAGGCTTTTAAGTTCTTTGCTTTCTGTCATAAGGGTCATGCCATCTGCATATCTGAGGTTATTGATATTTCTCCTGGCAATCTTGATTCCAGCTTGTGCTTCCTCCAATTGACTTGATGGACCATTGTTGGCAAAGTCATGTCTGCTTTTCAATATGCTATCTAGGTTGGTCATAACTTTTCTTCCAAGGAGCAGGCATCTTTTAATTTCATGGCTGCTGTCACCATCTGCAGTGATTTTGGAGACCCCCAGCATTAAGTTTGTCACTGTTTGCACTGTTTCCCTGTCTATTTCCCATGAAGTGATGGGACCAGATGCCATGATCTTATTTTTCTGAATGTTGAGCTTTAGGCCAAAAAATTCACTCTCTTCTTTCACTTTCATCAAGAGGCTTTTAAGTTCTTCTTTGCTTTCTGTCATAAGGGTCATGCCATCTGCATATCTGAGGTTATTCATATTTCTCCTGGAAATCTTGATTCCAGCTTGTGCTTCCTCCAGCCCAGC
>SJYX01020662.1:0-13740 GCA_006410675.1 Oreotragus oreotragus
AATTGATGCTTTTGAACTGTGGTGTTGGAGAAGACTCTTGAGAGTCCCTTGGAGAGCAAGGAGATCCAGCCAGTCAGTCCTAAAAGAAATCAGTCCTGAATATTCATTGGAAGGATTGATGCTTAAGTTCTAATACTTTGGCCACCTGATGAGAAGAACAGACTCATTAGAAAAGATCTTGATGCTAGGAAATATTGAAGGCGGAAGGAGAAGGGGATGAAAAGGATGAGATGGTTGGATGGCATCACTGACTCAATGGACATGAATTTGAGCAACATCTGGGAGTTGGTGATTGACAGGGAAGCCTGGTGTGCTGCAGTCCATGGGGTCACAAAGAGTTCGACATGACTGAGCTATTGAACTGCACTGCACTGAATGTTTTAATAATCTGGGAGTCTAAGGCAAGTGATAGCCATATTTAGAGTAGGTTGATGATATCATGTATATTCATTTTTTTCAGATGTAAAATGTTTAACCATTATTTAAAACAAATCTGCATCATATTATGAATTAGTCATTTTCAAATTTTGTAATGTAGAAGATCCGTAGTGGGGTGGTTGATTGAAGATGGGAAATAATTGTGGGATCATGGTCTAGATTCATCATCTTTACTTGACTAGCCTCTCTCCACAGTATCCTTAGCTAATATCCCTTTTTACCCATTTTTAGTTGGAAGTTCGGCCTAATACATCCTGTATGAAAAGTTTCCTCTATTCAGTATGGAAGTTTAAGAATTAGTGATTCAGGTGAAAACGCAAAAGACTTAAATCTTCTTTTTCTCTCTCTCTTTATTTTTAAATAATAAGATTGCAGAATTCTAGTGACAGATTTTAGTAAAAGAAGCAGTGTAAGAAATCCAGCCAGCAGCCCACCAGGCTCCGCCGTCCCTCTGATTCTCCAAGCAAGAACGCTGGAGTGGGTTGCCTTTTCCTTCTCCAATGCATGAAAGTGAAAAGTGAAAGTGAAGTCACTGAGTCACGTCCAACTATCAGCGACCCCATGGACTGCAGCCTACCAGGCTCCTCCGTCCATGGGATTTTCCAGGCAAGAGTACTGGAGTGGGGTGCCATTGCCTTCTCCGAAGTTAGATGATAGACAAGTCAAATTAGGGGAGAAAGTCAGTCTTGGGCTTTGATCCCAAGAAGGTCATTAGACTCCCGAACTCAGGGACTTTTAGCCAAGATAGTCACTTGGTGGTTGTACATCATGTCAGTTCTCATTATAAAAAATATCCACAAAGCACCATGAAAAAGCACAATACCAAGAT
Source organism: Oreotragus oreotragus (assembly GCA_006410675.1). NCBI lineage: Eukaryota > Metazoa > Chordata > Mammalia > Artiodactyla > Bovidae > Oreotragus > Oreotragus oreotragus. Next base: position 1,268 of record SJYX01020662.1, read on the forward strand.
GACAAGTTTGAGTGAGTCAGTGCAAAAGACCTAACTAAAAGATGGTCTATGCTGCCCACAGACAGAATGATTTTTCCTCCTTGAGGGAAAAAGCAATAAATGGTAGGTAATCTGTCTCTTTGTAGGAAAAGAGAAAATGAATCACAAACACAAAAAATTTCCTATTTTAGGGTAGTGCACTGTCAAAATGGATGATACTCCCTTAACCTGATGATTCATTTATGTTCTGTTCCTTTAATTGCTTTAGAATCTGCTATATAAATATTTGGTTTTTGTTTCTCAAAAAGGGGATCTATACAGTTTATGCATGAAAATTGTGAGAGGATGATTTGAGGGTCTAATTTGGTATTTAGCTGCTTTTTCCATCCCAGAGTTGACTTCAGCGGCTGTCATATCAAAGATAAGTAGGGTAAATGTCAGCTGAATAGCAATGTGTTATATGCCATTACCTGTGTGATCACAAACGTGATGTTGCCGTTTATAGAAAGGCCACAGCCCATATTAGTCTATAAAATCCAGGATTTCTAGGGTCTCAGAATGTACAGCTTATTGAATTTTGACCACCATTTTCAAATATTGCTGGTTGTATGTAAATTAAAACTTTTTCCAGCCAGCTTTATTTCTGTATTTTATTGTTGAAGTTTATAGAAGGTAATCTTCTATGAGTGTGCTAAATGTAGTCCCTTGAAGAATCCTTTACCTAGGCTTGCCTTAGAAGACCAAATCATAAACAAAGATAAATGGGTTGAAATCTAAACATCCTCTTGACCTCAGTAGCTTTTGGGCACAGATAAGTTCCGAGTGGTATACATATTGGATCGGTCAAAAAGTTCATTGCGGTTTTTCACTAATGTCTTATTGGTCAACCCAATCTTTCCTACACTCTGATTCTTGCTTAGACCTGCTAGTATCGAGCCTCCCACCTACCGGGCAGTCTTACAGAGAGTACTGAAAATGCTGAAGCGGCTTCTCTGGCAGTCAGAATTACGAGGTAATAGCCGCTGTGTTTTTCTTCTCTCGCTTCTGTCCCAGTGTTGATGTTCTCTGCTTATGAATTCATTTGAGAGCGTCTCTGTCCTCTACTACTGCCAGTACCCACCACGGGAACACTAAATGTTAAAAAGTGATATGTCCTAGAACTCTGAAAGTATCATGTCAAGGGGTTAGATCAGAGATGTGGGGCATGGAAAAATAGGATGGCTCAATTTCCGATCAGTGTCCCTTTTGTCACCTGCACTACACACACCAGCTCTGTTGTGCTGCGCATCTTATAGGGTCTCGCAGAAGATCAACCTCTTCAGCTGCTGCCTGCAGCTTCTTCTCTAAAGGGACAGCCCCAGTATGAGGAGGTGGGCAATAGCCTTCCACATTAACCACTCAATCTCTGGCCCAAGGACTTTGCTCATAAAAATTCTTGCTCTTTCCAAGTGTCCACCCTCTCCATAATTAGACTTAGATGAAAAGTATGGTCAGAAACTCCATTTATTTCCAGCTTTGATAGCACTGATAACTCCCTTGGTTCCAGAATTTTACAGACTTGTGATTTGGGGACTCTTGCACTCACCACATTAGGGGCATGAAAAGACACCATACTTGGGTGAAATCCCAGATGTGTCTAAGCACCATGTCATCTCTACAAATGGTGTTGTAGAGAAACTGGAATACACTATGGAAACTTCAGAGAGGGTAGGTGCATTAACACGTACCACGAGTGTTTATTGCAGTGCTTCATATTAGCTTTTGTTCACCTTCAAATCATTTCTCTGTGCTGGCGATAACATTGAGAAATTACACATCAGTGGGAAAACTGCTTTCCACATTTTTCTTTTAATGATTTGTGCTTCTCATTGGGGCATGAACACCTTGAGTTCTGTCCAAATGGTATTCAGGACAAGTTTCTTCAAACAGTGCCAAGATGAAGTGGTACAGCCTGCTCGGTGCATGGTAACCACAGAGTAAGTCATTTTGTTCCAGCCCATATGGCTTTTGTATTTTAAGCACAATTTGGAAGCCAGATTGTAGTGTTGAATGTATTTTTCCTCACTACATGGCTTTCGTTTGTTCACACTAATTTCCTTTGGAAAGGAACACGATAACCAGTTTATCTTAGTCCTGACTGACCTGTTTTGAACAAGGACGAAGGTAGTAAGGAGAGATGGGATGAGTCCAGACCAGGTTGCTTCATGTAAGAGAAATGATGGAAGGAACTGGGAATGGTTACCCAGGTGAAGGGACAAGTTAGGGATGAGTCTTGTCTATAAAGGACTGAAGAGATTTCATTGAATTTTTCAGAAATGCTGTAAACATTGACCTTTCCCAGTTTGACCACTCTTAGCACTGATTAGTACCTTATATTTTTGCTGTTGAGCTCATTCAATTAAGCATTTAAATAGATATCATGACTTATTGTTATTTGATTGTTTTATATACCTAGTTTTTGTTTCTATAATAATTATAAGCACCTTTAAAGTCAGGAAATTGTCATTCCTTTCTTTAGGCAAAACTTATGCTTATTACATTGAATTACATGTGAAGGTAAATTCCTATTTTTTTTTTTTAATGATCTAAAGCCATAATATTGTAAACGTGTGGTGGAATTTAGTCTCTGCTTACCATGCAAAATTCAGAGGCAAAAATGTTAGGACTTTTAAAATAGATTCTTCTTTATTGGGCTCAGGAATATATAGGTTGGAAATTCAAACCCAGAACAGAACAGACCATAAGAAATTGCCGATAAGCTTTTATTGAGCATAAAACTCATAAAATTTGAAACTCTGTTGTTCCTTTGGGGCCACTTATCCAGTGCCCTCATTTTATTAATGGGCAAATCAAGGTGCAGAGACACAAGCGACTTGCCCCAAGTCTCAGTGAGAGTGAAAGGAAGGAAACCTGAGCTTGGATTTTCCTTTCCCTGTATTGTGCCTTATATTGATATCACTGTTGTGGTTTTCACAGTGTCCTGGGAGCCCGTCAACAGGCTTGGCATCACATTTTGATGAAATTATAAATGTCTTTCTGTAATAAATGGGGCTATATATTATTATTACAATGGATTGTTACTTTCCCTGAATGTTCAGCATCGAGTGTTACTGCAAGGCTGTGACCAAGATCTTACATCCGTTTTATGAATAATTCGTTTTCATTTCTACTGAATGCCAAGCACTGGGCAAGATGCAGAGAACCCAGTGTTCTAGATGACGTTAATGTGTGCTTCTTGGTTCTTCTGCTGGTTGTCCCCAGTGGTACATGTAGCCTGAAGTCTAGTCAAGTCAGTATCCCACATGGCAGATAGCCCTGCCACAGTGATAGCCATATCCTCGGCCATAGGCAATAAAGAAAAGTGAACATGATAATTTAATGGCCAAAATATACTCTGCTGTATAAGTTTATGGGCAATAGTTACACAGATTTTTTTCAGGCATTTCCAAACTTACTTTTTGGTATAATAATTTTTATAGTTATATACTATATATAATTATAAAGACAAATACAATCATAATAGTTATATATTGAGTCACTGCATGTATTCTTCAATAGATTCTGAAATGAAAACAATTATTTTACTGGAGAGAAGTGCCCTTCTCCTACACATAATTTGTCCCCTACAAAAGGTAGAAGGAATTTCTATGCTTAGAATGCTACCACCTGGCAGTAAACTTGACTGTCAATTCACGTGGCTTTTACCAGATCTGAAGCCAGGCAATTCTTGTCAAATTTCTAGTTTGAAGAAATGTGCATTCTTTCACATTTTGAACCTTGGGTATTTATTATGACATTCTTTCATATTTGCATAATTCAAAATTGCATAAAATTAGACTGCAATGTTTTCTCAGGAGGGTGGAAAACAAAAAAAGTTGGAACCTTTGAGCAGGTGGTATAAACATTCAGGAAAAGTAGAAGATGTAATTCTTGTTCTTAAATAGCTTCAGCTGCATTAGGAAAATCAAACAGATGTATATAAAGCACATGAATACAATCCAAAGCAGCATTTCTCAGCCTTTTTGCTATTATGTTCCCCAAGAGCTTTTCTAGAATTTTTTTTTTTCTAATTGCCCCCTACTGCATGGAAATTTATATTACAGATCTACTCTCTGTTTATGTTCTATCTGTATATATGTGCTTCATACACAATTTTAGTAAGATTTTTAATTCCTCAGTAACCAGTTTTCATCCTCTTAGGGGTATAATTTCCCTCATTTAGAATGCATGATTTAAATAATACATGCCTAAGTATATGATAATAAAATAAAACACAGGTTAACTACATATAAGACCCTGAAGATGAGAGTAATAGGCACAAGACATGGACAAAAATATATAAATCAGTGGCTACAGATGAAATCTGAAAAATCAAATTTAGCCAATATTTAATTAAATTTTGACATGTACACACTATATTTAAAATGGATAACCAACAAGGTCCTACTTTATAACACAAAGAACTGCTCAATGTCACGTGGAAGCCTTGATGGCAGGGCGAGAATATATGTATATTCCTTTGCTGTCCACCTGGAACTATCTCAACATTGTAAATCAGCTATACTCCAATATAAAATGAAAAGTTTAAAAAAGATGTTTGTGAAACATAATATTGTACCAGTTTCATGTTTTGTTCCATGCTAAGCTCTGAAAAATTATATTACATTTGAAAACAGTTTGTAAGTTCGATTTTCTCACTTCTTAATAATCCCTGAGAAAATGAGTTACTTATAACCAAAGTTCAAAGACTGAATTATTTAAAACATTGCAAAATCTTTGTAGCAACACACACATTTAAAGTGGGACATGAGTACATTTAATATATGTCACATAATGTTGGGAGGCAGTTCCAAAAATGGGCTTGGGAAGACTTCCTCAGGAGTGAAAGCTGAGTCCTACCTTGACTGCACCGTGGGTACAATGTGCTAGAATTGGTATATGGAGGTGGCAGCTCCCCTTGGGCATAAGTGGTTGGTATCTTTATATATGTGTTAAAGAAAAATAGTTAACAGAATTAATTATCTTTGGTTAAGGAGCCCTTTTTACAGAGCCCCAAAGGCCGTATATTCATTATACAAACTGAGTTCTTAGCAAGTGTGAGAGATGCATACACAGACCCACCCTGAAAACAAAGAAGATATGTGCCATTTTTTTTTACTGTTTCCCAACAGAATCCTGTTACTTCCTGTGAGCCCTGTTTAAGTTTGTTTTTAATTGGGGCGTGGAGGGCGATGGTAGGGGTGGGGTTGGGAGGAAGTGAAAAATCTTATGATCGATAACAAAAGATAAAACAAAAATTGGATGTGGTATAAATTGTTTCAGAAATAACGGGTTTATTTTGCTTATATTTTAGTTGATTAGTGTTTTAAAGTTTCTAAAAATCTTAAGTTATGATTTTCAGTACAGTGTGAGAAGAGGTCACTGATCTTTTCACCACAGGTTGCTCTACTTTTCTGGTTATCATGGGCGGTGATAATCTCCATTTTGACAGATAGGGTTTAGGAGTTGTCCCACATTGAACTTGGATTTATTATGAACATCAGGTCTGTATTGATCTTCATTTTTCCAACCTCATTTCTTGTTTCTTTCAAGTTACCTCTGGGAGATATGTAATATTAGGGCTACAGAGGATGCCTTGTTGTGGAGAAAAGTTTGAAAAGTTGGCTGTGGTTATGTTTCAAGTTTACATTCAGAATTTCAGGGAAAGGAAGTTGAACTGAATTGGAATGTTGGTAATAGTAACAGCTTGCAATTATGGATGTTCAGACTTTTTCAGATTTCAGTGCTGTCACTTTACAATTCTTATAGATGTCCACAGGAGTAATATGTGCATTCTAGAATCTTTGAAAGATAATCAGGGAAGTGAAATGACTTGTTTATAATTATCTAGCCAGCCTATTGCTTGGCTTCCTTCGATTTGTTGTTTAAACTGTGACCCTCTTGCTCTTTTATAACTTTTCTTTTTCCTATTTTTTTTTTTTGGGGGGGGGAATGTTTTGTTATTTTTAAATTTTATTTTTCACTTTTCTCCTTGTCCTTTAAAAAAGTACATCTGTATCGAGCAGTTCCAAGTCTCATATAATGAAGGTAAAATCAGCATTGCATGTAAAACACTGCTTGCCTTTGAATTTGACATTTTGGCCATAACTTTATCTTCTAACCCCTAGACATATACCCCTCCTGTTTGCAGTGATCTTTGGTAAAATATCTCACCTCTGAACTTGGTTTGCTCATGGCCAAATGGAGAGTTTGTTACCCATTACTACCTGAGACGGGTTACCTTGACTTCCTCTGGGTGAATAGTGTCTTTTGAGGAGGTTCCCTTGATCAAATGAGATTGCTAGTGGTATAGACCCACCTTGCAGGACTGGTGAAGAGTGAATGCAGGTTGGTTGCAAAAAAATCAAGCTCCTGAGGGCAAATCGGAAAGCTTAACCGCAGAAACTGTAGAGGGTATGGCCCTGGCGCTTGACAGCGTAGACCACATCCATGGCAGTGACAGTCTTCTGCTTGGCGTGCTCAGTGTAGGTGACTGCGTCCCGGATCACGTTCTCCAGAGACACTTTCAGGACCCCGCGGGTCCCCTCGTAAATGAGCCCAGAGATGTGCTTCACACCACCACGACGAGCCAGGTGGCAGATAGCAGGCTTAGTGATGCCCTAGATGTTGTCGCACAGAACCCTGCCGTGGCGCTTAGCGCCGCCTTTCCCCAGGCCTTTGCTGCGTCCCGACATGGCTTTCCCAGAAGCAAATCAACAGCAACTAGCAAGTTGGTTGTATGGTCTTGTCCATAGAAAATAGATGAAAGACTTGCTCTTCTCATTATACATTTTGCTACTTGGAGTAAAGTTATTGACCAGAGTTGAGGTTTGAGAGTTAAGGAATATGTTTTTAATGGAAACATCACCAGCATCCTGGGCAATTGGGAAATAAACTTTTCTAAATAGCAAATGAAAGATCACTGGCAACTTTGCTCCTAGAAATACTGATATGCCAGGCTTAAAGATAGCTTCTCAGTAGAGAACTCACTCTTCTCTCATGTGGCGAATCTGTTCTGGTGGAAAGATGGCCAAGGGTGTGCACCTCTACAAACGTTGGCAGTGAGATGCGTTTATTCCCAATGAAGGGCCTACTTTTTTGCAAAGGGCCAGAGCTCCTCTAATGTCACCACTAATAAGATTTTTTCAAAGAGCCCTTGGACTTCTTTCAGTGTGTCTGGTTGCAGAGGAGAATTCTCTTAAAGTAGGAATTAATGGTTTTATTTACTTTGTTAGGAAGAGCATATGTTTGAGTTATATTTTTTGGCTACATTTCTCTTGATCTCTAACTCATAACTGAATTCTAATGCCTCGAGGCATTTGCCAGATGGCCACATCTTAGGAATGGTTCAAATTTTATTCAGATGATTCTCTTTCATATTTCACCCCCCTCAAAAGAATGAAAAATATATTTGCTCAGGATATAAACATTTTGATATGAATGTGCTTCTCTTTTAAGCAAGAGAAAAAGAAAATAGTAATACTGGTCTCCTGGAAATTAACCAGTAAATATAGATAGCCAGAACAGAGCTTATAAATGGGTAAAGTGATATGATATAGTTTATATAGGAAAGTGAGGCCATATACTTCTAGAACACCAAACTTGCCTTATCTACCTCATCTCTACCTAATAGGATCAAGGTAGTGGAAAAGGAAGGATAATTAATCCTTGGTTAGATCCCGATATTACTTGCCAGTAGCCACTGGATTTCCATTTCTGATCTAGTTTCTGAGACGTCTTTCTTTTGTGATCCCTTAAGTCAACAGTTGCCTAAATTTCCATGTTTTATTTTCTCCTTTTCTTCCATAGATCAGCTTGGTAAATAAGTATGTCCGGTCTCTCATTATCTTTCCTGTCTGAAACACATATTTTAAGAGATGAAGAAGAAGGCTGAAATGGGTGCTTGTAAAAAGCTTCCAGCTTGCTGATATGCATTGCCTCCATGGAGTAGTTTCCTGATCCCTATTATGAAGTTTATTTTTAAATAACACTAACAAAACACTAGCCAGTTTGAATTCATTTTCCTGTTTTCAGAAAACAGTGAATTGGCAGATATTCAGAGAACTGGCAGATGTTCTGAGAACCAGGGCTTCCCTGGTAGCTTGGTTGGTAAAGAATCTGCCTGCAATGCAGGAGACCTTGCTTCGATTCCTGGGTCAGGTCGTTTCCCTGGAGAAGGGAAATGCTTCTGTATTCTTGCCTGGGAAATTCCATTCATAGAGGAGCCTGGCAGGCTACAGGCCATGGGGTCCCTAAAGAGTCAGACATGATTGAGTGACTAACACTTTCAGAGAACTAAAAGAAACATAGGACATATCAGAATAGAATTTTGGAGCTGGAAGTGGAACTAAACACCATTCAATCTAATCCTTTCTTACAGCAGGCAAAGACATGTGAGTTCAAAGAAGTTCCTTCCGAGTACATGGTTGAGCCGGGACATGAGCAATTACTTTTCCACTTTTTGACCAGTGCTTTTCCACTATCAAAAAGAATTATAATGCAACAAGCAGGACCAAAGGTATAAAACTTTCATTCCAGAGAGGGATTTACCTCAAATGAAGTTTACTTAGCAATTCTAGTTCTGTCTCCTGCCTACTTTCTCCTCCTTAATTATTGTTGTTAATTTGTGTTTATTGATTCATCTGCCAGGTGAACTATTTCATTGCACAAGCTGGTATTATAAACCCTCTTAGAGATTACACACTAAAAAGGACATAATGACAAAATGTGGCTGTAATTTAAAACCTTGTTTTGCAGAACTTTACCAACATTTCTCTTATGAGAATAGATTTTTCTTTGTAGCAGTCAGTTTAGCACCCATCACAAGATTGTTGGAAAGATGAGAAACTGGTTTCTTTTCCTTTCTGGTTCTTATTTCATTATTACAACTTTACCTTTTTCAAACTCTGGTTCATTACTTCTTTTGGAGGATGGATTGACTAGTTTATTGATTTATTCAATATATATTATATTTGGTGACTACTATATGCCAGTCTTAGGCTGAACTCTGGGAAACAGAAAGACAAAAAAGTACTGAGTTCCTGTGGACTTATCATCTAGCATAGGGAAGAGGAAACCTGTGGAACAGGGACCAACTGGGACTAGAGAAGTTTGGCAAGAGCAGTTTCTTGTCTTTTTTTGCAGCATGACATAGACAGAAAATGATAATATTGTATGACAAATGGCAGGACTCTGGTGGTAATTTGGAAGCCTGAGAGGTTATTCTTGGATAGATGCGAATGAGTGATGTTATAATAGAGCCTGGCTGTGCACGGCCCTTAGCACGCAGCTGTTAGTATGTGCCATTACTCCACACCCTGTTACCAGGCAGCAGTTACCCCGGAACTGTTAGTGGTCCTGCTTATCCATTGGTCGGTAATGCAGTGGGCCCCTCCCCCAAGCAACCAACTGTCAATAAATGCCCGTTAGTGGTCCTGCTCAGCCATTGGTTGGCACCGCATTGGACACCTCCCCCAAGCGACCAACTGTCAATGAGTGACCGTTAGTGGTCCTGTTCAGCCATTGGTTGGCACAGCAGTGGGCCCCTCTATCAAGTGACCAATTGTCAATAAGTGACCCTTAGTGGGCCCATTAGAGAAGGCAGTGGCAACCCTTTCCAGTACTCTTGCCTGGAAAATCCCATGGGTGGAGGAGCCTGGTGGGCTGCAGTCCATGGGGTCGCGAAGAGTCGGACACGGCTGAGCAACTTCCCTTTCACTTTTCACTTTCATGCATGGCAGAAGGAAATGTCAACCCACTCCAGTGTTCTTGCCTGGAGAATCCCAGGGACGAGGGAGCCTGGTGTGCTGCCTTCCACGGAGTCGCACAGAGTCGGACACGACTGAAGCAACTTAGCAAAAGCAGCCGCAGCAGTGGGCCCACTGGGCTTCCCTGGTGGCTCAGACAGTAAAGAATCCACCTGCAATACAGAAAGTATCAGTTTGATCCTTGCATTGGGAGGATCCTCTGGAAAGGGAATGGCTACCCACTCCAGTATTCTTGCCTGGAGAATCCCATGGACGGAGAAGCCTGGCCGGCTATAGTCTATGAGGTCACAAAAAGTTGGATATGTCTGAGCGACTAAGCACAAGTGGGCTAATTTCATCCAACAGTCAGAGGAGAGGTGGTCTTCAGGCTGAGAGTGAAGTAAGAGGTGGATCCTGACCTCTCCTCAGCTTGGATCATCAGGTGAGCTGGGTACCAGGGAACAGGTTTGGGGCTGTGTGCTGCAGGGCTCTGGAGCCCATGCCGAGTCCACACACTGGCCAGGCCCAGACCTTGAGGCGGCAGTGAACCTCTCCCTCATCCCTGTTTCTGCAACCTGATGACAACAGCTGTCTACTTGGGTCATAGTCTGAGAGACCTGCCCCCTTGGTGCCAGTGGTTTGAGAAGCTTGAGGGCCAGTTGGGTCCTAGGCACCTAGCTCCCTCAGCAATGACAGGTGGGCAGGGTTTGGGCACCTGGCACTGAGGGCACTGCTAGCTGGGGTCTGCGTCCTCTGAGCCAAGACCAGGACCTCAGAGGGTGAAAGTTGTGTCTTGTGACACTGCCCTTTCTTTTCAGAAGAGAGAATAATATTTGTTTGGTCAAGATTTATAGGAACATGATTAGCTGACTGTGACCTGACCTCAAGAACAAAGGATCTGACACCAAGAAGTTCACATGCATCTCTCTCACCTTTTCTAGAAAAGGGCAAGCTTTTGGGGAATTTGGGGTTTTTAAGGCATGAGCCACCTGTCTCCTTCCGTGGCCTTCAACAAACCTGTCTCTGCTCCAAATTCCAACGTTTTGGTATGGTTTGGCCTCACTGTGTGATGGACATATGGACATGAGTTTCTGTAACAGTATCTCCTGCCAACCTCAGGCTCCATAAACCAGTCCAGGGATGAGATGATCAACTTCTAGCCCTGGCTTGCTGGTTGGGATGCCCTGCAGTAGTCTTGGAAAGGAAATGTTTTCCTTAAATAAGGAAGTTATAGTAAAAATGGAGAAAAAAAAAAAAAAAGATTAACCTGGAAGATATTGGGGAAATGGTGTTGATATGACTTGGTGAGTAGTTGAGATGGGGAAGAATTAAGGATGATTCTTGAGTATGTGACCTGATCACCTGAGTGCATGATGGTGCCATATACTGAGATGGTAAATCTTGCAGTAGATGGAAAAAGAGGAGGCAGAAGGTGTGATTATGCTTGAATTAGGCCCTTGGATGAAGCGCAGACAATTTCCAACAGAAATGACTGGGATCTGGGAAGGGCCGGGCTGGTTTAACCTCTGCTTGAACCTGACAAGTTAAGGAAAATATAGCTGTTTGGAGATCTCTGCATTTGCCCCTGAATCCTGATACGACTTTTTAGATATGGTTTCTGTTAAAGAGTAAAGTTTTAAGTAAGGAAAAATAGTTTGTATAAATTTGTAGTGGGGTGCAGTAAGTTTTCAATTGATGGTTCTGTGCAATGGAGACTCTGAAATGGAGAGTTTGAACACAGAAGATTTATTGGGAGTTCTCATTAGAGATAATCTTATAGGTAAGTGATGAGAGGAAGAATGGACAGAGGGAAAAGCAGATGTGAGATGAGAAGTCAGCCAGTTCAACCTGGAGCTCTGGATGCCACTTCATGGTACTGAACATGGAGGCAAGAGAGCCTGATCTTTCTATCCCCACATGAACCATTTTTTTGCGCCTGCCTTCCAGAAGAGGGCATAACTTGAATGCACAAGAGAACTTGAATGGCACAGTTCTAAGAACAGGCCTGTGTCCAGCCAGTGAGGGATATAGCTGTGAGCCGTTAGCGGCCAATATTGCAAGTAGATGGGGGAGAGTAGGATAGCTACGCCAGCTCTGAAGAAGGGTCTGGGTGGAACCCTGGAGTATCCACCACTCTGATAAGTGAAGCTTCTGGTAGGCAGTCTCCATAAGCCTGGCTTAGAGAGGTGAACTTGGCATTCACTACTGTGTAGAAGATCATTGAGGTCATGGGTATGATCACTGTGTACAAAGAATTAGAACAGAACCTTGGGCAATGTCAAAACTTAAGGAGTAAGGTAAATAAGGGAGCCCCAAACATGAAGAGTGTCTAAGGAGGTTGGAAACTCAAGGAATACTGGTCATTGGAGCCAGGTACAAAAGGCACATCAGCAGTGTACAGTGTTGCAAATCAACCTATCTGTGAAACAGAAACAGAATCACCAGCACGGAGAGCAGACTGGTGGTTGCCTAAAGGGAGGGGGTCGGGGGAGGAATGGACTGGGAGGTTGTGTTTAGCAGATGTTAAGTTTTTATATACAGAATGGATAAACAACAAGGTCTGACTGTAGAGCACAGGGAACTATATTCAATATCCTATGACAAACCAAAAGGAAAGGAATATATGTATGACTGAGTCATTTTTTGACAGCAGAAATTAACACAACATTGTAAATCAACTATACTTCAATAAAAGATGATGAAAAAAAA
>SJYX01020663.1:0-24941 GCA_006410675.1 Oreotragus oreotragus
CGCCTCAGCACCCCAGCCCAGTCACGTGGGATGCCCTTGGCCTTTGGAGTCATGCATATTCTGGGTACGTCTACCTCCTGTTCAATGCCAAGAGATTCTGTAAGAAAGACGGTGTTGAGTGGTGAGGGAGCAGCTCCCTCATGGGGTGGGGCTCCCAGGGACAATGTGCACCCACACAGATCGTCTTCCGGCCAGGTGAGGCTCCAACCACTAACCCAGGCACTAAGCACTCCCCAAAGAAACAGATAATTAGCACCTTTTGGAGGGCTTTACTTGAAAAGAAAAAAGAACCCAATTCTTTAGCCAAGCATTTGGTTAATTCATAAACTCACAGCATCCCGACATCAGTTCCTTTCCCTGCTGAGCTGAACCAGTGTGGGAAGTAACCCCCAACTGGTTGCTGGAGAAGGGAGCTTTGTGGATGGGAGCAAGCTGGACTAGACCTTTAGCGGCCCTTCTGATTCGTTAACCGGCCTCTGTTTTCTGAAGCCAGGTGTGCCCCGAACAAGCGCTTTGGAGGGCAAGCCCTGGGGTGGTATGGACACTGTGCAGTCAGGAGGCAAGATTGAACACAATAGCAGATGTGTTTTAAATGCAGAGAGCTTCAGGCCTCATTAAAGAAAGTTTCTTCTAGAACCATCATTTCTCCTTTTTTTAAAAAAACATGACTTACAGAGAAGCTTCCCTTTTCTGTAACAAAGGCCTAGTCAAAGCTACGGTGTTCCCAGTAGTCATCTATGGATGTGAGAGTTGGACTGTGAAGGAAGCTGAGCACCGAAGAATTGATGCTTTTGAACTGTGGTGTTGGAGAAGCCTCTTGAGAGTAACTTGGACTGCAAGATAAAACCAGTCAATCCTAAAAGAAATCAGTCCTGACTATTCATTGGAAGGACTGATGGCTCAAATTGAAGCTCCAATACTTTGACCNTGAGAGTTGGACTGTGAAGGAAGCTGAGCACCGAAGAATTGATGCTTTTGAACTGTGGTGTTGGAGAAGCCTCTTGAGAGTAACTTGGACTGCAAGATAAAACCAGTCAATCCTAAAAGAAATCAGTCCTGACTATTCATTGGAAGGACTGATGGCTCAAATTGAAGCTCCAATACTTTGACCACCTGATGAGGAGAGCTGATGCTGGGAAAGACTGAAGGCAGGACAAGAAGGGCATCTCCAACTCAATGGGTATGAGTTTGAGCAAGCTCCAGGAGATGGTGAGGGACAGGGAAGCCTGGGGTTCTGCAGTCCATGGGGTCGCAGAGTCAGCATGACTGAACAAGCAAACAACACCCCACTTTGGAGGCTGGCACTCTCATGCTGATGCGCAGAATTTGGGAGATCAGGGAGAAAGTAGGGGCGTTAGCACTCCTATACCTACATATAATCTCCATCAACTTCCTCCATCCTTCTCACCCAAGCCACCCCCTTGAGGCTGTTATTCACTGATGTGGTTTTCTCAGTCTTTTGTTGGAATGGCTGCTAGGGGCCCAACCCCACTCGTGTTCACTGTAAAGGCCTGTGGTTTGGATAGACTAGGGAGGGCGCCCTGGTTGCCTGAGGGGATATCTCTTGCAGTCAGTGTGGCTCAGGGATGGTGTAAAACCTAAATTAACCCATTCAGAGTGAAACCTAGGGTTTCATTCAATGTTTGGGAAGAGAGAAACCCTCTCTATCCTCCTAGTTGGGAATGAAGACATGGCCTCAGAAGTGCAGGCAGCCACCATCTGGGGAGGGAGGCCAGGCTGAGGCTAAAACTGACTCAGGGAGGAGGGTGGGGTTGACAGGACACAGAGATGTCACCTGCAGTCCTGAGAAGACGGAGAATTTCTAGAGCAAAGCAACCCACGGACTGGCTCTACCCCCGGATGTTTTAGTTGTATGAGCTGACAGAGTCTGTCATTTACACCACTGAGATGTGGAATTTTTGTTATTGAATTGCTAAGCATTCTAATAAAATCATCTTTGGGAAAAAAAATACAGAGAGCCTCCTTCTAGCAGTGGGAGCAGAGGAACTGATTATGGAACGTTGTGTTCATCATCTCATGTTTTCAACCCTCTTGTAAAGAGAAGATGGTCCAGACTCTGAGGAAGCCTGGTATGGAGTGGCATGGAGCAGAGTATTGTAAGCTCCACTGGAGCTGGCGCTTAGTAGGCCTCTGCCAAGGCGACGAGGGAACATTCATCTCTTGGCTGAACAGAAACCAGCCTGGGCTCAGAGCCCACACTCTTGCCCCAGAAGAGCAAAGGCTGGGCGAGCCAGATGCAGTACGCAGATCAGGCACCCAGGAAAGCCCCGGGGAGAGACGTGACAGACTCGTGGAACAGATGGCAGTGGGAAGGGGCCGCTAGCACACCAGCAAACGCGGGGGAGACGTCTGCACACGGTTCAAGGTCTCTTTAGCTGCAGTCCTGGGACCTGTCTCTGAGATGGAGGCCCTGGTGGGAAGCTAAAACCTTGAGATTTTCTCCTTCACAAAACCAGAGCTCCAAGGACAGTTAACACTGGCAGTCATTCCCTGCGACAGGGAAACTAAAACGGTGACTGAACAGAGCAAATCCTCCAGTGAGAGGCCGTGAGCCAAGGCTTGCCTCAGCTCAGAGGAGGAAGGCCCATCCCACCCAAGGTCCAGACTCCAGAAGGCAGGATGCCCCACTACTGGAGAAAGTCCCTGTGGGCTTAGGGAAGAGAGAATCCCCTTTCCCTTTAAAGCAGCAGTTTCAGGAAACTCCATGTTCTGCCTCCTTCGTTTCCACTCCCAGGCACAGTGGGTCCCCAGACTATAAGCAATGGAAGGGATGAGTGGAAACTCACACTGGGGCTTGGATGTGGAGTCCTGCAGGACAGCTTTGTGTGGGGAGCAGGTCAAGGGCCAAGGGGGAACCCTGCTGTGACCCCAGCCCTTCAGAGCTTACGTGAATTTGAAGTGAACTCTGACAATCAAGGCAGCTTGGACAACAAACCCCATGTTTAGGGCTTAGAAACTGGGATGTTTCTGAGGACCCTGGTCTTCCATCAGTCACTCAGTCATGTCTGACTCCTTGTGAGTCCATGCTCCTCTATCCATGGAATTCTCCAGGCAAGAATACTGGAGTGGGCATCCATTTCCTTCTCCAAGGGTCTTCCCGACCTGGGGATCGAACCTGGGTCTCCTGAATTCCCGGCAGATTCTTTACTGACTGAGCCACCTGGGATGTTTCTGAGGACTCTGGTCTTCTAAGCTCCTCTGCAGAGCAAACAGGCAAATGAGGTGCCACCTCAGAAAAATCTGAATTCTACCAAATAATTCTACCCACTGTCACCAACCTCCCCCCTCCCAAATCACCCCAGGTCATGTGAGTCTAGGGTTGGTGGCACCATCTCAACTGGAGTGAAAATTTCCTGAACAGCTTGGGAGAGAAGCATTAGTTTCTCACACATCCTGACCCCTCATTTAAAGGCAGAGAATAGGTCCCGTCAATTCCACTTCCTGAATCCCTCCTTTTGGAAGAAGTCTGGCCTTTTAAAAAAACATAAGAGCTCAAACAGGATGTAACATTCTTTCTCAAAGTTGGGCCAGATGGGATTTTTTTTTAAAAAACAAGTTGAAAAACTCTTTTCTAGGACAGCCTGCATTCTTTAACCTTTGAAATACTTTGAAGTTCACATTATTTCTCCCTTGGAAAATCTTTACTCAGTTCTCAAAGTATTAATAACAGAAGAGCACTTTACTGCTTGACCCAGCAAAGTGGCCAAAAATAAGAAAGGTTGCGGGTGGGGAGAGGTGGAAAGAAAGAGAAACTAATTAAAACACACACAAACCACACCAAGGGAACCAGCTTTAGACAACCAAAATGACTAGAAAACACCCACATATGGACTGGGGTGAGCATTAAATATACAATTAGTTGTAGAACTAAGACTACAGAAGAGTTGAGAGGGAGAGAGAACTACTTAGACATTTCGGATACAATAAAACAACCTACATGTGGGGATAAAGAGAATGGAGAGACCACATATAAAACGTTTTTTAAAAAACTGCTCTCAGCACGTCTGGGCACTTTCCCACAGACAAATAAAGGTGTATGTTCACACACACACACAAAATTCACACATAAATGTTTACAGCAGCTCTATCCCTAACAGCCAAAAATTTAGAAATTATCCAAATGTCCTTCAGTAAGTGAACAATTAAGCAAATGGTAGTATATCCACTCCATTGAATGGTACTCAGCAGTAAAAAGGGAAGGGATACATACAATGTACAGAATAAGTACATAGTAAGTGAAAGTCACTCAGTCGTGTCCGACTCTTTGCAACCCCATGGACTATACAGTCCATGGAATTCTGTAGGCCAGCACATTAGAGTGGTTAGCCTTTCCCTGGATCAATCTCTAGAGAATTATGCCAAGTGAAAAAAGCCCAGTCCTAAAAGACTATACAAAGGTCCGTCTAGTCAAGGCTATGGTTTTTCCAGTGGTCACGTATGGATGTGAGAGCTGGATTATAAAGTAAGCTGAGTGCCGAAGAATTGATGCTTTTGAACTGCGGTGCTGGAGAAGACTGAGTCCCTTGGACTGAAAGGAGATCCAACCAGTCCATCCTAAAGGAGATCAGTCCTGGGTGTTCATTGGGAGGACTGATGTTGAAGCTGAAACTCCAATACTTTGGCCACCTGATGCGAAGAGCTGACTCATATGAAAAGACCCTGATGCTGGGAAAGATTGAGGGCAGGACGAGAAGAGGACAGAGGATGAGATGGTAGGATGGCATCACCTGCTCAATGGACATGGGTTTGGGTGGACTCCGGGAGTTGGTGATGGACAGGGAGGCCTGGTGTGCTGAGATTCACAGGGTCGCGAAGAGTTGGACACGACTGAGCAACTGAACTGAAAAGATTATACCCTGTGTGATTCCATTTATACAACATTCTTCAGATGACAAGTTTATAGCAATGGAAAACTGACTGGAGGTTGCCAGAGGTAAAAGGGGCGGGGGCTGGGCAGCAGGTGTGGCTGTGTAACACGGCGGCAGGAAGGAGTGTTGGGAGATGGAAACATCCTGTATCTTGACTGTATCAAACACCCTGGAGGTGATACCCTGCTAGCTTTGCAAGATGACACCACTGAGGGGAACTGGATGAATCTATGATGATTACAGAATTTTAAAGTTTAACTAACAAAGAAAAACTGTTCTCAGTAATTATATTGGTGGTGGTGTACTGAGTTTCTATGCATGCAATTTGGGATAAAGCACATGAATAACTGTATCATATTTGATTCTATGCCTCTTGTATCCTTGCATGCCATGATTCTGAGTGAAAATGACCGGGATGTAAGGCAGGAAAGACCCCTGCAAACCTGAAATCGAGTTTTTTTTCTTATCTCTGATATGCCCAGAAAACAAGGACCAACCAGTAGCAACAGAATTGCAAGCACACAAATAATGGTTATGAAATACCATTTTACACTAAGAAACCAGGTTGTCTTAGAGGAATCTGATTGCAGGCCTGGGGGTAAGAAATGAGCGTTTGTGTCAAGCCAGATAAGGAGAAAGATGCTATCAAAAAGGCTCAGCAGCCAACCTGAAGGGGCCTCCACCAGCCAAAGATGGAACATTTTAAAATTTCCAAGAGGGTAATTTCACGGATGGTTGGTCTTGGGAAATGGATAGTGAGTCATTTCCCTAAGACTTTCAATGGTGAGAAGTCCTGAGCTTTAGTAGACAGAAGTTTTTTTTCTTTAATTTAGGCTTTTGGGGTTATGAATCATGCTTGAAAAAACCAGCTCAGATCATAGTAAAAACTCAGGCATATATCCCACCTTTTCTATATGAATTCTACTACTTGATGAAATATTGAAGTATTTCAACTAATGTATGCATAAGGAAATATTATAGCCACGCTTCCCTGTAAAGTGCCAAAAACTTAGTGAGAAGATAACCGTGTGTCAACTGCTCGGATACACTCTATTGCATTGACTGAAGAACTGAGGTGTACAAACACCACCACTCTAAGTACCGCCAAGAAAACAACACTGAGGCTTGTGAATTGACGGTACATTCCAACTGTAGAGATGTTCAGATGTGACAAGGGCGACCCTTAATAGAGAACGCCTCCTGCGTGTCCTGAAAGGCTTACTTTCTGCTTCTTTCTTCTCAGAGGTGAGACCAGTTGCATTACCTGTCCTGTATCACTAAAAATTCAAGTAAAATAGCATACTGCAGCAACAAAAAAAATGTGCACAATTCTCAAAACGTTAGGTAGTGCATGACTTTTATAAAAATCTGTTATTTACCCTGACAGGATTGAGGACTGTGATCCTATGTGGCCTCTAACCTCAGGCTGAGGTGACACCTTCATTCCGGTTTTCTGTTGCCATCGGCTCCTGACGGCTCACAGAAGCCCGTCTTCTGTGGCTGCTTCTCCACCTGCTGCCCATCGCCTTCCACTTTCAGGCCGCAGGCATCCTCAGCACTGGGAGGGAGGCAATCATCACGAACCACCAAAACCAGGCAGCGGGGGTCTGCAAGCCTCTAGAATTACGTGCGAAATGTTCCAGCCGAATCTACTCTTTATGGGAATCTGGGGTTGCTGCTTAGTTTCCTTCCGAGGGTGGTCCGCCTGCCACCTGCCTGGCTTTGTCAGGCAGGCCGTAGTCAATCACGATTATTTTCCAAGATGTCTTTTCTAAACTAAACGTTTTGGTCAGAGGTCTACCTGTTGAGAAATGAACAACTTGATTCCAATCCTGAGTAAGGCAAGGGTAAGGGAGCGCTGTGATGAGATAAACAACCCTGGGTACACAGGGGCATGGGGACTGATGGGGTGGGGGAAGGGAGTGGGTAGTAAACAGTGAGATCTCAGTTCAGCTAAGGGTAACACCCCTGATGTCAGTTAGCTGTGGTGTCAGGTTAAGCATATCCTCTGGGGAATAAACTACTGAAAGTCTGTAATACTAACCTTCACTGCTATTGCACATTAGAAAATATGCAAGCGGTACAGAATCAATAAACTAGGACAAGGATAACACGCATATCTAAGCCATGACCCCTACCGCTGGCATCAGCGAACTGGTCTATGGGCCACACAGCCTGTGATCTGGTTTTGCACAATCTGTGTAAAATAAATTTTACATTTTAAATGTTTTAAAAATCAGAGAAGAATATTGTGTGGCATATGAAAATGATATAAAATTAAACTGTGTCCACACACATGGTTTTACTGGAACACAGCCGTGTCCATGGGTTCACGTATCATTGACGGCTGCCTGTGTAATACACAGTGGCGGAGTTTCAACAGAGTATGGCCTACAAAGCCTAAAATACCTACTTACCTCTATTTACTGAAAATGTTTTTGAACCCTAGTCTCAGAGCTCAGGTTTGGCGAGCTTTCTAATAACATTTTCATAAATAAAAGATAAAATCTGAATGTATGGCTACAAAACATTCCGTATTTATTGCTCTGTTTCTTGTGATTTTTCAAAGCTGGGACACTAGACATACACAAGAAAGTGCAACAGGTACCCAGATGGACAGTCTCCTGTTTCCCGTCTATTTTGCACTGTGCAAATCCCCTATATGGTGTGCACGCAAGGAGAGGAAAAACAACAGTCACCCACCGTGCTAGATTTAAAAGCATTTAATGACATCGCATATATTTAACAGATAGGGCAAAAGTTGAGAGGTACAGGTCATACGACTGAGCACCGGGCCTGAGTGACCAACCTCCCTGTCAGGCCCGGCCTCTGGAGTTCATTCCTATCAATGCCATTTTGATTGTGCAGTAAGATGAAAATTTGTCATTATAATTGTTACAGTGACAGAGAAATGCACACTATGTATCAAAGAGCAAGGTAATGAAGCAAATTATAACACAGTGTGGTAACGCACAAGCAAGTAACCATTACGGTAACATGACTTTGTCCAGTAAATGCCTCGGTTCCACTTGTACACTTACCAATGATTTAAAGGGTTTATTATACATCTAGTTTTATTATACTTTGTACTAGAATTATCTCAAACATACAATATAATGTATTTCAGCAAAAAAAAAATTGAAATTACAGATTATTTAAAACAGTATCGGTTTTCTATTCCTTCTTGTATCCTGACATTCTTAATTGCTGTCCAGTTGATGCAGAAAAGCTGCACGTCGTGTGTTAGTAAGTGATGCCAGGTACAAGTGGCTTGGTCTGTAGAGTTAACAGTGGGGCTGCCCTGTGGCTGCAGCGAGATCATCACACACAATCTGTTTAATCCAGGTTAGACCCATCATGGGCGCTTCTAATAGTCAAACCACTGGGAGTAAATGGGAGAGAATGGTGTCGGGACATTGGTATGTTTCGTCTGTGGTGAGCACAGGAAATATTGTTTAAGCACCGCTGCCTTGCATACCAACAGCACTAGAGGCGGGTTATTTCCAACACAGCCTCACAAAATTGAGGAACAGTTTAAATACTGAGATCTAATCTATATAATTTCGTTTAAAAAAAAAAAATCTGGTCTTCCCTCTGCACCTCAAACGTTTGTTAACTTGGAGATAAAGTGTTCAGGTTGTATTTTTCCCCACCCTCCCCGAGAAATGCTCTATAAATTAAAAGAAAAAAACCAACCACATGGAGAAACATTTAGGCACAGAGAGTAACGTGTTGGTTCTGAGCTTGCATGCTGGAAGTTCACTGAAAAGGTAAGAAGAGAGGGGCAGGAAGCGACAGAAAGGAGTTCACTTCTTTTTGCCGAAAAGGCTGAACCTCTTTTCTTTGTCTTTCTCTTTGTCCTTCTCCCGTTTGCCGGGACTGGACTCGCTGGTGATGGTGACGACGCTGGTGGGCAGGGTCTGGGCCCGGCTGGATGCTGGCGTGCTCTGGGTGCTGGCGGACACCTCGTGTTTATCAGAGGAGATGGCAGAGGAGATGGCCTGGATCCATGTGTTCATTTCCTCCTGGACGAAGGAGGGGGGACACAGGTGAGACTCATCTAAGTTGGATAGACATGAGATACTCACTCCACCTGGGTGACCGTGTGAGCTGCTGTGGGGTCGGAAAGCTTAGGAATAGCAGGTCTGCCTGAGAAGGGACAGTGGCTCTCTAACAAACACCTGCTTGATCAGGACAGTCGTGACCATGGCTCGATGCTCACCAGAATTCAGTTTACAGTACCTGAAGGTCTCCACTGTAGTATATGGTCCTACAAATGTGACGAGCTGAAGACTGGCCTATAGAATGGGGGTCAGGTCCTACCCTAGAAAGTGCTTTTTTTGAAATAGAAATCTATTTGATATACCACATTGTGTAAACTTAACAGAAGTTTTTTTTTAATTTAACGCCCTACACATGTTGTTTTCTCATCGGCTGACCATACAGCCAAGTGATGGTTGGTTAAAAAGGGTGGAGTGCAGTGGGCACAGAGGGGAGGCTCCTAGCTGGGCTGTGGGCTTCACCCCAGTTTGGAGACCACCTCCCTGTGTGTCTCCCATAGTTCTCTTCCATGGACTTCAAGAGACCCTGCGCTAGCTTTCCTGCCAGGGTAGAACAATGAGATGACATTTACTGCCTCTGACAGACACAGGAGAACAGAAAACCTTCCAGCATCTGTGACTGTGGAGACCAGAGGACAGATGCCACCGCCGATCATCACTTATGTGAAGAGCACCATATATAATGCTCATCAGGCCACAAACACTTGTAAACTTATATTTAAAAAAAAAAAAAAAAGAATCTTAAAAACTTACATCATCTTTGGCTTGGAAGAGGTACTCATTGCCGTCATTTAGTCTGTAATTTGAAAGAAGACAGTCAGTCACAATATAACTTAAGGGAAAAAACCCCTTAATTCTCACACCCTCTGTGGGCCACAGGAATCACACTAGAGATGCCCGTCGGAACCCTGCAACCATCACTCAATATGTTCGGGCCTGCATGGGATTGGCAGCCACCCCCAGACACCAAAAGGCCATATAATCAGGCCAATGTACACAGTGACTTGTGTGTTTCAGTCACTGCATGTGTGCTAAGCTGCTTCAGCCATGTGCGACTCTGTGACCCCATGGACTGTAGCCTGCCAGGCGCCCCTATTCATGGGATTCTCCAAGCAAGAATAGTGCAGTGAGTTGCCATTTCTTCCTCCAGAGGATCTTCCTGACCCAGGGATCGAACCCATGTCTCTTAGGTCTCCTGGCAGGCGGGTTCTTTTTTTTTTTTTAAGGTGGGCTCTTTACCACTAACGCCACCTGGGAAGCCTGTTTCACTCACTGGAAGGATCAAAAATGTTCCAAATGTATCTATACCTGGATTTGTTGTGGCAAAGACCACTTGGATGACTGATCACTGCTCTAAACTGAATGCAAGAGAATGCTCTTTGAAAATCATAAGCCCTTTTAAAATCTTGCCACTGAGCTTATATGCCCCATGGTAACAAATAGACTTTCTGAACTGACAGAAAGTCACAGAAAAGGTCTCCTAGATTTCTCTTCTTACATACATCTCAGAACCGAAGAAACTGCCCTGGTGAGGCCATCGCTGTGACACGGAGGGGAATGGCTGGGAGGGCTGCATCAAGAGAAGCGGGCATTACTGGTGCAGGAGTCGGGTGCTCTCTGCCAGCGTCCCAACCCTCCGACACTGTGTCAGGGAAGCACAGAGGCAGGCAGCCACGGAGCTGGCTGTCTGTGCCGGATGTTACGGGATGTGAAGTGTCCCAGGTCCGGACCTGCCTTCGGTGCGCACCAAGAGCTCAAGAAATCACACTGCCTGAATCACTCTTGTTTGTGGTCCTTGGCTTCGACCAGCTGGTGAGACACACCCGTAACCAAGGGCCAAGGCTTTCCAGATCCCAGAGCAACAGATAGGATTAGTATTAGTATCATCCTAACTACTACTATTTTCACTTTTTATGTTTTTATCAAAAAAACTTGATTTTTCTGCCCATTTCCAAGGATAAGCAGAACTTTTGAGCTTGGATCCGCTCCTGGGGGAGTCGAACATATTCTATAGGGTAGAGACACATGGACTGGATGGTTCCAGAGGCGTCTGGAACATCTACTGGGTGAGTCAGGGGAGCACGGGGCCCCATCCTTCCTGTCTTGTCTCCATCCAGCTCTTGAATGACTCAGTTGACCTGTCTCCATAAGAGTCATGAGCAAAGAACAGCATGTCCTACGAGTGGATTAGCTGCACCATGGGGAAACTATTTTTCTAAGTGTTCCTTAAACTGTGAGATGTGACGAGCTTACCCTGTCTTAGAAATACTAAGGTCCAACTGATAAAAAATGAAAGCTCCTTTTCGGCAGTGTTCAGCTGGGCTGTTCAGCACAGAGACGCTGGGGACCCTAACTGAGATGTGTGCCTGTCACTCTGTTGGTACCTTTTTAAACGGCAGAGGAGAGGAACCAACTGATCACAGCATCTAAGGAACCAATGCCTGGAGTGAAAATCAACACCCCCCCCTCCCCCACCCCACCTCTGGCAACTCTACCTGAGCTTAAGCACGTGCTTCTTCTTCTTGTAATCAAGGGCCACTTCACAGATGGCTTCTTTCAAACTCACAGGGACCTCGCTGTGGTAGGGGATTCCCGAAGCAGCCGTCTTTGCGTCTTTGTAGAAACCCATTTCTTGGTTGTTTATGACACAATAAACATTGTGCCAGGACCTGAGCCATAAAGAATGGTACGACAAGGTATTGCTCTGAGCCACACCCCCTTAAAGAACTGACAGTCCATTTAATATGAAAATGGTCCCCACACAACACGGCACAATCCCCTGTTGTAATAAAAGCCCTTTCTAAATTGTTAAGAATAAACAATGCAGCAAATCCCCTGCAGACTCCCAAGACAAAACCACATGTTGCTACGACGGCAAGTTTTGAAGGGTCCTTTTTGACTCTGACTTTGAAGAAAATCACAGCACCCTCGTCTATGAAGTCAAGAGACTCTCGGCTCTGACCGGAAAGCTTTTTGTGGGTGTTTGATACCCTCTTGTGGTAGTGGGGTACAGGCAAGGCTCCTTGTTGGAAACATGCCTGTCCTTAAGTAGCTGTTCAATCTCAGCTTCATTCTGTAATGTGGCCTGGCAAGCTGATAGGGAAGCAGATTCAGGGCCATGAGCATGTATGGTGCACTGGCTGAGTTACAAACAGGCAGCCTTCCTCCTCCCAGGACATGACAAACTGCCCTAAGACACAGCTTTTATCAGAAGACACTTTACTGCCACCTTCCTGTACTAACAAATAAACTATACTGTTCTCAATGTGGATGGCAGCTCTTAGATGGGATTCCCTTATACAGTGTACAACCTGTACAACAGGCAGTTTAGTTTACTGGTTAAGCACACAGGCTGTGGCATCAGATAAGTTTTACTAGGGTGTGCCAGCTGTGCCATTTACTAGGGTATTACACAGGGTGAGCTTTCTTAACCTCTCAGAGCCTGTTATGAACATAATAAAAGTAGGGCTATTGGGAGATAATCAGTATAAAGACTGCTAGGAGAAAAAGTGACTTAACCCACATTAAGCCACCCACTGAAACAACCCACAAGGAGGAAAAATAAGTGAAATCACTTCACTCTAGGGAAGACTCCTCCCTCTCAATCTAGTGGCATTCCTTCTCAGGCCTACTAAGGCCTCTTCTTGCTGTTCTCTCACACACTTAACTCTTCCTTGTCTTGGTGAATAAAAAGCACTCTACTCCCACTTCCCAAGAAGGATGTGATGCCCAAGAAGCCACAGAACCAACCAGACACACGAACACACACTCCCCTCTCAATCGACAACTGTCCACCTCCACCTCTAATAGGCCGACTTCCCCTAGGACCGCCGGCCTCTGCGTGGTTACCTGCTCGAGGCCTTCTTATTGTGGGCCTCCCACTCATGCTTCCGGTTCAGGAAGCCTTCCATCTGGGCCGAGGGTGTCTCCTGGGTCCTGGCTGGCAAGGTGGCGGCACTCTGGGCTGGGAGAGCAGTCTTGGCTTTGCGATCAGAGGTGGGGGAGGGGATGGGGCTGGACTCTTTCGAGCTCGTCCTCTGTTCTGCAGCGCCGTTGACCATTTCGCTGGTGTCCACTGTTTCTGCCATCTAGGGACAGCGGAGAGGCCATTCAGCTAACCCTTGTGAGCCCTGGCGGGGACCACATACGCTCTGACTCGCACACGTGGCTGTGTATAAATGCCTGGCACAGATCGAGGCAGTACAGTAAAACCATTGCACATCCCACAAAGCCAGCTGGACACCAAGGACATTAGAAGGTGGGGGTGGATTAATAACCCGCCCGTTTACGGGGAGATGAGAAAAGCGAAATGCCAGGATGAGTTTTACTGCACTCTGCTCCTCTGATCAATCCATTTTCTCTAACAGAACTCAGATCATTTCCTCTTATGGTTACGTTAAAACGAAAGGACAACAGTAACAATCACACGTATTAAATATCAAAGAGCGGATGTTATACAGCAGCCACCTTACAACCAAGGACGCCACCAGAAGGGCTGGAAGTTGAAGCGAAAGGGCATTCACAAACAGACGGATAGACAACTCTATCAGAGCTACATGGCATTCCCCCAGAGTCAGACAAAAAGGACCTTCAGTTTCTGAAAATGCTCTCCAGCTCCCCTCCCCACCACCCCCGCCAACACATGGTCATAAACACATGCAGAAATTAAGACAGCAGTCATGCACTTCATGTCTATCATCCCCGTTAGACTTTGGAACTTATAAGAGCTGGAAGGAAATGAGGCAAGTCAACGAACATCAATGTAACCACGTCTGCCGAAGTTGTATCGTGAGTGGGTTGTAGTTTGTGTTAAAGGAGCTGGAAAAGCCAATCACAGTCACTCAACACCACACGGCTATTTACCCCCAAACAAAGACAGAACCAGGGCCTTCCCCATCACGTGCTGGTTGATCACGGTGCCTTGCTGCACTGAGACGAGGAAGCCCAGCCAGCCAGGCTTCCAGCAGCTCTGACCCTTCAGGCTGGAGTCGTCTTCAGGAGTTGTTCCTTCCCAAGCTCATTGCTATGGTAACCCTCATGGCTTTTCGGCTTGGGAAATGCAGTAGGGTCTCCATTCATTATCGCTTTCAGCCTGTGTGCCATCAACTGTGTACCATGAACTGTAGCGGGCCCCTGGCTGATACACCCAGGGTGTGGGATTAGCAAGTTACTAAAGCTGGGTGTGGCTGACGCTTTAGTGGATTACAGACAACCCGCACCCCTTGTACACGGACAAACATGGAGGTGTCAATGGCACGCTCATTAGATAACGCCCCCCACCACTGCTGCCCAGAACCAAGTGACACCAACTTAGCAGCAACAACCTCAACAGGATCAATGGGAGACTGGCCACCACTGCTTGAACATCAGATATGTCAACTCTCAGAAACTGGGTGTCTCTGCTGGGTCTTACCTAAGTGACAGGGCAGGAGTCAAGTTTATATTCTGTCTAAACAAACTATCACTGTCAGCATCGGAGTTTGGGGTGGGACCAGAGGTGAGGCACTTGAAGGGTGTTTGTGATTAGACCTCTTTATCCACACAGCAATGTGGAAACAGGATCATGAGGGCAGAGAGGCATGGGCGAGGAGATGCATGGTGATTATCCTGGCCTTGCAAGTGACAGCCTGCAGACATGTGCTTATAAGCAATGGGCTATTTAAATATTTCTCTTGCCTTTCACTTTTAAAGGAGAGACAGAGGGGAAATAATGACCAAACAATAAATCACCCCTGAGTCAAAAGAAAGTTGAGTGGACTTTAAGGCTGACTAGTCTGTTTGGTATGAGATTTCAAGAGACTTCTAGTGGGGAGGAAGTATGAGATTGGTCTGGAAGGCCTGTGTCAGGCATGAGTCCAAGGAGACATGGGGTTAGTGTGGACAGAAACCAGGTTAAAAAAAAAAAAATTAGTGCTGCAGGTGTGACTCAAAAACTGTAAGTGACAGCAATGACCTGGACAGCAGAATGTTTACTGGGAAAGGGCTAAAATTTCTCATACTTGGTAAGACTCCAAAGCAGGTGAAGGCAGGGGAAGCCTCAGCTGGGGGAAATTCTGCAGCAAAAATTTTTTTCTTTAGAGTTAGAAGGAAAGAGAAAACCCCAAACCAGTATGCAGAGATAATTAATGTTTATGCAAATGAATCACTAATCAAGAAAACAAGAAAAATAAAAGGAACAAAATGAATTTTAATGGACATGTGCTTAAGCATGCCAAGAGACAACACGCAACTAGAGACAAACATCAAAAGCAAATCATAGTGCTGTGACCAAACAGTGGGTACCTGTGGATCCCCCTACCCCCACCCAACATTGCTTCTCTTTAGCAATTAGTCCAGAGTGCTTTAGTGGCTGGATACACCTGAGATAGTTCAATCAGAAGGTGAACATAAATGCAACGTGACAACTAGCAGCACATGGAATGCCTGATTGGTTTTCTAAGTGCACGAAGCAACACTATTATCAAAAGGTCATTAACTTGAGTCTCTGCACTGTAACTCAGAAGAATGAAAAGAGCTTTTCTTCTTCTGATACAATCCAATTACAACTAAAAATTTGTTCTGGCAAGCTACAATTTAAAAATCTAGATTAAAAACAGGCACGAAAACAAATGCCAAAAACATCATAGCACTCTTTCTCTCTATGCTTATGTGGCTTCTGTGGTTTTTTTTTTTTTTTTGGTCTTCTGAATACAAAAGGCATAAAATTGGGTATTAGTCCTACTGATACAAAATTTAAACATATATATATGGACACATCACATATATACAAAGAGATCAATGACACATTCTATTTGGAGCCAGGAACTGGGCTCCCTAATGACCAAAGATGAAGCAGTACTTTTTTTCTAAAATGCATTTTGGTATGTTTTAAGGCAGAGACCCAACAATGGTGCATACTACTCCCAGAACATAAGAAGCTTGGCATCTATCTATATACCCATCTACAGCTGCAAGTAGATAGATATGTACATAGAAATAAGGAAAAAACAAACAAGATGCTATATGATGTTATCCTGACAAAAGAAAAAAAAGACATGCATCATGAAATGAAAAGACAAATCAGACTTAACTCATGGAGAACACATATCAAAACGGCCTTCTAATCCCACTAACACCTAAACATGGCAGGTAAGTAAGTGACTGCCTCACACAGCTTTCACGTAATGTGGGCCGCCTTTATCGGTACCAGGAAATCATCTCTTTCTTTAGATTTTGTTCCTAAGGAATAGAATTTCTGATAAAACACTTCAATCCCTGCTGGTAGTCTGATAAACAATATCCTAAAAGACTCCTTATTAGAGAGTGCCTCAAAACGCCGGAAGAAAATGAAAAATGAACTGGAAGATCCATATGAGACACACAACGGCATTTCTGTCTAAAGAGACACTGAAAGAACTTCTGGAGCCTGAAGGCAGGCAATGGCTCCTGGAGTGGTCTCCCAAGAGCATCGTTCAAGTAATCAGGGTGAACCAGCATGGCTTTTGTTCCACTGGTTGGAAAAATTTAAACAGTTTGACACCCTGAAGTCATCAGCTGGAAGGAAAGGCATGGAAGTCTGGCTGCTGGGCAGGCTTCCCAAACATGCCGAGAAGTGCTGCCTCACCCACCAGGATCCACGCCCCAGCAGCACTGATGGTGACCCAGATGGAGGTGCAGGCACCTGACTCCTGAGCCCAGCTGTGTTAACTGCTGTAAGCGAGCCTACCACTCTCAGCTCAGGACTTGGCAGAAAAAAATAGAGGAACTGGTTTGTAAAAAGGTAATAAATGATCTGAGGGTCTCAAAACTGTTCAGATTCTGCACCTAAAACAGCTTCAACTCTTTTCTATTGTTTCTTAATAAATGACTGCATCCTTCAAGGAATGTTACACAGCTGACCTTAGGTTTTAATCTTAGTACCGGAGGTCTCCCTCCTCATGCACCAGTCTTCCTAATTCCTGGTGAACTGCCGCAGGTTAATAACATCTGTGAAGGGAGCTGCATATGGTGCAGGACTGCACCTGGTTAGTACAGCTGGATGTGCCATACCTGTCGATTCTAGCCTTCTTCTTCCTTTTGCTGTAATCTCATTTAATTTCAATTACTCACGTAAGGGTTTTGCTGCAACATCTTAATAAAGTAAAAAGCTCACGATAAATAAAAATTACGTAGGTTGCTTTCAGGCAATGGAGCATCCATCAGTTAAAAGACTCAAATAAACATGAATTAAATGCAAACAAATATGAAACCAAGGAAGACTACGAATTCAGTAAAATTTTTAACACTGTGGGTGAAGTGGACGCCAAAAGGTCAAACCAATGGTATTTGGAAAGAGTGGTTCTTGACAAACAGTAGCGAACTTCACAGTCCAGACCACGGTTGGTCACTGGCTGTCCGTCTGCTATTAAAGTTTTTGTAGTTTTGGTAGGTTTGAGAGCGGTAACTAACCCGTGGAGATCCCTGTTCAGCCGGCAAACCATTCTGGGAAACTTGGTCTCCTTTTGAAGTATCCCTGTTGGGAGAAAAGGGAAGAGAAGATGGAGGAGAGGAGGAAATAGAGAAGGAGGGAAGGTAGGGAAGAAGAAAAGAGGAGAAAGAAGAGAGTAAGGCAGGATGGGGGAGAACACAGATCAACTTTATTAGAGCCTCTTTCTCAGAAAAACATAAACAGCCCTCTTTCACATAATGGGATTTCTTTCTAAAAACTTTTAAGTGTTTAAAATGAACTCTAGATAGTGAGTGAGACCTCAGGCATCAGTGCCCATAGAGGTGGCATTAGTTGTCATGGAGCTTTAACCACAGCAAAATACTCAGCCTTTCAGAAACAGAGAGTAGTTTCTGCCCTCTGTTTGAAATCACCCAGAACTTTCAGAAAGCATCACCATGCGGTCCCTGGCCTGAAATCCAGGTGATTCACTCCATCCATTTACTCCTGGGGAAGTTGTGTGTGTGTGTACACATGTGTGCACAGCAGAGAGAGTGCTGTCTACATTCCACTTTCTACGCTAACACAGCAGTATTACTATGGACAAGTCAGTGTCCTCAAATGTTACTGTATGGGGTCTATGCTGTCTGCAGAATGACTGGCGGGAAGGCTGCCGGTGACTCACCACTGCTGCTGGGACTCGGTCTCCTCGGAAGCCCTCGTGCTCGGCTCGGGGGAGGGCGGCCGCCTCTTTCTCTCCTCTTCCTCCTGCTGTCTGCGCACTTCCAGTAGCTCCAACTGAGGGAGAACAGCGTGATGTCCAGCAGAGCCCCAAACTCTGCCTCTTTTAAGGAAACGGTTCCAGGTGAGCCCTATTTGAGTGTTCTACACTGGATCACACAGGATGACCTGGAGCTCTGACATCCTAAGCAAAAGCTCATTAAGGTCATAGGAACTGAGGCTACAACCCCAAGCCACAGGAAAGCAAGGTCTGCATGACGAAGCAGATCCACTGTATGGGCTGGCAGAAGCCCTGGGAGTTGTGTGTGGCACTGGGACATTGAGTTTAATCGCTCCATGAACTCTGCAGCCCTTGAATTCAAGAGGAAGAAAGCAGCTGAGTGGGAAGGTCTGTGCCAGACTCCCCATCGGAGCTCAAACACCACCAAGTCAGCACTGCAGTTAACTCCCAACGAAGCTTCTTGTGCTGCAGTGGGAACTGGGTTTCACTAAACCCCAATAACACATTTTAAAAAGCCACAAACTAGTCCAACTGAAACTAACTCATTTCATGAGCAGCATGTCAGCACCACAGCATTCCGTTTCAGCACAGAAGTACACGTATAGCTGAGAAGCCCAGAATCATAAGAACACCATTTCTGTACAGCATAAAGAATCAGCTTTCCACCTGCAGTACAAGTGTCTTGGGAGAGAGATCACCAGTGAGCAAGTGCTATTCTAAAGCCTTTATTTTGGCAGAAGAGATCATCAGGACTGGGTAGAGCCTGGTGGTCTAGGATAAGCTACTCCTGCCTGATGGGAATTCCAATTCTGAAATCTGAAGATAACTGTATGGCTACGATCCCTAGGAACCACAGCTTCTATGAGATACAGGAAAAAAAAAAACAAAAAACAGATCAAAAGAGGAAAGCAAACCCCAATCAATCAACGCCCAGAGAGCAAGTGATCACAGATCTCTATGCCCAGGAAGTGACTGAGGGGGCAATTGCCCTGGGCCACCTCCCTAGGTCCTGTACCAAGAGAAGCACCAAGTCCAGGAGGACCCTTCCTGCCTTTAAGAACAGAGCAACGACATGAGCTCCCAGNGCCCAGAGAGCAAGTGATCACAGATCTCTATGCCCAGGAAGTGACTGAGGGGGCAATTGCCCTGGGCCACCTCCCTAGGTCCTGTACCAAGAGAAGCACCAAGTCCAGGAGGACCCTTCCTGCCTTTAAGAACAGAGCAACGACATGAGCTCCCAGGCCTAGGTGAGCGGGAAGCAGAGCTGCCCACGGGAAGCACCACAGGGCACCCCGGCTCCCAGTGGCCACTCACCGTCGTCAGTCTTTCCAGGGCAGAGAACCTCTCGTCCCAGGTCGCTGCAGACTTTTCAAAAGCCTCATGGCGCTTGATGAGCTTTTCAACCTCGTCCACGCTCTGGCCTATCTCTCGGCTGGACAGGTAGGGCTCCTGCCCAAGCAGCCAGGCCTCGGCCACACTGGCATCCCTTGAGAACTGATGGACCTCTAAGACTGCACAAGAGAGCCAAGAGTAAGAATGTGGGCAGGTGACTGGGCAGCCGGGGGTGGTGCTGCCCTCTAGTGGCAGCCGCCTGCACAAGCCGCCTAGTCTAGTCCAGACCTGCTCTATCCACATAACATCAGGGGAGCTACACATGCAACTCTACTAGCCACATTAAAAACAGGTGTAATTAATTTTAGAAGCACATTTTAGACAACCTGATATATCAAAGTGCTATTTCAACATGTAATCAGTAAAAAAAAGAAAAATTACTGAGCTGTGTTACATCTTTCTTCTGTATTTGAAATTTTATACTTGGAGCACATCTCAATTTGGACCAGCACAGTACAGGTTCTAAAGAGCTCCATGAGAACAGTGGCTGCCACAAGACCATGTAGGACCAGAATATACGCTTTTCTCACTCAGCCCTACTACAGTGAAGTAAGCTTTGGAGCCCTGCAGGAGCCCTGCAGGAATTCACAACCTGTGTTCAACCAGACGACCCTGATGGAGCAGCCATTCACCGACCACACTTTCTGGGCTGGAAGTGCTATGTTTTACTTTGGGGGTTGAAAGGGAGGGAAGGGTCTGGGAGCCCTACACAAAATGGAGATGGTATGGGCTAAAGGGCTTCTGCTTTATTCATTCTGTCCTCCACTCGAGAAAACACAGCGTGACCTCTACCTACTGCACTGTGAGAAGGCAGGTCAGATCTTGCTCTCTGCGCTGGGGCTGGCTGGCACTTTGATTCCACACTAAGCAGCAGTGCCTGGGGCTGCACCACACGAGGGACTCTTCACCTCATCAGGACTGCTCAGCACACAGCCTGGTGCCTAGCTCACAGTGCGGGGTGTACCTTTGGCTTTGCTGAACTGAAATGAACCTGTCCAGGGAGTGGGTGAAATTAACAGACCAAATTCTCACCCAGAGAATGGTCAAGAGTGGGACTTCCTGAGCTGAGGCACTCAAGGAATGAGGCCTAACATTTTTTAGAAAAGGACCTTCGGACTCTGCTTCTAGAAAGCACTTCTGGTACCTGAGAATAAGGCTGAAGCCTGGAGCCCCAAGCACAGAATGGCAGAATACAGTAAATACGGTAAATGATGCTTCAGTTGGACTACCTTTGGTGTTCATAAATACTACTCCCAATACTGTTATGTTATAAATTCTGTTAGCTCACATATTCTCCTATAAAATGAGACTAAAAATAGAACCTACCTCAGAAGATTATTGTGGAAAGTAAATAAAGAAAAAACATATAGAATACTTAAGAATAATGCATGCTTCACTGATAATTCTTTATCATTGTTAGCTTTCATTAAGACCTAACCAAGCCAACTTTCCATCTTCTTGACTCTGCAGTAACAATTCTTCCTAAAGATAACTGGGGGTGGGGGTCTCTTTACTGCACTCCTCCAGAGGGATGCCCATCCTGTGGTCCCCATGCTGTTCCTGCACACCTAGATACCACTCACAGCGCTGAGGTCAATCATAGGAATGAAAGACAACGAAGGTTGCACAGGGAACCACTTAAAAATACTTATTAGCATGAAAGAATTAAATAAGATATTAAAAAACAAACATTCAGAGAGGCTCCAAAAATCAGTAAGAGATAACACTGTATCAAACCAAGGTAAATAAACTCGCTTGCTTTCAGTGGGGACCCAGACAGAGCAGAGAAATTTGGTATATCCTTACTCAGTCTTAACCACTCCCATCGGTCTTCCCACTTGTCAATCATTTCTTTTCTCTTTTCTGTCAACTGCAGTAACTTCTCCTTGATCTGTGAGAAAAGAAGGACCCCAGGGACATCTTAATAGACTGGACCACATCCTCCTAGTCTGCCCCTTGATGGGCCACTTTATGTATGAAAAACACATTTTACACAGAGATCACCATTAACGTAGGAAACATCTGAGAACCACTCAGTCCATCTGTGTGTCAGGAGAGGAGAGAAAAGCATGGCAACGTTCCTTTCGGAGGGCGCTGGGAAGAAGGCCAAGCTCCACCCAAAGTTGCTCTGCTGTGAGGTGGCCAAAACGTATCAAGCCCTCTCCAGACTCCAGGGCTCGCGGGTTGCACACATGCAGGAAGAGAGGGGCAGTGAGAGGGCCAAGCCCCAAGCTCTCGGAGGGCACACCTGAGCCCTAGAAGGGGGCCTCACGCTGACAGCCACTTACCTCTGTATCACCAGCATCCTAACTTGACGTGGCGACCATGCGCTAAAGAGCAAACTGATCTAGGGCATAGGGGACAGAGAAGGGGTGTCACCCATGCAGAGGACCAATGGAGGAGGTGAGAGGGAACAAACCCTCAGCCAGGGTCCTTGAAAACTGTCTTCTGGGCCACAGACTGATTGGTTTTAGACCTACAGTCTTGCCTAAATGCCTTATTCTAACACACAAGAAAGAAGCAAGCAGTTTTGAAATACATGTAAACATGTGCTTATGTATGTATGAATGCAAACACAGATTTCTGTGTGTAAATACATATGCATACACATACATATGTACACACACACCCAAGAGAGGCATTCTACATCTGAACACCAGCTGTGCTCACCCCTGGGCCCCAAAGCAAAGCAACACATACCTCCTCAGATGCGTAGTGCTTCCTTGCCAGCAGGGATTTCCCCAGTTCAATGCAGGTCGTAAAACTGTCATTACGAGCGTCGATTTCAGCTTTGATACCTTGATGATTATTCATCAATAGCTCAACAGATGACACATCCCTAAAATTATACAAATAATACTTTCTTTATGAGACCGAGCTTTTCAAGTGCAGGTTTCTAAACACGTAATTACTCTGTTGGAAACTGACAGCACGGTGTCTGATTCACCGTCTGAGCCCAGGTTGGGTCACAGAGCTGCAGCATAAAGGAGGAGTATTTCAGGGCCAGCTTTGCGGCCTGCCCACTTTTCTTTGCATGTGTTTGTGCTATAGTCGTTCTTCTCAATGGAGACCAGAAAAACCATTGGATCTCTGTTCAAACTTCTAGTTTAAAATTCAGTTCATCCTCTTCAAGAAGGTTCAGAGGAGTAACAGGCATCCCCGATCATGCCCTACTGAGCTGCCAAAGGACGTGTTTTAAAGAGCAGTAAATACTGTCTCCTTATTTAGACATGAAGACAGAGCAGAAATCAGCTAAGAAATCAATGACGCCATGAAGACTTCTCATCCATCAAAACCTACTGACTGGGAAGTCATGACCAGGGGGAACGTAACTGCTTCATACATGTAATAACCATATTTCTCCTCTTGGGGCACAGTCCCTTTCTCAATTATGGTGGGGGCTGGGGCCAGCAGGGGTGAACAGGAGGTTGTGGGCGTGCCTGCCTGTTCACCTACAAGCTTCTTTTCACTGCTCTTCATGAAACACGGCCAAAGAGAAGATACAGGACAAATACTAAGTACAAATCCCAGGACCCCATTAGAGCAGATGTGGAGGGTCAGAGGTACCTTTAGTAATGTACATAAGAAAGGACAGAGTATTCTTTTAACCTAACAGACACAGAAAAGCCATCTTGTTCCAGGGGTAACATTTACTAATCAGACCCAAGATCCATGGCTGCTGTGAGGCATGAGGCCCACAGACGAGGGTGGGAGGGCCTGGGTGAGCGTGGACCCTGGGGACAGGGTCGGGGAAAACCAGGGAGGGCTCCACAGGGCTCCTGATGACACTGGATGCCTCCTTCCCTGACAACTGCGTGCAGAGTGAAACAGCGGCGCCCCCCTCACCCCAGGCCCTTTCCCGCCCCTCCTCTGGACAGGAAGCTCTGGGGCAAGGCCCTGGTCAGGGGGGCAGGCAGCATTACCGGGGCTTCTCCTGGGCTTCGATCTGCCGGATCACATCCTCCATCCACAGCATGAGGTCGCGCACCATGCTGAAGAAGCGGAACTTGTCTCCCGTGTCCACCAGCCGCACCCTGCGGCCTTCGCAGGCGTCCAGCAGGGCCTTCCACGCTTCCAGCACCTCGTTCTCCCGTTTTTGGATGTCGTCGGCCTTGTCGCCCGCGTAGGCTGCCTGGAGGCGGGCCGCGTCTTCCTGCAGCTGCCGTACCTGTGAAGCCGCCGGGAGGTGAGCCGGGCCTGAGCTGGCCTCTGAGCTACCACCCCCACTGCCCACTCCCTCTACGCACTGTCCCCGCCAGTGACGGAGTCCTGCTCAGGAAAGGCCCTTGGAGGCGGCCCGGTGGGCGAAGCTGGCACAGAAACACATGGCACGCCTCCAAATACCCAAAAATAAATACCTAATTTGCTCCTGCATGGTATAGAAGGTGTTCTTTATCACAAATGAGAAACTGCCAAGAACAACTCATTTTGAAAACGCCTTTTCCGTTGTTATGTGAAGTCGCTGCACACATATCACCTGTAAGAGCTCCCACAACAGAGTATTCCAACTTGAAAAACAAAAATGCCACACTCAAAGTAGCTGGAAAAAATAAAAACTGATGCCAAAGAAGATAAAATCTTAACAGCCAAATTTCAACAGAAAGCTTTGGGGAACAAGAATGAAAATGAGTCTTATGAGAAGATGCTACCTGGAGATACTGTAATTTGTCATCTCTCATTTGGCAAAAATGGAAGCTTCATGATGTCTATGCCAGAGAGCTGACCCATCGCTGATGGGACAGACAGCTTACAGCTCCTACCGAAGGCACAAGCAGTACCCACTGGAACCACAAACATGTGTGCCTTTTGATTGTATGATTCCACTTGGTGGGATTTACCCTACATATACTTTTACACTTTTAGAAAATGATATGCATGTAAGGTTATTTATGATCGCAGTGTCTGTAATTATGTCAACAGTAATTATTTAATTGAAATTCTTATTGAGAAGGTCCTTAACTTGTAAATGTGTATGAGTGCATCTGGTTTATTCATTTTAATCATCGAGGATGGTCATCCAACAGTGTCTGCAAATGTGACAAACAGGCTCCCAGGGAGGCATGATAAAGAAAGGCGACAGGCTCTAGGAAAAGTGCTCCAAGATGAAGGGGCTATGCAGAAAAAGCAAAGCAAACAGAGTGTATAGAATATCAACTTTCTCTGTAAAAAGGGGAAAAAAACAACAAAAGGCTTTCATGTTTTTGTTGGGGGTGGTAGGGATGGGTGAGGGAAGATACATCATTACAAGAGAAACTCATACCCACAGCTTATCTGATATCCAAAAGTTACC
Organism: Oreotragus oreotragus; assembly: GCA_006410675.1. Taxonomy (NCBI): domain Eukaryota; kingdom Metazoa; phylum Chordata; class Mammalia; order Artiodactyla; family Bovidae; genus Oreotragus; species Oreotragus oreotragus. The sequence goes on from SJYX01020663.1 coordinate 24,779, forward strand.
CTCTCTTATGTTTTACATAAAGTACATAATAGTAACACCATATATGTGATTTGATTTCCATATCCTAGGAGGCTACTGTAAATATTCTGCAATTATGGCTCAGGTACACACTCAAATGACAATAAGCAAGTTCCTGGGGAGCCATTTGAACAGATAATGTTCT
>SJYX01020665.1:0-26984 GCA_006410675.1 Oreotragus oreotragus
AAAAAAAAAAAAGAAAAAAAAGCTCATAACCTGAAATTTGAGACAGGAGGCAGCATCTCAGGTAGCCCTTGAGAAGCTGCTCTGGAGGTGGGAGTGGGAGTGAGGGTGTGGTGGGGGGAAAGGGAAGGAAGGGAGGCAAGGAGGAGGGTGGGGAAGGAAGTTAGGTTATACAGAAGTTTGTAACAAAGGAGGCAGATGGTCTGAACATCGAAGGTTATTGTTAGTTAAGGAAAATCAGCTATCTCAAGGAACTTAGGGCTCATCTATGTATGGGAAGATAAAAGAATCAGGGCTCACTGAACTCATTCCTTTCATATGCATCTCAGCTATCTGGGGCCTGTATCCTATTTTTTTTTAATTTTGTTGCATCCTTAGTCACTGTAGGGAGTGGTGGGAGCTGACAGCCGCTGGATTGCAGACACTGTTCTCCCTTCTGGGGGCCCTCGGGGCTCAGAAATTCACATTTGGAGGGTAGAATCTCAAACCGACGCCTGTGACATCCTTGTATATAGATGTGGCAGGAGATATGCCTTTTCACACCCTCTTCGTACCTTGACTACTTCATGCAAGACATGTCACTGTCACTTACCTCTTCGCAGCTCTTTTTTTCTCTAAACCACTCTCTTCAAGATTGGGAGCCATATTATTTGATACAACGGGACAGAACAGACCATGCACGGCAGAGTGCAACCCAGCCTGTAGAGATGGAATGTTGGAGTAGAAACTGGTTCATTCATTGTATGACCTGGGGGAGTGATTAAACCTCTCCAAAGGCTTAGGTCTCTCATCTGTAAATGAGTATAATAAGAGTGCATGCACCCTTCATAGAGCATGGAATGAAAATGTGTTTGGCACAACATTGATGTCTCATGAATATTAAACTGTAATTATTATCTGATTCCAGGCACTCAGCATGGTCAATAACTATTTACTGACTTTTGAAAAGAATGGAAGAGTCACAATTCAAAGCCAGGATTCCAAGTCTGCTTTTTAAGGTATAGTACAGCTGTTTCCATACTGTATTTTATTCGCTATGAAGGGCATTCCAGAATTCCAGGAGAGGGAATCAAGTGTTGAGGCATTAATCTAGATAGTATTCACTTAGAGCCAGGTTGGCTGATGCTATTTCCCAATCAGTCCTGTTGTTTCCTGTGACTGTGGAGGCCTGGCCCGTCCCTCACCAGGCCGTTCCACACCCTCTGCTGCCTCCCTGTGGCTATGTTCAAGTCAGGCTATACAAACTTCTTCCTTGGAATTGCCTGTTGTTCAGTCGCTAAGTCATGTCTGACTCTTTGCCAGGCTCCTCTGTCCTCCACTATCTCCTAGAGTTTCCTCAGTTTCATGACCATTGAGTCAGTGATGCTACCTAACCACTGTATCCTCTACCATCGCCTTCTTCTTTTGCCTTCAATCTTTCCCAGCTTCAGGGTCTTTTCCAATGAGTTGGTTCTTTGCATCACATGGCCAAAAATATTGGAGCTTCAGCATTAGCAATAGTCCTTCCAGTGAATATTCAGGGTTGATTTCCTTTAGGATTGACTGGTTGGATCTCCTTGCGGTCCAAGGAACTCTCAAGAGTCTTCTCCAGCCCCACAGTTCGAAAGCATCAGTTCTTTGGCACTCAGCCTACTTTACGGNTTCCTATTTGGAACCAGTCTGTTGTTCCATGTCCAGTTCTAACTGTTGCTTCCTGACCTGCATATAGATATCTGAAGAGGCAGGTCAGGTGGACTAGTATTCCCATCTCTTTCAGAATTTTCCAGTTTATTGTGATACACACTGTCAAAGACTTCGGCATAGTCAATAAAGCAGAAATAGATATTTTTCTGGAGCTCTCTCTTTTTTTTGATGATCCAGCGGGTGTTGGCAACTTGATCTCTTTTTCCTCTGCCTTTTCTAAAACCACCTTGAACGTCAGGAAGTTCACGGCTCATGTATTGCTGAAGCCTGTCTTGGAGAATTTTGAGCATTACTTTACTAGCATGTGAGAAGAGTGCAATTGTNTTTTTTTTGATGATCCAGCGGGTGTTGGCAACTTGATCTCTTTTTCCTCTGCCTTTTCTAAAACCACCTTGAACGTCAGGAAGTTCACGGCTCATGTATTGCTGAAGCCTGTCTTGGAGAATTTTGAGCATTACTTTACTAGCATGTGAGAAGAGTGCAATTGTGTGGTAGTTTGAGTATTCCTTGGCATCGCCTTTCTTAGGGATTGGAATGGAAACTGACATTTTCCAGTCCTATGACCACTGCTGGATTTTCCAAATTTGATGATGTATTAAGTGCAGCACTTTGACAGCATCATCTTTTATTATTTGAAATAGCTCAACTGGAATTCCATCACCTCTAGTAGCTTTTTACAAAGTGCCATCATAACAAGTTTGTGAACCAACCAAGGCAAAATATAAAGCAAAAATTTTGTAGGTCAAATTTCTACAAAGTAGAGAAGTGTGATAATGTATGGTGTAGATTTTACATGGAGAATTATTTCCCTGGATTTCTGCACACATTCATACCTGTAAAATTTGAGTCTCATCTCAGAGTTTGTTTATCAGTAACGTTAAGAGGGTGATATTCAGTTTTTTAATTCACCAATACTGTGAATGTCTCCAGTGTCAGAAATCTGGTTAGTCCAACCCACAAATGGTAAATCTTTCTTTTTGAAATAGAGATACATGATTAAGCCCCTAGATATTGTATGTGACACTTATTATTTTTAATGTATACTATAATTCTGTGTGCTCAATTGCTACAGTTGTGTCTAACTGTTTGTGACTCATGGACTGTAGCCTACCAGGGTCCTCTGTCCATGGGATTTCCCAGGCAAGAATGGAGTGTGCTGCCATTTCCTTCCACAGAAATGGACTATAATGCTAAACAAATTTAAAGACAAATTCTCTGGAAGTGGATGATTTCTCTATAAGAAAATTATAATAAGAGGAATACAATTTTATTAAATTTATAAAAATAGGCTTGGGATATGGAAGTTTGACCTTTGCCACAAAAGTTATTCTTGCCTGAAACCAAAGTCAATTTTTGAGAAGATTTTTGCTTATGATTTAATCTGAGCAATTGACTTTCATAATTAATTTTTGATAGGCGGAATCATGTCTATAAATTCATGTTTGGAGTAGAACCTCAGTGAAATTCTAATAATTCTGCCTCCTCATTTTCTATACCTCACACATAATTGGTATGTATTACATTTTGTATTAAGGGATTAAGTAGACAGTGGTTTTCTCATCTAAATATCTAATCTTCGGAAAACATTCTCCATGACATAGGTCACCAAATTGTCTGATTACTAGTATGTAGCTGTCCAGAGCTTTCTGCCTTAATTAAAATTTGATCCATATATTCATTTACCACCTGGACTCTTGTTTTCTTAATATAAGGTACAGATACATATATGAATTTAATATCATCAGTTATGCAATGCGATGGAAGCATTCAGTTCCTTAAACTTCAAGCACCCAAATAATCAAACTGGGTATTTCATACAATTGTATATTACAGTTAATGAAATACAAGTTGATTTGCAAATAAACACAAATAGAAAAGAGAAATAATATAAACATAAATTACTCATAATTAAATGTAGACTTTCATTCAGAGTTAAGATTGTAAAAACTTTAATATCATATTCTTATATGAGTTAATTTTTATTTAATTTTTATTGTGTAATATAATTATCACAGAAAATATGTGAGGTAAGTTTTGCTTTTATGTTAAGTGTTCAGATGTAGAAAATGATCAAGTCACTTGATCTCCATAATAGCAGAGAGAACTCATTGGAAGACATTTCCAAAAGGCCAGGACCTCTCAGTTATTAACTTTAATGTATGAGAATATATTGAAGAGATTGTAGAATCTACTCACTCTGTCTCTTCTTCTCTTTTACACAAATGCAAACACATAGGCAGACACACCACTGCCCCAACTGAAGTACACGTGGCTATATCCTCTCTCTCTCTCTCCCCCCCTCCCCTCTTTTCCCCCTAAAACTTTTATCTAACCATAACCACCATTCCTCTTACAAATATATGGAAAGGGAAGATGCTACCTTACCATTATGGGCAATATTCTGGTGCTCCTCACAGAAAGCCATAGTACACGTTGCACATAACATTTCTTCTCATTTGTACTGTTCCACACATCACACAAGCAAACAGAAAACTTGTGTGCTGTATTATTAAATGAGTAGCGGCTTAGCAGAAAGTTAACCTGAAGACAAGTTTAGTTATCTATGCAGTTTTTTTTTTTTTCTGTTTTCTCGCGCCAACTTAATAAAAGTTGTAAAACCACTATATAGAAACTGGGATAAATTATAAAATTTTTAATCATTAACACAGTAAAATCAATGGGTTCTCTACCATAAAAGTACATCCATTTTTTTTTTTTAACAGTAGCTATGTTCACCATAAAGTACACACAGGGCAGACTATAGAGTGCTGAGTCTTCATCCAGCAGATCAGTTCTTGGATATGTCATAAAGGTTCCTATAGAAACACACCTCCTTATATTTCTATCTTATCCACCTCTCAGACCACAGATGTATCTGTGAAGTAAACAGATTTCCTTACAATTTCAGAAGACTGATTCTTTGTTCATTGTCATGCTGAAAGAAGAGTGAAAAGTGTTAACATATCAAAAAATTTATCTAACTGTTAAGTTTTTCAGCTAATTTAATGGCCTAAGACTACTTCATACAGGGATGTTGGTGGTGGTTTGGCATTAATATGTATTTCAAGTGCCTACGTAAGATGCACCAACATGATTACCTTGAATTATAGTGCAAGAAGAACACTCCTCTATTGGGAACATTTTAGTATCCTACATGAAGAAAATTCATGAATACTCTTCATAAAATTAGCTTTATTTCTCCATTCTAGAATAAATGATAGAACATTCTAAAGAATATGTCCTAAATCAATAGCAATCTGTCCCTCCTAAATCTCAATAACTGTCTAGGGTAATCTTCGACAGCTGGGTGCTATTAGGATTTGTTCTAATGGTGACAATGTGGAATTCGCTAACACAGGGCTTATTGCCACTTATCCAGCAGGGGCATGAAATGAGGTGACATGGTAATGAGTTGATACAAATGACTTTTGTAACTTTCACACTGTTACCAGGCTGAGGCAGGCAATCAGAGGGAAACTATTGTCTGCCTTTCATGATGGTTTTAATGTGTTCCATTTGATTTAATACTGCTAGTAGGCAAAATGTGAAAGGAAAGTAGGTCACTGCCTTTTTGCTTTGCTCAGATAACAGGGCACTACTTACCTGGTTTATCCTAAGAATTATATTTACTTTCACTGATGAGAAAGAGATATAGTTTGAGCTAGGACTTAAGCTATTCTGTGTAAATATAGTATCAAACACTATTGAGAGTAATTATGAAGCAATAAAAGAAAAAATCTCATTTAAAGATTATTCATATTTATTAAAATAAAATTTAGCTACTTCCATAGTCATACAGAATCAAGGCTGTCATATGAATAATCAGCATTTCAATTTTGGAATTTCTTAGGTTATGAGACATAATTTGTGAATATATGTAAAGTCATCCTTTTTACAAGTGTGCTATTATCACAGATAAACATCTAAATTAGAAAATTTGGTAGGTTTGAACATAGCGTTTGCTAAAAGTTTTACTACAAAAACTAAAAAAGACTTTTTTAAAATAGTTTTCCGTTTTCTTTTAATTGTCCTTTTAATAAAGACTTACTGGCTTAGACATTAAAGAATCTGCCTACAATGCGGGAGACCTAGGTTCAATCCCTGGGTCAGAAAGATCCCCTGGAGAAGGAAATGGCTACTTAGTCCAATATTCTTACCTAGAGAATTCCGTGGATTGAGCAGCCTGGCAGGCTACAGTTCATAGGGTTGCAAAACTTGGACACAACTGAGCAACTAACACTTTTACTTTCACTTTAATGAAAACTTAGAAGCATTAAACAGGCAAATGTATAAAATGTTGACCACATTATTACAATACGTTACATTTGTTGGCCTAATTCTTTCTGTTTGCAGAGCTTTTATTGAATTTTATTATAAATGTCATTTTATATTAAAGTAAAAATCAGTATAGAGGTTTAGATGTTTCTATATGGGCAAATAGTGTATGATGAAAAAGGAATGCTTATACTTTGCAACAATGCCATAGTCTTTTCATAAGTTTCATTTGTCATAGAAACTTGATGCATTTCAAGAAAATAGCTTAAGAGCAGCTTCCATAAGCAATTTTGATGTGCACAATCTTAATTTATATATGTGTCATTTAAATGACTTAACTTTTTTACACTTCCTTCCTACCTAGCACAGAAAGGCAGATCTTTGTGAAATTAGATGGAAGCTCTATGGTCCTTCGTGAAGGAGAAACTATGTCTTGCCCTATACATTAGATGTTGTGGGGAGTGGCAAGCTTGCTTCTGAATTTGTACCCTCCAAGAGAGGCGGCAAGTCAAAGGAAGCACAGCCTGGGACAAATTGGGGGCAGCAGCGCTGCCGCTGCACAGCAACTTCTCTGACCCGTTGCTCTCCTGGGGAGGAATTATTTTTTCTTTAAAAAGAGCTTTAGCTATTCACCTTCCATTGGCAGCTTCTCAGTCAGGGACAGCCAGGCTTTATGCAGTCACCATAATGAGAAAGACTTTTGTTTGATATAACAGCCTGGCTGGAGACTGAAGAGACGGGATAGAGGCAGGGGAGTTCAATCCTCTTCACTTTTGTGTGAAGGACAATTGAAGCACTTTTTTTTAGGATGAAAAAGGTAATTTCCTATATAGTAAAATTCAGGAAAAGAATTTGTTTCTGAGAGTCTACAGAGCATGTAAGTGAAAAGCAATATATGAAATACTGAAGATGCTAGAATGAATGTTATGCAAACAAAAACTCTAAAGTCAAGCTTCAAAAGTCAAAAGAAAACTCTGTTCTAAAAAATCTCTGAAGAATTTCAAATTAACCTCATGCCTTTTGGGGAGTTTAAGCATTGTTGGAGAGATTGTCTACAGAAGTTGAAGGGATGGTAGTGATAATTTGATTTAAAAAAACAGGGTAAAGGGTATATTCAACTTCCATTTGTACTCGGGGAGCTTTGAGTGACATGCTAGACCTCCTATCATATGACGCCCTCTAGAGCAAAGTTTCACAAAATTCCAAGTGCATCTTGCTATTTAATGATGAATTTTAATGAGTCAGAGCCAACAATTGCAAAAAATATAAAAAGGAAAATAATGTTATAGTAGACAAATGAGAGCTAGTATATTAAAAAAGAAAAAAATAAAGTGTATCTGAGAGAGCAGAGTTAATTGTACTTCCTGAACTTTTGCTTCAGTTGTGTGTGTGAGAGATGTTTGTCACAATTTTAATTGTGTATTTTAATACGTTATTTTCTTTTCTGTGGGTTATGGTGAAAAAGTTTGAAAAATCTTTGCTCTAAAGTAGCAGTAGATGGAAGATAACAAATAAAATGTTTGCTGATGACTAGGATCTATATATATGTGTTATGATGCCAAAGATGGAGAATTTAAGCCAAATCCTGGCTTAGATTTGTACCCCAAAGTGAAAGTCACAGGTTTTTGAATAGGCAGGCTTGACTTCAACAGTAGATCCACTCAATGAGCTGAGAGGTATGTACTGCAGGGATCCACTCATTTTACCAGGGATAATAATTCCCCTGGGCAATATACTGGAAACTAGCAAGGATGAAATATATTTAACTTTTTTCCTCAATACAACTGTATATTTATAAAACACTACTCTGGGCTCAGGGCTTCAGTTGGAGGCAGTGATAGAATAAAAATTATATATTAATCGTTTTTCAGTACCTTAAGAATGTATAATATGTAAGGGAGGATATTTATTGAACACTAAAATTTTAAAGCCATATATTAAGATAGTTTTACAGTTTCTTTTTTTTTTTTTTCAAGACGTGCCTACACCAGTTTTATTTAAAACACAAATAAGTATTTATCTTGCTGTAATGGCAAACTGTTCAAATAATGGTGAACATGAATCACTAACACAAGGCTTTAAATATGAAACAAAATTTTTCTTTAAAAGCCAAAGTTTTACAATTTCAAAGAGGTCATGATGTATAGATAAATATAAATCAACTATTAAATAAATCATGATACAATTTTTAAGTATAAATATAGCATATCTAAACTAAAGTACAAAGAATAAATCAAAGAAGACTTATAAAGCATCATTTGAAATCAGTATAGAATTATTAGAATATGAATGATAAAATAAAAGAAAATTGTAATAACTGGAAGTGGTAAAGGCACTGACGTATAACTGTATCAGGGGAGCTTGTAAATTACCTAGTTAAAACAATAAATACACATGTGAATATATGAACATTATTTATACTAAGTCATATCCGATTCTCCTTGGATATGTCCAGGCTCCTCGGTACATGGGGTTTCCCAGGCAAGAAGACTGAAATAAGTTGCCATTTCCTTCTCCAGGAGATCTTCCTAGACCAAGGATCAAACCTGGGTCTCCTGCATCTTCTGCATTGGCTGGTGGATTCTTTACCACTGAGCCACTAGGGAAGCCCATATTCATTATACTATGTATTATTATTATTATAAATTATGGACTCTAAAATACTACAGTTAAATACCAATAAAGCATGTCCAAAATTATGATTTTCAATTAATTTACTGAGCAATTTCTTATAATGTGCCAAGTATTTGCATATAATAATCCTCCACGATATTATCTCCACAATATTATCCCAATTTCATCTGATAAAACTGGGACCAGAAAATGTAACAAACCTGCACAAAGCCACAGAGTTAATAAGCTGAAAGTCTAGCCTGGGGTATGTAATCTGAGTCAATTTACTATTTTGTCCTTGTTCATGATCTGTTACATTTATCTTTATCAAAACTTACAAACAATTTTGTGGGCACACTGATACAAGTAAGCTCATGATTATTTACCTAATGTTTCTGATTTCTTATTTTGTTGTCATTTTTCAATATTTGAACTTTTCTGATTCCCTCTTTTTACCCTATTGTACACTAAGTACTTTGTTTTTCTCCTCTTGATCTTTTCTATCAATCTATCACTACTTTTTTTTCCCCATGTAAAAATGGAGTTTAATCAAATTTGTACACTCTGTAAATGTATATTGTGCTATTTATAATGTGCTACAAGTCTTAGTTTTTCTCAGTTTTTACCTTCTTAGACACACAATAAATATAAAGCATCTTCCTTATGCTTATGTTTTTCTATTTAGATGCAGAAACCAACTCTACTATGGTAGAAATCACATATGCTTTTAATTGAGCAACTAAAATCCAAGTAAAATCAGTTCCTAAGGTGATAACACTTTTTAAACAATTTCTGTAGAAACTTTTCAGCTCTTTTCTGAAATTGACGGCAGATTCTAAAAATATCCAGAATATTCCCAGAAAGTATCATAATTTTTGGAAGATTGTGTCACAAAGTGAAACTTTAATTTATAAGATTTAAGCACAGGGTCTTGAACTTTCCATAATACATTCTGTTACTTTGCCAATAAAGGGGCCAGGATAGATGGGATACAGTTAAAGGTTAATGTTTACATGTCTCTCAGGTCACAAGTAAATGTTTTATTTTGGGGGGAATCATAACTTTCATTGCTATAAATAATTGCAAGCGCTAGATGATAGCTGTTAAAGGTCATAATGGAGACAGGATTTTAATGCTCCCATTAATACAGAATTGTACAGAGGACTCAGAAACAGAGGTACTACTCAAGCATTGGTTCTATACCAACAGTTAAACTGAAGAGTGGCTAGGAGAGAAAAGTCTTTTTTGAATTCTTTGTTGGCACAAGTGTACTTCATAAAACACTACATTAGGAGTTTCTTTGTAAATGTTCATGGCTTCATGTGTGTAATTTTTTTTTAATTGGTGCTGTATTTTTACTGTATTTTTCCCCCTGTGTTGCCTACTTCAGTTTTCTTTATACTTACTTTTTTAAATTTATTTTTTATTGAAGTATAGTTAATTTACAGCATTTTGTTAATTTCTGATATACAAAAACGTAATACAGTTATATACATACAGATATATACATACATTTTCATATTCTTTTCCATTACGGTTTGTCACAGGATATTGAATATAGAGTCCTGTGCTATACGGTAGGACCTTGTTTGCATCTGCTAACCCCAAACTTCCATTCCATCCCTGCCCCATTCCCCTTTTGGCAACCACATCTGTCCTCTATGTCTGTGAGTCTGTTTCATAGATAAGTTCATTTGTGTCATATTGTAGATTCCACATATAAGTGATATCATATGGTATTTGTCTTTTCTGACTTACTTCACTTGGTATGATGATCTCTAGGTCCATCTGTTGCTGCAGATGGAATTATTTCAGTCTTTTTTATGGCTGAGTAGTATTCCATCATATATATGTATATTTATCCATTCATCTGTCAGTGGACATTTAGGTTGTCTGCATGTCTTGGCTACTGTAAATAGTGCTACTATAAACAGAGGGTGCATATATCTTTTTGAATTATAGTCTTGTGGATATATGTATCTGTACATGTATACATGTATATGTGGATATATGTATATGTGAATTATAGTGTGTATATATGCCCAGAAGTAGGATTGCTGGATTGTGCTGTAACTCTATTTTTTGTTTTGTGAGGAGCTCCATATCGTTTTTTTAGTGACTACACCAATTTACAGTCCCATCAAAACCCCTGTTGACTCTACTTTAATACTTATTTTATTAAGGTATTTATTTATTTATTTTTAACTGGAGGATAATTTCTCTACCATGCTGTGTATTTACTTATTTTTATTGCTGTATAGTTGACTTTTGACTTGTGTCAGTTTCTTCTGCACAACAAAGTGATTCTGTTATATATATGTTTACATTATTCTTTATATTCTTTACCATTATGACTTACCACAGGATACTGAATACAGTTCCCTGTGGTATATTGGAGAAGGCAGTGGCAACCCACTCCAGTACTCTCGCCTGGAAAATCCCATGGGTGGAGGAGCCTGGTAGGCTGCAGTCCATGGGGTCGCGATGAGTCGGACACGATTGAGCGACTTCACTTTCACTTTTCACTTTCATGCATTGGAGAAGGAAATGGCAACCCACTCCAGTGTTCTTGCCTGGAGAGTCCCAGGGACGGGGGAGCCTGGTGGACTGCTGTCTATGGGGTCGCACAAAGTCGGACACGACTGAAGCGACTTAGCAGTAACAGCGGCAGTGATATATAATAGGACTTTGTTTCTTTACACCTTACTTTGGAAGTGCTCTTCCTACGCCCATGGATCCTCTGTCTGCCTCCTAGGGCGTAACACTAAAACCTCATAGGCTACAAGAACGTCATTGCTCCTATGTTTACCTAAACTCTACCCAGCCTCCAGAAGTTAATTTAATAATAAAATATTCACAGTAAGAGAGGATTATTAAAAAAAATGTGTTTTTTATTGTTTGCTCTTTGCAAATCAACTGTGGCTACTATGCAAATTATAATTGCTTTATGGAATACGATTCTTTATTCTGTTTTTCAAATCCAGAGGAGTGATAGGAATTTATAATTTTAGGCTAGTTATGAAAGGCTTAACTGTTCAGGTAACCAACATACTTGCTAAATCTCTTGGTTGATAGGCATAATTAAGGTTCTATTTCTTGGGAAGGAAAAAATCTTTCATTTTTTCAGGCTTATGTAGGGAGGTAGTTGTAATATTACTTCATAGAGAAAATAGCCCTCACAAGAGCAGTCATTTTCAGAGAAATTTAATACCAGTTTAAGAACTTTCACAACAGCTAATTATTACTATTTTAAAGAGATTTGGACATTTTCAATGAGTAGATTTTAGGATATATTTTTTATTTTGGGAGATGATGACTATGGTCAACTTTTTAATGACATTAAGGCAATAATTTTCTCCTAAGTTTAAAATCAAGAACTTCCAACAGGCACACAGTGTTTCTTTGCTTGATTTTTAATATTTATTTAACATTTACCTAAGTCTTAATTAATGTTTATTTTCAATATAAATAATAATGTGTTAAATGTTTACATGGAGAAGGAAATGGCAACCCACTCCAGTATTCTTGCCTAGAGAATTCAGTGGACAGAGGAGCTTGGTGGGCTATAGGCCATGGGGTTGCAAAGAGTCAGGCGTGACTGAAGCGACTTAGCACAAATGTTTACATATATAAAGGTTAGATGTATCTCTGATAGTTTACTTAAGTTAGACTATGAGCTATAACACAAAGAATTCTATATCTATAGAATCATAGATGTGATGAGAACTAAACAATTTGAAGATTCCTAAACACTCTGACAAAATTAACATCCAGAAATATTGTTACTTAAATTATAAGTAAATCTGAATTTTTTAGGATTGTAATTTTTTTACAGTTGATTGGGAGAAGGTAGTATTGAAATATCTTTGTAGTTTTGAATTGAGGAGTAATAGAAAAAATTATATATCCTCTAGATTCCAAAGTTTTGCATCTGTCTAAAATCATCTACTACTTCTGTGTGACCTTACAAAAAATGACTCAATTTTCTAAGCCCAAGTTTATGCATCAAAAAAATCAGATAATATTTTATCTTATTCAGTTTGGTGACTATTAACATTCACAGTTTTTATATAAGCAATCACATCATCTAAAATAATTACACTTACATCTTTATTCTAGCATTAATATCATTTGATATTTTTTCTGATTATGACATTGATTCATCCAACCATTGGCAATCTTGCTCTTTCTCTCTGTTCAAAATCCATTTGCCATTTTACTATCTCTCACCTGCATTTCAGCTACCATCTGCCAACCTACTGCTCCATCTTTCCTGGGGTATCATCAGTTCAGTTCAGTTCAGTCGCTCAGTTATTTCAGACACTTGGTGACCCCATGAACAGCAGCATGCCAGGCTTCCCTGTCCATCACCAACTCCTGGAGCTTTGTCACACTCATGGCCATCGAGTCAGTGATGACATCCAACCATCTCATTCTCTGTTGTCCCTTTCTCCTCCTGCTTTCGATATTTCCGAGCATCAGGGTCTTTTCCAAAGAGTCAGTTCTTCACATCAGGTGACCAAGTTTTGGAGCTTCAGCTTCAGTGTCAGTCCTTTCAGTGAATATCCAGGATCACTTCATGGGAAATAGATGGAGAAACAGTGGAAACAGTGTCAGACTTTACATTTTGGGGCTCCAAAATCACTGCAGATGGTAATTGCAACCATGAAATTAAAAGACACTTATTCCGTGGAAGGAAAGTTATGACCAATCTAGATAGCATATTCAAAAGCAGAGAAATTACTTTGCCAACAAAGGTCTATCTAGCTAAGGCTATGGTTTGTCCAGTGGTCTTGGATGGATGTGAGATTTGGACTGTGAAGAAAGCTGAGCACCAAAGAATTGATGTTTTTGAACTGTGGTGTTGGAGAAGACTCTTGAGAGTCCCTTGGACTCCAAGGAGATCCAACCAGTCCATCCTAAAGGAAATCAGTCCTGAGTGTTCATTGGAAGGACTGATGCTGAAGCTGAAACTCCAATACTTTGGCCACCTCATGTGAAGAGTTGACTCATTGGAAAGGACTCTGATGGTGGGAGGGATTGGGGGCAGGAGGAGAAGGGGACAACAGAGGATGAGATGGCTGGATGGCATCACCGACTCGATGGACATGAGTTTGAGTGAACTTCAGGAATTGGTGATGGACAGTGTATGCTTGCTAATATGCTGTCTAGATTTTTCATAACTTTTCTTCCAAGGAGTAAGCATCTTTTAATTTCATGGCTGCAGTCACCATCTACAGTGATTTCATAGCCCAAGAAATAGTCTATCACTGTTTTCATTCTTATCCCATCTATTTTCCATGAAGTGATAGAATCTAGGTATCATAGTGATTAATTTACAGGTCACTACTACAGTTACTGCACTCCTAGATTCTATTTTTCCAACAAAGACCAGAGTTGTAATTTTCATATTAGTTGTTTTCTCAAATTTATGCAATAAATTTAAAATTTGTTAAATAATACTATGTCAATTGTTTGTGCTAAACATTTTAAAGTCTTCTCATTGCATTTAGAATAAGTTTCAGTGTGTGTATTAATTGGGATATAGGTCAATCACTGTCAAGGAATTATCTTGCCAAAACATTTTTCTATCTACCCTTCCTCTTTCTCACTCTGCTCCACTCCTTCTTTGTTCTTANAGTTGTTTTCTCAAATTTATGCAATAAATTTAAAATTTGTTAAATAATACTATGTCAATTGTTTGTGCTAAACATTTTAAAGTCTTCTCATTGCATTTAGAATAAGTTTCAGTGTGTGTATTAATTGGGATATAGGTCAATCACTGTCAAGGAATTATCTTGCCAAAACATTTTTCTATCTACCCTTCCTCTTTCTCACTCTGCTCCACTCATACTGATATCCTTCTTTGTTCTTAAATATTCTTTCTTCCCTTTGCCTGTAGTGTTTTATCCCAGATATTAAAGTGACTCGCTTCCTGCTTTTTTCCTTGTCTCTTCTGAAATGTCACACCTCAGAGATGATTCCTTTCAGCACTCTATCTAAAATGATATCACCCTGTCACATACTGTCTCTCTCTACTTACCTTTTCTTTTTCCTTCTAACACTCACAGCTCCTGAACATTATACCTTTTCTCTCTCTGCTTCTGATATATACCTTCAATGGGGGAAGGAAAAATTTTTCAGTATTCACTGATGTACTTCCTGCAGTGCCTCAAACTGCACCCAGCATTGGTAGCTAGGCAATACATATTTGTTGAATTAATAAACTAATGCATGAATGAACTGAAGGAAAAACTTACTGAACAATATTGAGTGATGCCAGTGATAGCTTTGTTTTTCAGTTATGCATTGCTGCGTAACAAAACCTATTTCTCAAAATAACATCATACATTTAGAATTTCGGCAGGACCCAGCAAGGTTATCACTGCTTTTACCTAGTATTGGCTGAGAGAGCTTGAAGCCTGAAATAATCCACTCACTCTCACATCTCTGGAGGTCGAGGCTGATTGTCAGCTTGGACATCAGCTAGGATCTGGGGCACAGCACCTACATCCCACCATTTCATGTGACTGCTTGGCTTCTTTATACTGTGATGGGTTCCCAGTAAAATTATCACAATGAAGAGAAGAGAAAGTCAGGTTAAATGTATATTGTCTTTTATCATTTTGTCTGGGAAGACAAGCAATGGCACTTCTGCCCCATTCTATTCATGAAAAAGCATGGCTAGAGCTGGCCCATATTCAAGGGAAAAGATATTAGACTCTAATTTCTGACGGAAGAAGTGTCACATATTTTGCTGACATATTTTAAAGTTATTGTAGACTGTGTTGTTATTTTAGTTCCCATTTTAATGGAATTGCCTCTAGGGTTTTCCTATTATATATATATTTCCTGCTCAACAATAGCAAAGGCAAGATTGATAGGCCAGCTTATTACAAATGAATAAATGAGTACAATTTTGTAATGTATTTTCCTGCTTCTTCAAAGAAAAATTGCGTCTAAATGGTTATCAATAAATATTAAATTGGTTAAAAAAACTAGTAAAATATTTTTAATATTTTGAAACACAGAGATTTATTTAATAAAATATACTAAGTATAATCTGTCCTTACAGGCTTTCTGCATGTATACATTCCCATCCCAGCTCCACTGGCTTCTCTTCGTCTGCCACTTTTACTGTCAGCTTGACAGCATCCATGAATTTAGTGAACATTATCAAGACCCAGAATGGTTTCAGTGTGATGGCAAAATTCATACCTGAAAATTTTTTTCAGGGTATTATTTGGTGCTTCATTTCAAGAAGCCAACCTTCTCTTAGCAAAGTAAGTCTAAACTAAGTTAAAGGTATTCACATTTCAGAAGTAAAAGTGAATAATATTTTCTACTCTCACTGAATATTGGGCTACTCACATTGACTATTTAGTTACAATGTTAATTTTTATGCAAAATCTCTTCTTTCCTCAGCCAGTAGTGACTTCCATCTGACATTAGCTACTGTCTCTTTTTACTTAGTTCAACAGAGCTGACATATATACGTTTTTACATAGAGAGGTTACCTATGTGATTGTACCTATATCTACTTTGTAAATGAAAAGAAAGCCTGAAATTATTTCTTTTCTTTAGGGATAAGCAGTTTCATTAAATAAGAAATATTGTTATATCCAGTAGTATATCTTTTCATTAAAAAATTAAAAAATACTCCCTGAAAAATAAAATATAATTACAAAGTTAGACTAGTGAAAAATTAAAACACAATTAAAGAATCTTACCACAAGTCTGAGACAAATCTCAGTGTGGAGAAAATGCTACCATCAATGTTTTGATAGTTTTGAATACATTAATCTTTTATAGTATACGTAATAGATGGTCTCAAAGAATACTGTAATATCTTTTCATGATATTTCCTTACTACATTCTCAAAAACAAGATAAAACTTAGCATACTGAAAGAAGGATTTGGTTCTCTCAGGTGACTGAAGAATACTTGTCTTTCTTTTGAGTGCATGCATGCTCAATCGCTCAATTGTGTCTAATTCTTTGTGACCCCATGGATGGTAGCCTGCCAGGATCTTCTGTCCATGGTATTTTTCAGGCAAAAATACTGGAGTGGGTCGCCATTTCCTCCTCCAAGGTATCTTCCTGACCCAGAAATTGAACCTGTAACTCCTGCATTGGCAGGTGGTTCTTTAACACTGAGCCACCTGGGAAGTCCTTCTTTTAAGCAGTTAAATGTAAACTTCTATTATAAAAGAGAGATTTTTATCATTAAATTTTTAGCATACAAAGGATGTGTACAGTTCCAGAAAGCCAACATGATTTTAGCTTCAAATTCTTTTTCTTCCTCAAATATTAAAGGTATTTGCAGATCCTTAGGCCTGTTTGTCTACTTAGCCAAGTTAAATTAAAATGCAAGATGATAATCTATTGTTAGATTATTTTTCCAATATTGACAATCAGTTCCCTTTCATAATGAACTTTTCTCTGTGCTATCTACTTCAAATCTTTTTATCCCGTGCCCATAGGATTGAACATGATTATGAAAGATAAACCTTAGTAATAAAAGATGAAAAGAGGTTATGACATTCTTATTAAACAGAAAAGGCAACTTCTTTTGATTCTAATCTTATAGTTACCAGCATTATTAGAACATTATTAGAGGTAAAGGAAACAGGCATATTTATTCATAAGTCCTGCTCTCATAAATTATACTTTGTAAAGAGTAGATCTTTTATAAAAACTAGATTATCATGACTCTCTTTTTTGTCTTATAAAATATGTACTGTAAATTTTATTTTTCTATAGAGGAAATGTTAAAAATATTAATATATGTTCATAAATAGACTAAAATATTATTGTAATTCACAAATATCTTCAAGAGGGTAATTAATAGAAAAGAAGAAAATTAATCATTCCAGATGATTTACTTTTATGTTTTTCTTTTATTATTTTGTCTTCCTGAGAATTTAAAGAAGAGGTCAAGTTACTTATTTGTAGGCAACAGATTCCAAGCTAGTTAATTTAAGTGGAAATGGATTTATTACATTGCAGAGAAAGTTCACCTAATTGTTGGGAGGAATAAAGAGACTCTAGGCTTAGCTTTTGTGATTACAGAATTGGGCCACCATAAAAGCCATTGTTAGGCATCTGAAACTCAGGAAGCTATTCATGCTGCAAATTCCAGAATGAATGCCTTTCTGTGAAAAACCCAAAACATCAAACTGGAAAGTCTTCTGAAAAATTAAGAAGTTATCACTATAATCACAGTCTAAAACGATATTGCTCTGATTAAATTACTCAATTCCTAAGTCCAGGGCTTCCCTGGTAGCTCAGCTGGTAAAGAATCTAGCTGCAATGCAGAAGACCCTGGTTCAATTCCTGGTTTGGGAAGATCCCCTGGAGAAGGGATAGGCTACCCACTCCACTATTCTTGAGGTTTGCTGGTAGCTCAGCTGGTAAAGAATCTGCCTGCAATGGTAAAGAAAATACCTGGGTTTGATCCCTGGGTTGGGAGATTCCCTGGAGGAGGGCATGGCAACCCACTCCAGTATTCTTGTCTGGAGAATCCCCATGGAAAGAAAAGCCAGGCAGGCTACAGTCCAGTGGGGTTGCAAAAGGTCAGACATGACTAAGCACATGCACACAAGTAAGTCCATCATTAATCTAATTGCAGGAAACAAAATTACACCCGGTGCCTAGGTTCAAGATAATGCAGGGATTATAAGTAGAGTCCAGACTCTGTATGCTTAAAGGCATTAGAGTGAGTATTGTGAAATGTGTCAACTATTCCCATGGAGGCCACCCTTCCACTTGGTTGCAGGGCACCAGTAAAGATTCTGTTCCAGTTATGATGGTAGAAAAACAATGTATCTCACAGTTTAGCTTCATATGCCATCTTATTTTTCTCACAGTTCTCTTTGGGTCT
Source organism: Oreotragus oreotragus (assembly GCA_006410675.1). Classification (NCBI taxonomy): domain Eukaryota; kingdom Metazoa; phylum Chordata; class Mammalia; order Artiodactyla; family Bovidae; genus Oreotragus; species Oreotragus oreotragus. The sequence continues at coordinate 18,451 of SJYX01020665.1, forward strand.
CTTTAGGGCTTCAGTCATCCAAATACTCTGCTGGGCTAAAAATCCATGATGGCCCCATTGCGTGGCAGGGCATTTAGGACCTCTGTTGTAGAATAAAACCCATAAGGTGGCCTGGGTTTGCCCACAGTATAGGAATTCGGCACTCAAAGCATAAAAGATCTATTGTACAGTGTAGATGTTCCATAACTTTTATGACAGTATCAAAAATCACACATCATCCCTTCTGATTTTTTCTATTTATCTCAACCATCTATCAGTTCAGTTCAGTCGCTCAGTCATGTCCAACTCTTTGCGACCCCATGAATTGCAGCATGCCAAGCCTCCCTATCCATCACCAACTCCTGGAGTTCACTCAGACTCACGTCCATTGAGTTAGTGATGCCATCCAGCCACCTCATCCTCTGTCATCCCCTTCTCCTCCTGCCCCAATCTCTCCTAGCATCAGAGTCTTTTCCAATGAGTCAACTCTTCACATGAGGTGGCCAAAGTACTGGAGTTTTAGCTTTAGCATCATTCCTTCCAAAGAAACCCCAGGGCTAATCTCCTTCAGAATGGACTGGTTGGATCTCCTTGCAGTCCAAGGGACTTGCAAGAGTCTTCTCCAACACCACAGTTCAAAAGCATCAATTTTTCAGCGCTCAGCCTTCTTCACAGTCCAACTCTCACATCCATACATGACGGCTGGAAAAACCATAGCCTTGACTAGACGGACCTTAGTCAGCAAAGTAATGTCTCTGCTTTTGAATGTGATATCTAGGTTGGTCATAACTTTCCTTCCAAGTAAACGTCTTTTAATTTCATGGCTGCAGTCACCATCTGCAGTGATTTTGGAGCCCAAAAAATAAAGACTGACACTGTTTCCACTGTTTCCCCATCTATTTTCCATGGAGTGATGGGACCGGCAACTATCTATATACATATGCATATATATTAGACATACATATAGACATATATATAGTATATACTTACATCTTTATGGGCTTCTCTAGTAGTTTAGAGGGTAAAACATCTGTCTGCAATGCAGGAGACCCAAGTTCGATCCTTGGGTTGGGAAGATCCCCTGGAAAAGGAAATGGCAACCCATTCCAGTATTCTTGCCTGGAGAATTTCATGGACAGAGCATCCTGGCAGTCTACAGTCAAAGAGTCAGACATGACTGCTTGACAATGCACACAAAGGAAGAGAGAAAAAATATATATAATTACAAATATTCTCATTCTTTTAAGATTTCTCAAGACTTGACTGGCATTCTTAACATTCATTTTATTTACCCAGTCCATGTTCCTTTTATCCTTTCTGAGCCCCTCACCTTGTCAATATTCTTTACTTAAAGATGGAGAGACAATTACTGGAATGTTTGTTCTTGATAATTCAGGTTTCTTGCTTGTATGACAGTTTGAATATTTCTAAATCTACCAAATGACAGGACTAAGATGTGTTTAAGATGATTCACTGAATTTGAGAAATACTATTACATCTCTTGAGTTTGTTGTGGCAAACATATAAACTTTGATTTTAAAAACCAAGCACTGAAACAGCAGAATAATGCCATCTTCTTAGTTATTGTTCTGATGGCATGAGATTTCCAAAATTGCATGGTGCAAGGTTTAGTTTTCAGGTTAGTGATCTCATTCTTCAGTCCCTGTGGAAGGATGACATCCTTGGGTTCAAATTATTAAAATATGATACTACAATTGAAGAGATAGGAAGTGAACTTTTCTAATTAATCATTTATTATTTTATATGGTTTTAAAATAATATAATTATACATGTGCTGTGCTAAGTCACCTCAGTTGTGTCTGAGACCCCATGTGTCTTTGGGACCCCGTGGACTGTAGCCCATCAGGCTCTTCTGTCCTTGGGTTTTCTCCATCAAGAATACTGGAGTGCATTGCCATTCCCTTCTCCAGGGGATCTTCCCAACCCAGGGATCAAACCTCTATCTGTTATGTCTCCTTCATTGGCAGATGCGTTCTTTACCCCTAGCACCACCTGGGAATGTAATTATAAAAATTATATAATTTTGAAAGCTGCCACCATTAAGTATATCCCTTAGTACATGAACATAAAGACTCTGGCCATAGAGATTATCACTCTGTAATACAAAGCCCCCAAAGTACCAGGATTTTCCCCCCACTTATTTGAGACTAGTTAAGCAATGGTATCCCACTCCAGTATTCTTGCCTGGAAAATCCCATGGATGGAGGAGCCTGGTGGGCTGCAGTCCATGGGGTAGCTAAGAATTGGACATGACTGAGCGACTTCACTTTCACTTTTCACTTTCATGCATTGGAGAAGGAAATGGCAACTCACTCCAGTGTTCTTGCTTGGAGAATCCCAGGGACAGGGGAGCCTGATGGGCTGCTGTCTATGGGGTCGCACAGAGTCAGACACGACTGAAGTGGCTTAGCAGCAGCAGCAGCAGTTCTTCAGTAGTTCTGTTCTCAAAGAGCAGTGAATCTTGTACAACAGTAGATGCCTTATTTGTTGTGTGGTAAAAATGAATTCCTTGATAAGAATAGGTATTAGATATGAAAACCTGATGATAAATAAAGTATTTGTCAGATCAGTTAAAGATGTGTACAACAGGTTGGTGGACAGAAAAGACATAATTCTTTTTAAGGAAAAATGTATTACAGTCAAGAAGAATAAACTTTCTCCCTGAAAAAGATATCCAATATATTTATTGAGTTACTCGATGGCTGACTGACTCCCCCAGGATATAGCATCATGTTAACATTTCTAGGCAATTTGCAGATCGGGGACTTGGCACTGAGTATTAAGTATGTCTTATTGTAAGGAAATTCAAGCTATTGAGCCTATTCATAACCTCTGTCCCCGACACTGTGATCACATTTTATATTCATTGAACAAGAGCTGGGACAGATATGTAAAGAAAGTGCTTGATGGCTTTTAGATAGGATATTTTGTTCATCCAATTATTGACAACCTTCTCTATGGAATATTCATGTCATCCACAAATATTTTCTCTTTCTAAGTCCATTTAGTGAAGTCTGTCCACATGCCTCCTCCATAGGCTGTTTTGTAATTAAACCTCCAATTTTGTTCTTTCCAAATTCCTTATCCAAATTGAACAAACCATTAGATACCACCCAAGAATGACTACCTATTTGTATTTCTAGTAATTTCTCATAATTTCTAATTCCAGGCCAAAAGGAAAACAATATATAACTCTTGAAGCTTTGCTTACTGCCAAGATTGTCTTTTCCCATTCTCCTCCAAGCTGCCTTATCTGACTGTAGCGTCCTCCTTTTGGGTCAAAATTGTTCTCCTCAGTTAACTGCCATAGGGAAATCCTATGAATATAAATGTGTGTTCCAAAAGAAATGGCAGGAACAAGAACACGGGGAAATTACACCCTCCTCAATCTGTCTTGAATATAACATGCTCCATTTTAGGAAAATGCTTCCGAGTGTAACTGGCTTTTTGTTTTGGGAATCAAGCAACACCAAGTTTACAATGGGAAATTCAGGACTTACAGTCATTTGCTCCATCATCAGGTGTTCAGTAGCCACCATGACACAATAACAAGCTAGAAATTATTGCTGGTCATTTCAAAGAGAGCCTGGATTTGCTCCAAAACCTAAGCACCCTCCACTCTGATTTTGCCATCCAGGCCTATGGTAGGCTTAGTAGGCCACCATAGGCTTTGTAGGCTTCATGAATAATCCTGACCAGACAGCCATTTTAAGTACCAACATATTCAGAAGCTGAGAAGGCTCAGGCAAAAGTCTAAGCCAGCTGAAGAGACTTTTCTCGCTTTCAGTGCAACTCAAAATTGGGTCGCTTAGTAAATGTGTCACAAATATATAGACTATAAATTCCTCCTAAAATCCAGGGAGGTCCATTAATGCATATTATTCGGTGATAGAGAATGTAAATTGCATCAACTTTTCCTTTCTTTTGAAGAAAGTATCCTAACATGTCTAGATCTATAGGTTCCAGAAACTATCAGGTGCCTATACTGTTATTTCATGTCCATATTGTGGCATCCATTAAATGCTACTTCCTGGTCAGTAGGTATTATCATTAAGTAAGGTGTGGTAAGGTAGTTCATTAAGGTTTCTAAAGGCTAAATTATGACTAAGCAGTGTTGCATAGCCTTAAGCAAACCAGAGAAGATTTCCTACTGCACTTGTTGGAGAAAAGCATAATGTTTCCTCTGTTCTTCTAATTATTAGAATAGAGAAAAAAAAAGTCATAATGTTTAACAAAGCAAAAGCTGCATAATTGGTGTTAGGGGCCATGTTAATTTGTTGCAATAAAAATAATAAAAATTAAAATAAATATAGATGATATTCACCTAATTAAGTTTGAAATACTCTTTTATTATTTTCTAAGATTCTTTTTTTTTTGTACAAGTCAAAAAGGTAAGATAAATAAAGGTGTGACAGAGGCCAATTCTACTCTTCCTTGATGCTGTTGTTAATGATCCTACATTTTATAAATCCTTCAGGGATTCATTAGCTTTTAACCAATAACCCTCACTCTACAGGGAAGTACTATAGGAATTATACCAGTGTCTGAATATTATATTCTAACCAAACATTCAAAAACTGAGAAATAAGCACAGTGTGAGTTTATCAACAGGGTAAATTTTATTTATCATCTGACCCTCATAAGCCCTCACTCTGATCAATAAATCACTAAGACATTCTAGAACCAAAAGAACAGAATTGGTTTAGAGCCAGTGTTGAATTACTCCAGAGAAGTATATATATATTTGCTTTTCTCCCCAGTGCAAGTTGCTCCAGGAAATCAAAGTATATCTTTTAGGGGAGACTGGGAAATAGATAATGCGGTATGTATTTAAGATGTCTTTGTAAAGTCCTTTATCCAAATATACAGTTATCCTTCCTTCAAAAGATTCCATTTGAAGAGAAATTAATATATGGCAATTTGATGACATATACTAAAACTCCATCTGATGATTTAATTCAGAACTCTGTCTTCACCAGACATGGAAGGGTTTTGTTGTGTTTTTTTTTTTTTGTTAAGAAGATAAAGTATAGTTTTAATGGTCGATGCATTTTCTTTGTGAACATATGATCTAATAACTACTGACAAAATCTCTGTCAGTCATATGATTCTGATTACAGTCCTTCCTCGATATCTGCAGGGGCATAGGTTCCAGGACTCCTGCATATTCCCAAATCCAAGGGTGCCAAGTTCTTTATATGAAATAGTGTTGTACAGTTGGCCTCTGTATCTAAGGGCTCTGCATCTAAAATGGAAGAGGGGAAGAGGGGTCTTACTCTATCTGCTGCCTGGCTAAATAATCCCTGCTTCTACGGTTAATTGGTGATAAGTGTTGTGTTTTTCCCTTTTGCAATCTTGAGAATTCTATAATTACTCCTGGATAGAACATTAGTGTAAACAGAAACATCNAGGGCTCTGCATCTAAAATGGAAGAGGGGAAGAGGGGTCTTACTCTATCTGCTGCCTGGCTAAATAATCCCTGCTTCTACGGTTAATTGGTGATAAGTGTTGTGTTTTTCCCTTTTGCAATCTTGAGAATTCTATAATTACTCCTGGATAGAACATTAGTGTAAACAGAAACATCTCCCAGTTGTATTCTCTACCCACAGAAGACATCATAATATATCTCAAAGATGCTCATCCTCCCTTTGGCGGTGACACTTTCTATGGTTTTGTAAAGAAGTTATCATCTTGCATAAGATCTGAGGATTTAATGTATAACATGATGAATGTAGTTGACAGTGTATAATTGAAATTTGCTAGGAGAGTATAACTTAAAAATTCTCTCACAAACATCCAAAACAACAACAAAACAACAACTCACAATTATGTAACGTGATAGGTATTAGTGAGAGAATCCTTTCACAATGTATATGTTTAGCCAATAATCATATTTACATTTTAAATATCTTATAATTTTACTTGTCAGTTATAATTCAATAAAGCTGAGAAAAGAGAAGTGGTCCTCAGGGCTTACTTCATAAGCATACTCAGAATAAATATTATGTATATTGCCTTATTATATTCTTAATAGTAACTATGAAATAGCACATTTAAGTTTGATGAGTTTTTTTAACTGTTTGCAAGGAATTTTAAAAATTAATAAACAATGAGAAATGATATATTTATTTTAAATTTGATTCCAAAACACAACTTTGAAACTTTGTATTTAATATGAATATTCCAACTTACCCAATTATATGGGTCCAATATTCTAGATTTGAAATTAATCAATAGTCTTTTAATAAATTATAATAGTTACACATCAGCTTTGAAATAATGTGATTTAAACTACTTGACAAAATGACAGCTCACTCCGGTATTCTTGCTTGGAGAATACCCATGGACAGAGGAGTCTGGTGGGCTACAGTCAATGGCTTGCACAGAGTTGGACATGGCTGAGCAACTAAGTACAGCACAGCACAGCACCTACAACAAGGTAATTCTCATGTTTGCCTCTTCCCTCTCCTGAACTCCACTGCCCAAACAGCCTCATAGTAGTCTTAAAGAAATGTGTAGGTGGTTTCATCTCTGGGAAACAATTTTGTCTATGATCCAAAAAGACACCATCACCAAGGTAAAAAAGAATGCTGTTAACTTAATGTTTGAAAAAGGAATATAATTAAAGGAAAAGCTAAGTGATTATCATCACTCTGTATGACTGGCTCTGTATACAAGAATTCCTTTATCAAACAAAGATAGCAAATAAGAGCATATAGCTGTAGAATGTTATGTTTACCTCAATTATTATTAGTCCACTGTTTACTTCATTGGGAAAACAGTTTAAAAATAACTTTGTTCATAAACTTTCCTTGAGGGTTAAGTTTTCCTTATGGACATTAAGACCCTAATCATCATGAAATTCTGAGGCAGATCACTATTGAAAGACAAATGAAAACATGACTAAGGAAGAAATCAGGTTATCTATGATTTATGCATGACAGCTACAATGTCTATATTTAGAAACCTTGAATAAATGTAGAAGCTTGGTACAATACATTCTACTCCATGAAAACTGTTTTATGATTTTCAATTCATTTAACCATTCCCTTCCTATCAAGCATACATATATAATTTAGTCATTTCATTACAACTTACTTACAGCTCTTTTAGGTTTTGCATCCTAAATTTTTTCAGTGTGAGATAAAATGCAACTTTAGGATCTATTGCCTCTCTAACCTCATATCCTGATATCATGTTGTAGAGATTTTAACCTATTAAAAACTATTTCTACTATTCTTGTACCTATTTTAGATTTTAAGAACTATATATAAACAATAGCTTAATTCCATCATAGTGAAAACCTCTATAGCACAAGACTTTCCTTCATCAACTTACTGACCTTTACTCCAGGCTGATTCACTGATACCTGAATTTCAGAATGATGATGATATCTGATCCCTTCGGTAGCAGTCAACTAGTCTTAGAATGGACACTATGTCACATTCTCTAAGGGGCTTTATTTGGATAGAAGAGGAAAAGATTCTTGGAGAAATTAAGGAAACAATTCCGTTCACCATTGCAATGAAAAGAATTAAATACTTAGGAATATATCTACCTAAAGAAACAAAAGACTTACACATAGAAAACTATAAAACACTGATGAAAGAAATCAAAGAGGACACAAATAGATAGAGAAATATACCGTGTTCATGGATCAGAAGATTCAATATAGTGAAATGAGTATACTACCCAAAGCAATCTATAGATTCAATGCAATCCCTATCAAGCTACCAACAGTATTTTTCACAGAACTAGAAAGAATAATTTCACAATTTGTATAGCCAAAGCAATCTTGAGAAAGAAGAATGGAACTGGAGAAATCAGCCTGCCTGACTTCAAGCTCTACTACAAAGCTACAGTCATCAAGACAGTATGGTACTGGCACAAAGACAGAATTATAGATTAACAGAACAAAATAGAAAGCCCAGAGATAAATCCGTGCACCTATGGACACTTTATACAAAGGAAGCATGAATATACAATGGAGAAAAGACAATCTCTTTAACAAGTGGTGCTGGGAAAGTAAAAGAATGGCCAACCACTTGTAAAATAATGAAACTAGAACAATTTCTAACATCACACACAAAAATAAACTCAAAATGGATTAAAGATCTAAATGTAAGACCAGAAACTATAAAACTCCTAGAGGAAAACAGGTAAAACAGTCTCCAACATAAATTATAGCAGGATCCTCTATGACCCACCTCCCAGAATATTGGAAATAAAAGCAAAAATAAACAAATGGGACCTAATTAAACTTAAAAACTTTTGCACAACAAAGGAAACTATAAGCAAGGTGAAAAGACAGCCTTCAGAATGGGAGAAAATAATAGCAAAAAAAGCAACTGACAAAGAATTAATTACAAAAATATACAGGCAGCTCCTGCAGCTCAATTTCAGAAAAATAAATGAACCAACCAAAAAATGGGCCAAAGAACCAAGCAGACATTTCTCCAAAGAAGACATACAGATGGCTAACAAACACATGAAAAGATGCTCAACATCACTCATTATCAGAGAAATGCAAATCA